>JBBBDQ010001034.1:2392500-2662500 GCA_037127315.1 Ascarosepion bandense | reverse complement strand
CTCGGTTCCCCGATTTCTCGTTCCAAGCCGATATCCACTGCACCACAACGCACATCCTTAACAAGGGTTAAACAGTAA
Source organism: Ascarosepion bandense (assembly GCA_037127315.1). NCBI lineage: Eukaryota > Metazoa > Mollusca > Cephalopoda > Sepiida > Sepiidae > Ascarosepion > Ascarosepion bandense. The sequence continues at coordinate 2,662,422 of JBBBDQ010001034.1, read as the reverse complement.
AAATAAAGTAAAAATGATTACTCAGATAATGTCGTCTGTAATACTTTCTATGTGTAGTGGTCACGTAGGAGATTATGGCTCTCTACAACGTCCTATCCTCTGTAACTTTAAATAATATTTGTCTTCTTACTATCCCTCGCATTTCCTGTTGTTCCATTCGGTAGAATGATCATGGCTCTCCCCAACTTCTATCCTTTGTAGCTCTAAGCAATATTTACTTCGTTACTATCCTTCCAGTCCTTGTTCTACTATCTATTGATAAAAATCCTTCCAGTCCTTGTTCTACTATCTATTGATAAAAATTTAAGTAGGTTGATCACGGCTCTCCACAACTTCCCATTCTTTGTCGTTCTAAGCAATATTTGCCTTCTTAATATCCTTCGAGTCCCTGTTCTATCATTTATTTACAAAACCTTTTTGAGTACCTTGATCATGACTCTCCACAACTTCCTATCCTTTGTAGTTCTAAGCAATATTTGCGTATTTACTTCCCTTCCAAGTCTTAGAGATTCGAAAAGCATTTCTTCTTCCATATACGGATTTCACGACACAGATTTAAAGTATTTAATGTGCGGCCTTAGAAAATGAGGGTCCTTCGAAAATAGAAGTGGGCTTGAACATGTCAGGCCCGTAGAATTTATTGCTTTTGATAAAAGCTTATTCCGGTAACAAGTTGAAAATACAAGAATATGTGGATATTTTTATTTATTTGTTTGAGTTTTGTTTAACGGCATATCAACACCACTGTGGGTTATTTAATGCCGAAAAGGTAGGGTTTTAAGATAGTTTTTAATGTTCGGTTATATTGAGTTTAAGTTTGAGTTTTATTTAACGTCATATCAACCTGTGTGGGTTATTTAATGCCAAAAAGGTCAGGTTTTAATGTTTTTTTTTAATATTTGGTTATAGTGAGAAAGTTGGTTAAGTCAGATTTTAATGATTTTTTTTGTTTCTTCTAGTTTTGTATTAAAAAATGTATTGCTGGTATTTTTTTCCTTAAAAAATGTATTATTGGTAATATTTTTCTTTCAAAAATGCTTATTTTTCTATAAAAGTTTATTTTTATGTATATCTAAACGTATTTATAAATGGAAATTTGTCTGTGTGTGTGTGTGTGTGTGTGTGTGTGTGTGTGTGTGTGTGTGTGTGTGTCTGCCCGTTACCTATAGACTCCGAAACGGCTGAACCGATTTTCTTGAAAATTTACGCAGTTGTACGAAAAGCGTCTGCGAGTGTTCTTAGCTAGGTTTGTGTCGATGTAGCCCTGACAAATATCGAAAATCGATAAACGAAAAAATCGGGTGATAGAAAGAGTGGTCTGATTTTAATCAAATTTGATAAACTCATAGACAATGACATAAAAAACGATATTCACAAGTTTCAAGGTTGCAATTCTTACAATAGTGCAGAAAATTGATAATATATATATATATATATATATATATATATATATATATATATATAGAAGGCAAGATGTTTTGTGTGTGTCTGTTTATCTGCCTGTATGTCTGTATTTTTTCAGCCATTTTATTCTAGTTTTTGTTTCGGGTTTGGCTCTAAGTAGGTATAATTGTAGTTCTTAGTCTCAGCCATGATACCATTTACTCAGAGGACTTATTTAGACTTCAAAATTCAGTTTACGACGAAAAAAACTTATTTGATATCGAAACCAGGAAATAAAAATTTTACTTACATCCATTCATTTTTCTTTCAGTCTACGGTTTCGCTTTGACTGGAAACAAATATTGCTTTTTAGTCTTTCGTGCCAACGTCCAAAGAGTCTGAGCTCAAGTACCATGGATAAGTTTTAAAGCTTCCATTACACCCGAGCAATGCCGGGCTATACTGTTAGTATTTCTATAAAAGTTTCTTTTTGTACTTTCATGATGTTTCGACGCCAGTTTTTGGGTTTACTATTTGCCCATAGCTGGGACCACCCCGGGTCAGGGTGGACCTAGCAAGACTAGATATTATGATGTGGTTCTATACTCCTCACAACCTCCCTATCACAGCCCTTCTGCTGGATGCGGTTTACCGTCATACCCAGGACCCTCGGTTATATTGAGAAGGTTGATTTAGTCAGATTTTGATGAAAAAAAAATTTAAATATTTTTTATTATTTTAGAAAACTGAAGATTTCTTCTAGTTTGGTATTCAAAAATGTATTTTTTTTTTCAATAAAAATCAATTTTTATAATTTTATAATTTTGACATCAGTTTGGGGTTTAATTATTTGCCCATAGCTGGGACCCTAACAGGTGCAACCACTCTTGGAACAACTGCAATTAAGAGGTGGTTCCACGCTCTTCACAATTTCCCAATCAGAGGCCTTGCTGCCGGATGCAGTTTACTGTCAAACCCAGGACCAAAAGGATATGTTGAAAAAATGCGAAGAAAGATTGTTGTATCTGGATAAAAAGAATGAAAATCATTGTCGTCTCTAAGTCTTTCTGTCTTTTGTGGTTCTTAATAATATACTGAAAACATATGTAATATCTATCTTCCTATACCAAGCAGAATGATGGAAAAATGATTGATTTGTTTGTTTAATGGCACATCAGTGTGGCTTCCCTGTGTCTCTTCTACAAATATTTTCACGGCTTCTGCTCCGATGAACTTAGCTCACTCAAATTGTAAACGCAACTTCTACTCCATCAGCTTCTTTTCTCGCACTTCCCGTATGCGAATTCCCTTCGGTATACTTGCTTTCCCGACAGCTATAATCTCCAAGAATTTAAATGTAAAGTCAATAGTCATCTCCTGTCTCACTAACTTACATCCTCTCTCACATGCTATTTCTTCGTCCACCCCACTCTCATCAGTAATCTCTTCCATCTCTTTACTCACTTCCTGACACCCCCTGCAACCTCTCATTCCTTCTCAAAACATTCCCCCTATGTAAACCCTGCAGAACAGTGGCAGTAAGATGCCCTGCTTGAGGCGCCACGATTTTTTTTTTAAAAATCATATCACCCCAAGCAAGGCGGTAACGCCACTGATGTGCAGGGGGCTACATAAGAGTGAGAAGATTAGAAAAGAGAAAAACAGGAAACCGCATCCTAAACAGGAAACAAGGGATGAGCCTCTTCACCTGTTCAATAGACGTGGGAGGAGTGTGAACCGGGCGATAGTTTAGTCTATCTTCTCCAATTGAAAAAAAAAACAAAAAAACAGTGAGAAGATTAGAAAAGAAAAACCGGAAACCGCATCCTAAACAGGAAACAAGGGATAAGCCTCTTCACCTGTTCAATAGACGTGGGTGGAGTGTGAACCGGGCGATAGTTTAGTCTATCTACTCCAATTGAAAAAAAAAACAAAAAAACAGTGAGAAGATTAGAAAAGAAAAACCAGAAACCGCATCCTAAACAGGAAACAAGGGATAAGCCTCTTCACCTGTTCAATAGACGTGGGTGGAGTGTGAACCGGGCGATAGTTTAGTCTATCTACTCAAAAAAAAAAACATCAACGCCTTATGGATTATTTAAAGCCAAAATTTAATTTTCTTAAGCCCTTTAAATAATAAATATATATTAGTTATTCTGCTCTCACAATTGAATATATGGTAGATGATATTCTGCTTTTGCGTATATACATATTTATATATTTTAGAATACAGTTTGATAATGAGGAAGGACGGCTTGGAGAACCTGATACTAACAGGCCAGATAGAGGGGAAAAGAGACAGTGGAAAGCAATGGATAACATATTTGAAGGACCTTATCAGGTGGATGACGGAGCGAGGGTTGTATGGTGTAACAGGACAAGGGTTACTCAGAGCCACCAGGGATAGGGAAACGTGGAAAGCCATGATCGCCTACGTCCTGAAGGAACAGGGCTCATAGAAGAAGAAGAATGTTATGAAAGAATTATTTCATGTTGGTTATTTGGTTGGTTGATTTTGTTTAGTGGCATATCAACCTCTATGGGTTATTTAATGCCGGAATCTAAGTAATTTAAACGCAGTTATATTCCTCTAGCTTCAGATAAAATGCAATGACCCTTTTTTTATACGAAAAATAATCACAAGTATTTTTAATATAAAATAATTTTTTAAAACTGTTTGATTAATTTCAGAAATTGTTGAATATTATCTGGGTAGATATTATGAAAAAGGCCTTTAATGTTGGCTTGTTTTCTTTTGGGAAATATCAACTTCTATGAGTTATTTAATGCTGAAATTTAAATAATTTCAACGCAATTGCATACTTTCAACTACAGATAAAATATATTGCTTGTCAATCAGTTAAGTGTCACAAGTGATATACGCTTGGGCGATCATGTCTCAAAAGAGACATGACTGAGCAAAAGTTGTTTCCCGCAGTAAGTTGTCATTACTTTCTGCGGCAGACTGGTTGCCAAGCAAGGCTATAGAACCAAATCTGTCCTGTTATTTAACCCATAGCCGGAGGGCAAAGTGACGGATTAATACCTTTCCCAATAATATTTGTGCGTAAGTAAATGTAACGAATTTGACTGGAATTCGAACTCGGCTCCCCGATCTCTATAGTTACGTTACTATAAATGCGTTTTGTTGGTATCTATCTATCTATCTAAACTTATTTATAAATGGAACTTTGTCTGTGTGTGTGTGTGTGTGTGTGTGTGTGCGTGTGTGTCCGTTACCGATAGACTCCGAAACGGCTGAACCGATTTTCTTTTCAGTTGTACTATAAGCGTCTGCGAGTGTTCTTAGCTAGGTTTTGTGTCGAGGTACCCCCCGATAAATATCGAAAATCGATAATCGAAAAAATTGGGTTATAGAAGGAGTGGTCCGATTTTAATCAAATTTGATACACTCATAGACAAAGACATAAGAAACGATATTCAGAAGTTTCAAGGTTGCAGTTCTTACAATAGTGCAGAAAATCGATAATGTATATATATATATATATATATATATATATATATATATATATATATAAGGCAAGATGTTTGTGTGTGTGTCTGTTTATCTGCCTGTATGTCTGTATTTTTTTCAGCCCTTTTATTTAGTTTTTGTTTCGGGTTTGGCTCTAAGTAGGTATAATTGTAGTTCTTAGTCTCAGCCATGATACCATTTACTCAGAGGACTTATTTAGCCTTCAATATTCAGTTTATGACGAAAAAAACGTATTTGATATCGATACCAGGAAATCAAAATTTGACTTACATCCATTCATTTTTCTTTTAGTCTACGATTTCGCTTTAACTGGAAACAACTATTGCTTTTTGGTATTTCGTGCCAACGTCCAAAGAGTCTGAACTCCAGGACCATGGATTAGTTTTAAAGCTTTTTAAAGCTTTCATTACATCCGAGCAACGCCGGGCTATACTGCTAGTTTTTACTATAAAATGTATTTTCATACTTTTATGGTGTTTTATTTGGATAGGTTTACCATTTATCCATAGCTAGAACCCTAACAGATTCTACCACCCCAAGATTTCTATGAACAGTGCATGTGAGCAATGTTTGAAGTTTTAGGGATAATAGAAATTAGTTTATTTTTATGGATTATCAACTTTCACTGATTATTTAAAGCAAGAAAATATTTTTTAATATTGTAATATTTTTAACGATAATAATGATCAGTATTTACATTATTCGGACTATTGTCCTCATCTATGTTGTCATTTGTACGACATTTCGGCCGTTGTAAGCAACGGACTTCTCGTAAGCATTTTTAACCGAACCGAACCATTTATTAAAATCACTGCAGTATACGGACTCCATTCCTTGCGTAGTAGTGCCTCTTTTGGTAGTCATGAGTTATCTCCCTCTAACTCTAATCGACATCTATATCCACTGGGTCATGTGTCCTTGAGGACACATAGCCCGGTAGATATAGATATTGGTTAGTTCCTGTTTATATCCACTGGGTCATGTCATGTCTATATCCACTAACACAAACGCCCAAGTGTGTATCATGTATGGAACTTAATATGTGATTACTTTGTTTTGGCTTTGTTAGTTAGATATTCCACTATAAGAGGGGTATAAAACAAGAAAATAAAATTCTAAATAGAAACAACAAATGTATATGTATATAAATCAATTTAGGGCTTTATAAAGAAAAGTAATGTATTTTGGTTGATACAAGATCGCTAAAATATTTGTAGTAGTCCTTGCAAGAATGAGTTTATGTGTACGTATGCAGCAACGTATGTGTGTATGTATGTACGCCGTTATTCTTGGTAGAAGTGTCTTTGAAGTATTCGCTCAGTCTTAAATGGTTCCGTCCGCTTATCAAGTATAAGAAAAGGCAGACCGGCAGACCGTGAAAATAAAGAATTGAGCGTGAAAGATAGAGATACGTGTTAATTACGCTCATATTTTTCTCTCTGGCGACGGTCGAGTTTACTTCGTCTTTATTTCTTTTGTGGGGATCCAAAAGACCACTTGGGAATTCACTCCCGGATGTGATTCTGGCCTTTCCATTGGACGATAACAAAATTTCGCGTCGGCTCGCGAAAACGGTCCGTAAAAAGAATTTTTTCTGATAATTAATGATTATTTCAATTTTTTTTTTAGATATTTCCTAGTTTTCTTTTGACCAAAAAACATTTCGCATCGAGGTGTGAAATTTTACGAATTTGTTTTCGATTCACTTTTGTGTGTGTGCTAAGAAAGGTTTTGTAAATCGGAAATTTTGTTTATTTCTAAAAAAAATCAATGAGTCAGTAATTAGCATTTGAATTTTTAAATCCAGAACTTCATTCCATTTTAACGTATATAATTTCACTACATATTAATATGAGATTTCTCTTCGTTTCCATCCTCTTCAACACCTCGTTGTTAATCACAAGCTCAGTATCCTCAGCATTCTTCTATAAACCCACATTTCTGCTGCCTCAAGCCTCTCCTTCATCCTTGATGAGATCGTCAAGAAAGAAGACCATCCTTCCTCATTACGTGTCTCTGAACTTCATTTGTCTCTTCCTGATATTTAGTATGTTTTTTCTCGTTTGCATTCTTTCCAACACCTCATCGTTGCCCATGTGTCCCGTTCATAGTATCCTCAGCATCCTTCTGTAAACCCACATTTCTGCTACCTCATCTGTCTCTTCCTGATGTTAATATAAGTTTTCTTCTTGTTTGCATCTGCGCCAACATCTTAACGTTTCTCACGTTCTCTGTTCATGGTATCCTCAGCATCCTTCTGTAGAACCAGATTTCTGCTGCCTAAAACCTCTCCTTCATCCTTGATGAGGTCGTCTAGCATTCACTTCCATACAGAAGGACAGATATCACATAGCAATCCAGCACTCTTTTCTTTGTTTCTAATGAGATTTTCCTGTTTTTCAATACTCTGCTTAGCTTCTGAAATGCGTCTTTGGATCTCCATGATGCACTTTCCATCCTCTGGCAAAACACGTCCCACGTATTTGAATTTCTTTACTTGTTTCATTTAAGTTTCTGCGACCTGTAGTTAGCATTTTGGGAGACAATATATAACAAAGTGTAAAAGGAATTTCCACTTCGTATCTCTCCCAAACCCCGGCATACAAAAAGACAGATAACACATAGCAATCCAGCATTCGTTTCTTTCTTTCTAATGAGATTTTCCTGTCTTTCAGTATTCTGGTTAGCTTCTGAAATGCATCTTTGGCCATGCCAATGCGTCTTTGGATCTCCGTATCGCATTTTCCATCCTCTGTCAAAATTTTCCCCAGGTATTTGAATTTCTTTACTTGTTTTATTTTAGTTTCTCCGACTTGTAGTTGGCATATTGGGCTCTTCTATTTGCTGATGACCATACATACATCTATTGAACAGGTGAAGAGGCTCATCCCTTGTTTCCTGTTTAGGATGTGGTTTCCGGTTTTTCTCTTTTCCAATCTTTTCACTCTTTTTTTTTTTTTTTTTTCAATTGGGGTAGATAGACTAAACTATCGCCCGGTTCACACTCCAGCCACGTCTATTGAACAGGTGAAGAGGCTCATCCCTTGTTTCCTGTTTAGGATGTGGTTTCCGGTTTTTCTCTTTTCTAATCTTTTCACTCTTTTTTTTTTTTTTTTTCAATTGGGGTAGAGAGACTAAACTATCGCCCGGTTCATACTCCACCCACGTCTATTGAACAGGTGAAGAGGCTCATCCCTTGTTTCCTGTTTAGGATGTGGTTTCCGGTTTTTCTCTTTTCCAATCTTTTCACTCTTTTTTTTTATTTTATTTTTTCAATTGGAGTAGATAGACTACACTATCGCCCGGTTCATACTCCACCCACGTCTATTGAACAGGTGAAGAGGCTCATCCCTTGTTTCCTGTTTAGGATGTAGTTTCCGGTTTTTCTCTTTTCCAATCTTTTCACTCTTTTTTTTTATTTTATTTTTTTTTTCAATTGGGGTAGATAGACTAAACTATCGCCCGGTTCACACTCCACCCACGTCTATTGAACAGGTGTAGAGGCTCATCCCTTGTTTCCTGTTTAGGATGTGGTTTCTGGTTTTCTCTTTTCCAATCTTTTCACTCTCACGTAGCCCCTTGCGCATCAGTGGCGTTTTCGCCTTGCTTGGGGTGATATGATAAAAAAAAAACTTTCTTTTGCTAACTTCTGTAGAGGCTCCTGCATTTTACTTTCCGTGTCTGCTATCGGCACCGTGTCATCCACGTATCTTATATTGTTGAGATACCAAGAGGAAAAGGATACAGAGAAACGAGCGATAGGGACAAGTGGAGGTCCATGATCGTCTACGTTCTGAAAGGACACGCCACATAAAAAAGTAGAAGACTATGTCACATGACCCTGTCTCTTGTCGCTTTCAATATTTTTTCATCTTGGTTAGCTTTTGAAATGCGTCCTTAGTCATGCCAATGCCTCTTCGGATCTCAATGTTGCACTTCAGTTCCTCTGTCAGAACACTTCCCAGGTATTTAATTTTCTTTACCTGTTTTATTTTTGTTTCTCCAAACTGTGGTTGGCATTTTGGGGTCTTTTTTAAGTAAGTTCGTTATATTCATTTCACACAAATACCATTAGTACAGTTTTATACCCCTCTTATAGTGGACTATCTAACTAACAAGGCCAAAACAAAGTAATCACATATTAAGTTCCATACATGATACACACTTGGGCGTTTGTGTTAGTGGATATAGACAGGAACTAACCAATATCTATATCTACCGGGCTATGTGTCCTCAAGGACACATGACCCAGTGGATATAGATGTCGATTAGAGATAGAGGGAGATAACTCATGACTACCAAAAGAGGCACTACTACGCAAGGAATGGAGTCCGTATACTGCAGTGATTTTAATAAACGGTTCGGTTCGGTTAAAAATGCTTACCAGAAGTCCGTTGCTTACAACGGCCGAAATGTCGTACAAATGACAACATAGATGAGGACAATAGTCCGAATAATGTAAATACTGATCATTATTATCGTTAAAAAAAATTACAATATTAAAAAATATTTTCTGGCTTTAAATAATTTATACATACCTTTTTCTATTCTCTAAGGTCATTAGTTTTGGTTAGTAAAAGCCTAGAAGAATAGAATTTGAATTCAAAACAGGCTGGGCATGGAGGCTAGCAACTCCATCCCATAAAGCCTATTCGCTGCATAAACCAGAGCAGCAATACCTCGCGTGTTGAGACTCTTGCTCTATCCCCAACGGGAGATTCTACAGGAAACGCATTTATAAGTGAATATAAAAACAAGGTGTCACGAAGCAATTATACCTATATATTTGAGTCTATTGTTTATAAAAGTAGCTCGCGTGAGAACATCTCATTTGTCCGTGAATTCTCGCGAGAAGAGAAAATATTTCAAATGAAATCTTCGACATCCAGTTGTCGATTTCTGTATTGTTTATGGCATCTGTTAGGTTCCTTATCACGAAGTAAGGCGAGGAAATTAATGACAGCACATTCACTTTTCGGTCTAGAAAAGAAATTAAGATAGACTGTAAGAAATAGAGAAAGAAAGAATGAAAAAGAAAGAAAAACGAAAGAAAGGAAGGAAGATTAGACAAGACTACAATGGTCAGAAGGAAAGACCTAAAGATTACAAAAAGAAAGAATGGAAGTACGACAATAAAAAAAGAATGAAAAATTAAGAGGTAAAATAAAAAATAGCGAAAAAAATATAAAAGAAAGAATAGATTTGTAAAAGAAAGAAAAAAGAAAGAAAGAAAGAAGTAGTAATGAGAAGGAGAAGGCAATAAATAGAGAAAAAGAAAGAAAAAAAGAAAGAAAGAAAGAAGTAGTAATGAGGAGGAGAAGTCAATAAATAGAGAAAAAGAAAGAAAAAAGAAAGAAAGAAGTATTAATGAGGAGGAGAAGGCAATAAACAGAGAAAAAGAAAGAAAGAAAGAAAGAAAGAAGTAGTAATGAGGAGGAGAAGGCAATAAATAGAGAAAAAGAAAGAAAAAAAGAAAGAAAGAAACAAGTAGTAATGAGGAGGAGAAGGCAATAAATAGAGAAAAAGAAAGAAAAAAGAAAGAAAGAAAAAAAGAAGTAGTAATGAGAAGGAGAAGGCAATAAATAGAGAAAAAGAAAGAAAAAAAGAAAGAAACAAAGAAGTAGTAATGAGGAGGAGAAGGCAATAAATAGAGAAAAAGAAAGAAAAAAAGAAAGAAAGAAGTAGTAATGAGAAGGAGAAGGCAATAAATAGAGAAAAAGAAAGAAAAAAAGAAAGAAAGAAAGAAGTAGTAATGAGAAGGAGAAGGCAATAAATAGAGAAAAAGAAAGAAAAAAGAAAGAAAGAAAGAAGTAGTAATGAGAAGGAGAAGGCAATAAATAGAGAAAAAGAAAGAAAGAAAGAAAGAAGTATTAATGAGGAGGAGAAGGCAATAAATAGAGAAAAAGAAAGAAAAAAGAAAGAAAGAAAGAAAGAAGTAGTAATGAGAAGGAGAAGGCAATAAATAGAGAAAAAGAAAGAAAGAAAGAAAAAAGAAAGAAGTAGTAATGAGAAGGAGAAGGCAATAAATAGAGAAAAAGAAAGAAAAAAAGAAAGAAAGAAAGAAGTATTAATGAGGAGGAGAAGGCAATAAATAGAGAAAAATAAATAAATAAAGAAAGAAAGAAAGAACAAAAAGTTTTGAGTTTGAGTTTGTTTAACGGCATATCAACACCTCTGTGGGTCATTTCGTGTCAAAAATGTGGGTTTTAAGGTACATTTTTTTAATGTGCGGTTATAGTGACAAGGTTGATTTAGTCAGATTTTAATGAAAATTTTTCGTTTTTATTCTTTTTTATTTTAAAAAACTGAAAATGTCTTCTAGTTTTGTATTTAAAAATGTTTTGCTGAGAATAATTTTTCTTTCAAAAATGTAATGGTAATAATTTTTTTCTTCAAAAATGCATTGTTTATAATATTTTTCATTCAAAAATGTATAATATATATATATATATATATATATATATATATATATATAATAAGTAATATAGAAGTCTATTTTTATGAATATATTTCTATAAAAGTGTATTTTTATACTTTGATAGTGCTTTGACCCTAGTTTGGAGGTTAACTTTTGCCCATAGCTGGGACCCTAACAGGTGCTACCACTCCGGTTCAGGGTGGACCTAAGAATAACAGCAATTCAAATGTGGTTCCATGCTTCTCACAACCTCCCAATCAGAGGTATTGCTGCTGGATGCAGTTTGTCGTCATACCCAGGACCAAAGAAAAAAAGAAAGAAGCAATGAGGAGAAGGCAATAAATAGAGAAAAAGAAAAAGAAACAAAGGACAGAAAAGAAAGATGGAGAAAGAAAGAAAGAACAGTATATCAACACCTGTGTGGGTCATTTAATACCAAAAAATTGGGGGTTTAAAGTATTTTTTTAATGTTTGGTTATAGTGAGAAGGTTGATTTAGTCAGATTTTCACGAAAATATTTTGGTTTTATTCTTTTTTATTTTAGAAAACTGAAAATGACTTCTAATTTTGTATTCAAAAATGGTTTACTGAGAATATTTTTTTCCTTTAAAAATATGTTATGGCAATAATTTTTTTCTTCAAAAATGTATTGTTGGATGGCGGAGCGGGGTTTGAGAGAGATACCAAGAGAAAAGTATTGAAAGCGACAAGAGACAGTGCCAAGTGGAAGTCCATGATCACCTACGTCCTGAAGGAACACGGCACATAATGGAAAAGAAGAAGAAGGAAGAGCAAACCTTGAGAGCAAAATGAAAGAATTTTTATTTTTCAATACTCCAGCAGCTTTTCGCACTTCCCGCCTGTGGAATTCGCTTCCGTTGACTTGCTTTACCAACAAATACAATCTCCAAGAATTTAAATGTAAAGTCAATAGTCAACTCCTATCTCACTAACCTGCATCCTCTCTCTCATGCTCATTCCTTCGTTCACTCCACTTTCATCAGTATCCTCATCCTTCTCTTACCCACTTCCTGACACCCCCTATAACCATTCACTCTTTCTCATAACTTTCCTCCAATGTAACCTCCTTTAAAATAATGGCAGTAAAATGCCTTGCTTGGGGCGATATGATTATAAAAAAAGTCTTCTCTTATCTCACTAACTCGCATCCTCTCTCTCATGCTCCTTTCTCCATCCACTCTACTCCCATCAGTATTCTCATCCTTCTCTTACCCACTTCCTGACACCCCCTATAACCTGTCACTCTTTCTCATAACTTTCCTATTATGTAACCCCCTGCAAAACAGTGGCAGTAAAATGCCTTGCTTGGGGCGATATGATTATGAAAAAAAGATAGATATTATTATGATGTGGACATAAAGTTGGGGATCAATTATACATTACAATCTATATATAAACTGATCCCTCACTTTATGACCACATTCATTCTTCTCTCAACCACTTCCTGACACCTCCTATAACCTGTCACTCTTTCTCATAACTTTCCTTCTATGTAACCCTCTGCAAAACAGTGGCAGTAAAATACCTTGCTTGGGGCAATATAATTATAAAAAAAAAGATAGATAGATAGATATTATTATAATGTGGATATAAAGTGTGGGATCAATTCTACATTACAATCAATATATAAACTGATCCCTCACTTTATGACCACATTCATCCTTCTCTCAACCACTTCCTGACACCCTTTATAACCTGTCACTCTTTCTCATAACTTTCCTCCAATGTAACCTCCTGCAAAACAATGGCAGGAAAATGCTTTGCTTGGGGCGATATAATAATAAAAAAAGTCATCTCTTATCTCACTAACTCGCATTCTCTTTCTCATACTCCTTTCTCCATCCACTCGACTCCCATCAGTATTCTCATCCTTCTCTTACCCACATCCTGACACCTTCTATAACTTGTCACTGTTTCTCATAACTTTCCTCATAAGTAACCCTTGCAAAAGTGTGGCAGTAAAATGCTTTGCTCGGGGCGATATGATTATAAAAAATAGATAGATAGATAGATAGATAGATAGATAGATAGATAGATAATGAATAGACTGAGATAGATAGATAGATAGATAGATAGATAGATAGATAGATAGATAGATAGATAGATATGAACAGACTGAGATAGATAGATAGATAGATAGATAGATAGATAGATGAACAGACTAGATAGATAGATAGATAGATAGATAGATAGATAGATAGATATGAACAGACTGAGATAGATAGATAGATAGATATGAACAGACTGAGATAGATAGATAGATAGATAGATAGATAGATAGATAGATAGATAGATAGATAGATATGAACAGACAGATAGATAGATAGATAGATAGATAGATAGATAGATAGATGACTTGCATCCTCTCTCCTATTCTCCTTTCTTCGTCCACTTCACTCTCATCAGTATTCTCATTCTTCTCTTATCCACTTCCTGACACCCCCTATAACCTGTCATTCTTTCTCATAACTTTCCTTCTATGTAAGCCCCTGCTCAACAGTGACAGTAAAATGACTTGCTTGGGGCGATATGATTATAAAAAAATTCTATACTATTATAATATGGTTATGAAGTGGGGGCTCAATTTTACATTATAATCAATATATAACCTGATCCCTCACTTTTTCGCCATAGTTATCCTTCTTTCAACCACTTCCTGACACCCGCTATAACATGTCATTCTTTCTCATAACTTTCCTGTTATGTAACACCCTGCAAAACAGTGGCAGTAAAATACCTTGCTTGGAGCGATATGATTATAAAAAAATAGATAGATAGATAGAATTCCCTACCATTTACTTCCTTTCCTGACAGCTACAATCTTCAAGAATTTAAATGTAAAGTCAATAGTCATCTCCTATCTCACTAACCTGCATCCTCTTTCTCATGCTCCTTTCTCCGTCCACTCCACTCTCATCAGTATTCTCATCCTTCTCTTTCCCACTTCCTGATACCCCCTATAACCTGTCACTCTTTCTCATAACTTTTCAAGAATATAACCCCCTGCAAAACAGATATGATTATTAAAAAAAACAAGCGAAATATACAAAAAAAGATAGATGTAAACACTAAAAGCCTAAGAATGAATCAGACAGAATTTAAAAATAGGAAAAAAAAATGGCACTATATCAGGAATATAAAACGAACATAAAAGAATGAAAGAATGAAAAAGTGAACGAATCAAAAAAGAAATTGCAGAAAAGGAAAAAGAAAGAAAAGTAAAGAAAAAGAAAAAGAAAAGAAAGAAAAACAGGTGAAACAATTAAATCCGAATTGTTTAATTTTCTTCATTCTATTTTAACGCATGTAATTTTTTCCTTGAATTATCCTGAAGGTTCTATTATTTCCAATTCGTTTCTGATTTGTTCTTTTTAAAAGAGTAGTTTGGATTACCTAACGTCCGGCTCACGCGTCTTTTCAGTCTTTTAAATAGGAATAGTGGTTTATCGCTTGGTTCCGGTTTAGGATTAGGTTTCTGGTTCCTTCTAAAGTATTTCCCATTCTCTTTTACGTCTCTTCAGTCTTTTAAATAGGAATAGTGGTTTATCGCTTGGTTCCGGTTTAGGATTAGGTTTCTTGTTCCTTCTAAAGTTTTTCCCATTCTCTTTTAAGTCTCTTCAGTCTTTTAAATAGGAATTATGGTTTATCGCTTGGTTACGGTTTAGGATTAGGTTTCTTGTTCCTTCTAAAGTTTTTCCCATTCTCTTTTACGTCTCTTCAGTCTTTCAAATAAGAAAAGTGGTTCATTGCTTGGTTCCGGTTTAGGATTAGGTTTCTGGTTCCTTCTAAAGTTTTTCCCATTCTCTTTTACGTCTCTTCAGTCTTTTAAATAGGAATAGTGGTTTATTGCTTGATCCGGTTTAGGATTAGGTTTCTGGTTACTTCTAAAGTTTTTCCCATTCTCTTTTACGGCTCTTCAGGCTTTTAAATAGGAATAGCGGTTTATCGCTTGGTTCCGGTTTAGGATTAGGTTTCTGGCTCCTTCTAAAGTTTTTCCCATTTTCTTTTACGTCTCTTCAGTCTTTTAAATAGGAATAGTGGTTTATAGCTTGATTCCGGTTTAGGATTAGGTTTCTGGTTCCTTCTAAAATTTTTCCCATTCTATTTTACGTCTCTTCAGTCCTTTAAATAGGAATAGTGGTTTATCGCTTGGTTCCGGTTTAGGATTAGGTTTCTGGTTCCTTCTAAAATTTTTCCCATTCTCTTTTACGTCTCTTCAGTTGTTTAAATAGGAATAGTGGTTCATCGCTTGGTTCCGGCTTAGGATTAGGTTTCTGGTTCCTTCTAAAGTTTTTCCCACTCTCTTTTACGTCTCTTCAGTCTTTTAAATAGGAATAGTGGTTTATCGCTTAGTTCCGACTTAGGATTAGGTTTCTGGTTCCTTCTAAAGTTTTTCCCATTCTCTTTTATGTCTCTTCAGTCTTTTAAATAGGAAGAGTGGTTTATCGCTTGGTTCCGGTTTAGGTTTAGGTTTCTGGTTCCTTCTAAAGTTTTTCCCATTCTCTTTTAGGTCTCTTCAGTCTTTTAAATAGGAAGAGTGGTTTATCGCTTAGTTGCGGCTTAGGATTAGGTTTCTGGTTCCTTCTAATGTTTTTCCCATTCTCTTTTACGTCTCTTCAGTCTTTTAAATAGGAAGAGTGGTTTATCGCTTAGTTCCGGCTTAGGATTAGGTTTCTGGTTCCTTCTAATGTTTTTCCCATTCTCTTTTAGGTCTCTTCAGTCTTTTAAATAGGAAGAGTGGTTTATCGCTTGGTTCCGGTTTAGGTTTAGGTTTCTGGTTCCTTCTAAAGTTTTTCCCATTCTCTTTTAGGTCTCTTCAGTCTTTTAAATAGGAATAGTGGTTTATCGCTTAGTTGCGGCTTAGGATTAGGTTTCTGGTTCCTTCTAAAGATTTTCCCATTCTCTTTTAGGTCTCTTCAGTCTTTTAAATAGGAATAGTGGTTTATCGCTTGGTTCCGGTTTAGGATTAGGTTTCTGGTTCCTTCTAAAGTTTTTCCCATTCTCTTTTACGTCTCTTCAGTCTTTTAAATAGGAATAGTGGTTTATCGCTTGGTTCCGGTTTAGGATTAGGTTTCTGGTTCCTTATAAAGTTTTTCCCATTCTCTTTTACGTCTCTTCAGTCTTTTAAATAGGAATAGTGGTCTATCGCTTGGTTCCGGTTTAGGATTAGGTTTCTGATTCCTTCTAAAGTTTTTCCCATTCTCTTTTACGTCTCTTCAGTCTTTTAAATAGGAATAGTGGTTTATCGCTTGGTTCCGATTTAGAATTAGGTTTCTGGTTCCTTCTAAAGTTTTTCCCATTTTCTTTTACGTCTCTTCAGTCTTTTAAATAGGAATAGTGGTCTATCGCTTGGTTCCGGTTTAGGATTAGGTTTCTGATTCCTTCTAAAGTTTTTCCCATTTTCTTTTACGTCTCTTCAGTCTTTTAAATAGGAATAGTGGTTTATCGCTTGGTTCCGGTTTAGGATTAGGTTTCTGGTTCCTTCTAAAGTTTTTCCCATTCTCTTTTACGTCTCTTCAGTCTTTTAAATAGGAATAGTGGTTTATCGCTTGGTTCCGATTTAGGATTAGGTTTCTGGTTCCTTCTAAAGTTTTTCCCATTTTCTTTTACGTCTCTTCAGTCTTTTAAATAGGAATGGTGGTTTATCGCTTGGTTCCGATTTAGGATTAGGTTTCTGGTTCCTTCTAAAGTTTTTCCCATTTTCTTTTACGTCTCTTCAGTCTTTTAAATAGGAATAGTGGTCTATCGCTTGGTTCCGATTTAGGATTAGGTTTCTGGTTCCTTCTAAAGTTTTTCCCATTTTCTTTTACGTCTCTTCAGTCTTTTGAATAGGAATAGTGTTTTATCGCTTGGTTCCGGTTTAGGATTAGGTTTCTGGTTCCTTCTAATGTTTTTCCCATTCTCTTTTACGTCTCTTCAGTTGTTTAAATAGGAATAGTGGTTTATCGCTTGGTTCCGGTTTAGGATTAGGTTTCTGGTTCCTTCTAAAGTTTTCCCCATTCTCTTTTACGTCTCTTCAGTCTTTTAAATAGGAATAGTGGTTTATCGCTTGGTTCCGATTTAGGATTAGGTTTCTGGTTCCTTCTAAAGTTTTCCCCATTCTCTTTTACGTCTCTTCAGTCTTTTAAATAGGAATAGTGGTTTATCGCTGGGTTCCGGCTTAGGATTAGGTTTCTGGTTCCTTCTAAAGATTTTCCCATTCTCTTTTAGGTCTCTTCAGTTCTTTAAATAGGAATAGTGGTTTATCGCTTGGTTCCGGTTTAGGATTAGGTTTCTGGTTCCTTCTAAAATTTTTCCCACTCTCCTTTACGTCTCTTCAGTCTTTTAAATAGGAATAGTGGTTTATCGCTTGGTTCCGGTTTAGGATTAGGTTTCTGGTTCCTTCTAAATTTTTTCCCACTCTCTTTTACGTCTCTTCAGTCTTTTAAATAGGAATGGTGGTTTATCGCTTGGTTCCGGCTTAGGATTAGGTTTCTGGTTCCTTCTAAAGTTTTTCACATTCTCTTTTACGTCTCTTCAGTCTTTTAAATAGGAATAGTGGTTTATCGCTTGGTTCCGGTTTAGGATTAGGTTTCTGGTTCCTTCTAAAGTTTTTCCCATTCTCTTTTACACCTCTTCAGTCTTTTAAATAGGAATGGTGGTTTATCGCTTGGTTCCGGTTTAGGATTAGGTTTCTGGTTCCTTATAAAGTTTTTCCCATTCTCTTTTACGTCTCTTCAGTCTTTTAAATAGGAATAGTGGTCTATCGCTTGGTTCCGGTTTAGGATTAGGTTTCTGGTTCCTTCTAATGTTTTTCCCATTCTCTTTTACGTCTCTTCAGTCTTTTAAATAGGAATAGTGGTTTATCGCTTGGTTCCGGTTTAGGATTAGGTTTCTGGTTCCTTCTAATGTTTTTCCCATTCTCTTTTACGTCTCTTCAGTCTTTTAAATAGGAATAGTGGTTTATCGCTTGGTTCCGGTTTAGGATTAGGTTTCTGGTTCCTTCTAATGTTTTTCCCATTCTCTTTTACGTCTCTTCAGTCTTTTAAATAGGAATAGTGGTTTATCGCTTGGTTCCAGTTTAGGATTAGGTTTCTGGTTCCTTCTAATGTTTTTCCCATTCTCTTTTACGTCTCTTCAGTCTTTTAAATAGGAATAATGTTTTATCGCTTGGTTCCGGTTTAGGATTAGGTTTCTGGTTCCTTCTAATGTTTTTCCCATTCTCTTTTACGTCTCTTCAGTCTTTTAAATAGGAATAGTGGTTTATCGCTTGGTTCCGGTTTAGGATTAGGTTTCTGGTTCCTTCTAATGTTTTTCCCATTCTCTTTTACGTCTCTTCAGTCTTTTAAATAGGAATAGTGGTTTATCGCTTGGTTCCGGTTTAGGATTAGGTTTCTGGTTCCTTCTAATGTTTTTCCCATTCTCTTTTACGTCTCTTCAGTCTTTTAAATAGGAATAGTGGTTTATCGCTTGGTTCCGGTTTAGGATTAGGTTTCTGGTTCCTTCTAATGTTTTTCCCATTCTCTTTTACGTCTCTTCAGTCTTTTAAATAGGAATAATGGTTTATCGCTTGGTTCCGGTTTAGGATTAGGTTTCTGGTTCCTTCTAATGTTTTTCCCATTCTCTTTTAGGTCTCTTCAGTCTTTTAAATAGGAAGAGTGGTTTATCGCTTGGTTCCGGTTTAGGTTTAGGTTTCTGGTTCCTTCTAAAGTTTTTCCCATTCTCTTTTAGGTCTCTTCAGTCTTTTAAATAGGAATAGTGGTTTATCGCTTAGTTGCGGCTTAGGATTAGGTTTCTGGTTCCTTCTAAAGATTTTCCCATTCTCTTTTAGGTCTCTTCAGTCTTTTAAATAGGAATAGTGGTTTATCGCTTGGTTCCGGTTTAGGATTAGGTTTCTGGTTCCTTCTAAAGTTTTTCCCATTCTCTTTTACGTCTCTTCAGTCTTTTAAATAGGAATAGTGGTTTATCGCTTGGTTCCGGTTTAGGATTAGGTTTCTGGTTCCTTATAAAGTTTTTCCCATTCTCTTTTACGTCTCTTCAGTCTTTTAAATAGGAATAGTGGTCTATCGCTTGGTTCCGGTTTAGGATTAGGTTTCTGATTCCTTCTAAAGTTTTTCCCATTCTCTTTTACGTCTCTTCAGTCTTTTAAATAGGAATAGTGGTTTATCGCTTGGTTCCGATTTAGAATTAGGTTTCTGGTTCCTTCTAAAGTTTTTCCCATTTTCTTTTACGTCTCTTCAGTCTTTTAAATAGGAATAGTGGTCTATCGCTTGGTTCCGGTTTAGGATTAGGTTTCTGATTCCTTCTAAAGTTTTTCCCATTTTCTTTTACGTCTCTTCAGTCTTTTAAATAGGAATAGTGGTTTATCGCTTGGTTCCGGTTTAGGATTAGGTTTCTGGTTCCTTCTAAAGTTTTTCCCATTCTCTTTTACGTCTCTTCAGTCTTTTAAATAGGAATAGTGGTTTATCGCTTGGTTCCGATTTAGGATTAGGTTTCTGGTTCCTTCTAAAGTTTTTCCCATTTTCTTTTACGTCTCTTCAGTCTTTTAAATAGGAATGGTGGTTTATCGCTTGGTTCCGATTTAGGATTAGGTTTCTGGTTCCTTCTAAAGTTTTTCCCATTTTCTTTTACGTCTCTTCAGTCTTTTAAATAGGAATAGTGGTCTATCGCTTGGTTCCGATTTAGGATTAGGTTTCTGGTTCCTTCTAAAGTTTTTCCCATTTTCTTTTACGTCTCTTCAGTCTTTTGAATAGGAATAGTGTTTTATCGCTTGGTTCCGGTTTAGGATTAGGTTTCTGGTTCCTTCTAATGTTTTTCCCATTCTCTTTTACGTCTCTTCAGTTGTTTAAATAGGAATAGTGGTTTATCGCTTGGTTCCGGTTTAGGATTAGGTTTCTGGTTCCTTCTAAAGTTTTCCCCATTCTCTTTTACGTCTCTTCAGTCTTTTAAATAGGAATAGTGGTTTATCGCTTGGTTCCGATTTAGGATTAGGTTTCTGGTTCCTTCTAAAGTTTTCCCCATTCTCTTTTACGTCTCTTCAGTCTTTTAAATAGGAATAGTGGTTTATCGCTGGGTTCCGGCTTAGGATTAGGTTTCTGGTTCCTTCTAAAGATTTTCCCATTCTCTTTTAGGTCTCTTCAGTTCTTTAAATAGGAATAGTGGTTTATCGCTTGGTTCCGGTTTAGGATTAGGTTTCTGGTTCCTTCTAAAATTTTTCCCACTCTCCTTTACGTCTCTTCAGTCTTTTAAATAGGAATAGTGGTTTATCGCTTGGTTCCGGTTTAGGATTAGGTTTCTGGTTCCTTCTAAATTTTTTCCCACTCTCTTTTACGTCTCTTCAGTCTTTTAAATAGGAATGGTGGTTTATCGCTTGGTTCCGGCTTAGGATTAGGTTTCTGGTTCCTTCTAAAGTTTTTCACATTCTCTTTTACGTCTCTTCAGTCTTTTAAATAGGAATAGTGGTTTATCGCTTGGTTCCGGTTTAGGATTAGGTTTCTGGTTCCTTCTAAAGTTTTTCCCATTCTCTTTTACACCTCTTCAGTCTTTTGGGGCAGAATGGTACTTGATCGTTTGTCCTTTAAGTTTAGGATTAGGTTTCTGTCTCTTATAAAGTTTTTCCCATTCTCTTTTACGTCTCTTCAGTCTTTTAAACAGGCTTGGTGGTCTACTTGTCCTGCTTCTTAGGATTAGGTTTTGTCTCTTCGTTTTTCCCATTCTCTTTTATTAACTTTCCAGTCTTTTAAATAGGAATAGTGGTTTATCGCTTCTGGTCTGGTTTAGGATTAGGTTTCTGGTTCCTTCTAATGTTTTTCCTATTCTCTTTTACGTCTTCTTCAGTCTTTTTTAAATAGAATAGGTGAAGTTTATCGCTTGGTCTCTGGTTTAGGATTAGGTTCTTGGTTCCTTCTAATGTTTTTCCCATTCTCTTTTACGTCTCTTTCCGTCTTTTAACATAGGAATAGTGGTTTATCGCTTGGTTCCAGTTTAGGATTAGGTTTGAATCTTCTTAATGTTTTTCCATTCTCTTTTACGTCTCTTCAGTCTTTTAAATAGGAATAATGTTTTATCGCTTGTATCTGCTTCTAGGATTATTAGTTTCTGGTTCCTTCTAATGCTTTTTTCCCATTCTCTTTTTACGTCTCTTCAGTCTTTTAAATAGGAATAGTGGTTTATCGCTTGGTCTCGGTTTAGGATTAGGTTTCTGGTTCCTTCTAATGTTTTTTCCATTCTCTTTTACGTCTCTCTTCAGTCTTTTAAATAGAATAGTGGTTTATCGCTTGAATCTTGTCAGGGATTAGGTTTCTGGTTCCTTTCCTAATGTTTTTCCCATTCTCTTTTACGTCTCTTCAGTCTTTTAAATAGGAATATGGTTTATCGCTTCGTTCCGGTTTAGGACGTTTCTTGGTTCCTTTTCAATGTTTTTCCCATTCTCTTTACGTCTTTCAGTCTTTAAATAGGAATAATGTCATCGCTTGGTTCCGGTTTAGGATTAGGTTTCTGGTTCTCTAATGTTTTTCCCATTCTCTTTTTACGTCTCTTCAGTCTTTTTAAATAGGAATAATGGTTTATCGCTTGGTCTCCGGTTTAGGATTAGGGTTTCTGGTTCCTTCTAATGTTTTTCCGCCCTCTTTACGTCTCTTCAGTCTTTTAAACAGGAATAGTGGTTTATCGCTTGGTTCCAGTTTAGGATTAGGTTTCTGGTTCTCTCTAATGTTTTCCCATTCTCTTTACGTCTCTTCAGTCTTTTTGGTATGGGAATAAATGGTTTATCGCTTGGTTCCGGTTTAGGATTAGGTTTCCTGGTTCCTTCTAATGTTTTTCCCATTCTCTTTTACGTCTCTTCATCTTTAACAGAATAGTGGTTTATCGCTTGGTTCCGGTTTAGGATTAGGTTTCTGGTTCCTTCTAATGTTTTTCCCCATTCTCTTTTACGTCTCTTCAGTTCTCAAATAGGAATAGTGGTTTATCGCTTGGTTCCGGTTTAGGATTAGGGTTTCGTTCCTTCTAATGTTTTTCCCATTCTCTTTTACGTCTCTCTTCAGTCTTTTTAAATAGAACAATGGTTTATCGCTTGGTTCCGGTTTAGGATTAGGTTTGGTTCCTTCTAATGTTTTTCCCATTCTCTTTTTACGTCTCTTCAGTCTTTTAAATAGGAATAGTGGTTTATCGCTTGGTTCCGGGTTTAGGATTAGGTTTCTGGTTCCTTCTAATGTTTTTCCCATTCCCTTTTTACGTCTCTTTCAGTCTTTTAAACAGGGAATAGTGGTTTATCGCTTGGTTCCGGTTTAGGATTAGGTTTCTGGTTCCTTCTAATGTTTTTCCCATTCCTTTACGTCTCTTCAGTCTTTTAAACAGGGAATAGTGGTTTATCGCTTGGTTCCGGTTTAGGATTAGGTTTCTTGGTTCCTTCTAATGTTTTTCCCATTCTCTTTTACGTCTCTTCAGTCTTTTAAATAGGCAGTCAATATTTATCGTTTGGTTCCGGTTTAGGATTAGGTTTTTGCCTTCTAATGTTTTTCCCATTCTCTTTTACGCGTCTTCAGTCTTTTAAATAGGAATAATGGTTTATCGCTTGGTTCCGGTTTAGGATTAGGTTTCTTGGTTCCTTCTAATACTTTTTCCCATTCTCTTTTACGTCTCTTCAGTCTTTTAAATAGGAATAGTGGTTTATCAAGTTTGGTTCCGGTTTAGGATTAGGTTTCTGGTTCCTCCTAATGTTTTTCCCATTCTCTTTTACGTCTCTTCAGTCTTTTAAATAGGAATAGTGGTTTATCGCTTGGTTCCGGTTTAGGATTAGGTTTCTGGTTCCTTCTAATGTTTTTCCCATTCTCTTTACGTCTCTTCAAGTCTTTGTGAAACAGGGAATAGTGGTTTATCGCTTGGTTCCGGTTTAGATTGGTTTTCTGGTTCCTTCTAATGTTTTTCCCATTCTCTTTTTACGTCTCTTCAGTCTTTTAAATAGGAATAATGGTTTATCGCTTGTTCCGGTTTAGGATTAGGTTTCTGGTTCCTTCTAATGTTTTTCCCATTCTCTTTACGTCTCTTCAGTCTTTTTAAATAGAAACAGTGGTTTATCCCTTGGTTCCGGTTTAGGATTAGGTTTCTGGTTCCTTCTAATTTTTTTCCCATTACCTTTTACTCCTGGTGAATTATTGTGTCTTCGTTATATTATCGCTTTCGGATGAATTATTAGAACGTTGCATAAGTTCTCGCTATTTTTTAAAGAAGAGTAAAGGAAACTACAAGACCTCCTACAGAAGGTAGCAGAAGAAAGTAACAAGAAAGGACTAGAAATAAAGTGCAAGAAAACCGAATGCCTGGTCATCAGTAAAAGGGGCCGCCCAAAATGCCAAATACAGGTCGGGGATACCAGAATCAAGCAGGTACAAAAATTTATATACCTGGGAAGCGTTATAACAGAAGACGGAAAGTGCGACACAGAGATCCGAAGGCGAATTTGCATGGCGAAGGAAGCATTCCAGAGCTTGAGTAAAGTCTTAAGAAACGACAATTTCGTTAGAAACTAGGAAGAGAGTACTGAATTGCTACGTGCTGTCCGTCCTTCAATATGGCTGTGAATGCTGGACAATACCATCAAAGATGAAGGAAAAACTGGAAGCAACTGAAATGTGGTTCTACAGAAGGATGCCGCGAATATCATGGATCGAGCATGTGAGCAATGATGAGGTCTTGCAAATGATGGAAATAAAAAGGAAATTAATACTGAGCATCAGGAAGAGATAGCTGAAGTTCCTGGAACACGCAATGAGGAAGGAGGGCTTGGAGAACCTGATACTAACAGACCAGATAGAGGTTTCCCCTCTAAAAACAGGGAAAAGCAACGGATAACATATTTGAAGGACCTAATTAGGTGGATGACGGAACGAGGATTGCATGGTGTAACAGGAGAAGGCGTGCTATCCACCAGGGATAGGAAAAAGTGGAAGTCCATGATCACCTACGTCCTGAAGGGACAAGCCACATAGAAGAAGAAGAATGACTTAATTACAAAAATTAGTAAAAAGCATATCACTGAAAATATTGCTTATGATTCACTACCTTTTCCCCATGTTTCTGCCAGAATTTGACTTCCACGTCAGAAAAACGAGACGTCTTTTCAGGCTAACCATGAGTCGGCCCATTTTTGGCATCATCATAAAAATGAAAGTGCTGCTTAACCAGGCCATGTGTCATCGATCAAACACGTGATGACAGGGCAATGTCTGGTGAATACAGCGGTTAGGGTAGGATTTCCCATTTAAGGGTTTCCCAGTAAGTTTTTATCCGTTTTCTAACATGAAGCCTCGGATGTGCGTTGTGGTGCAGTGGATACCAACTCGGACCAACAAATCGGGGAGCCGAGTTCGAATTCCAGTTGAATTCATTGCATTCACTTACGCGCAAATACCCTTGGGAAAGGTATTAATCCGTCTCTTCCTTCCAGTTATGGGTTAAATAACAGGACAAATTTGCTTTCTATAAACTTGGCTGGCAACCAGTCTACCGCAGAAAGCAATGACAACCTACTGAAGGAAAATCTTCTGCCCAGTCAGTCATGTCTCTTTTGAAACATGCTCACCCAAAGCGTGTATCACGTATGGCACTTAACTGACTGACTGAATATAATAGTTGGAAACATAATTAAAACTTCTACTGGACATAAACTTGGGGATCAGTTATATATTGTTATGAAGTAATAAACTGATCCCCCATTTATTACTACTTAAGAATATAATTAATCTCTTCCCCCTCTACCTATGAGTCACATAACAGGACAAACTGGGTTCTATAGCCTTGGCTGGCAACCAGTCTACCTTAGAAAGCAATGGCAACCTACTACGGGATAATATTCTGCCCAGTCAGTCATGTCTCTTTCGAGACATGATCGCCCAAAGCGTGTATGGCACTTAGCCTAGCGTTATCCTGTTGCTTGTATAGTGGTAGTTTGTTCTATAATGCTCTGCTCAAACACATCAACTGTAGTCGATAACGGTCTTCCGTGATGGTTTCGGTCGGGTTGGACAGATCATAATAAACTACCTTCAGCTGATCCCACCAAATGCAGAACAGAAGCTTCGAACCATGGATATTCGGGTTTGCCGCAGATTTTGATGTATGGCCTTATTTACCCCAGTATCTTCTACGTTTAGGATTATCTAAGTGTATCAACTTTTCATTGCCGGTAACTATATGTGGCAATGTTTTCTTTACATTTATGCCACTAAGCCGGCTGTTCACACGTGACAAGACGCCATTCAACGTCTCTCGGCTTCAACTTGTACGGCATCCAATGTCCTTGCTTTTGAATCATTCCTAATGCTTTCAAACGTTTCGAAATTGTTGTGTGGTGAAGTCCTAATGATTCTGCAAGTACAGCTTGCACCTGACAAGTGCCTTCATCAAGTAATACATCGAAATTTTCGTCTTCAAACGTTTTATCAAAATTATTATCTCTATTAAAAAATCATTATTTTGAAGCATCTCAATCAATCTTTGATGTGTGTTGTGGTGCAATGGATATCGGCTCGTAACGACAAATCGGGAAGCCGAGTTCGAATTCCAGTTGAATTTCTTGCATTTACTTACACACAAATATCTTTGGGAAAGGTTTTAATCCGTCTCTTCTCTCCAGATATGGGTTAATAATAGGACAGATTGGGTTTTATAGCCTTGGCTGTCAACCAGTCTACTACAGAAATCAATGGCAACATACTGCGGGATAATCTTTGGCCCAGTCTATAATGTCTCATTCGAGAAATTTTACTGCACTACTTTATTCAAAAGAAATCTGCAGATGAATTACACAGATATGTAACCATGGATATTCGACTTTGCTGCCGATGTCGATGCATGGCTTGGCACACCACACAATACGCTTCTACGCTTAAGGTTGTCGTAGTGTATACACTTTACACTGCCGGTCACGATACGATGCTAAATATTTTCTTTTTCTGGCGTTGAAGCAGCTGTTTACACGTGAAAATACGCTGTTTGACGTCTCTTGGCTTTAACTCATATGGCACCCAATGTCCTTGCTTTTGAATCATTCCTAATGCTTTCAAACGTTTCGAAATTGTTATGTGCTCAACTGCTAATGATTCTGAAACATCAGCTTCCACTTGACATTAGTCTTTAAATGACTCCAACTTTTTTTTTAATCATTTCACCCCGAGCAAGGCAGAAATGCCACTGATGAGCGGGAGCTACATAACTGTAAAAAGATTAATTAGAAAAGAGTGAGGAGCACAAACTAGTTAGAAATGAGCAATAGAAAGCTGAGAATGCAGGTGCGATGACAGATACATAGGTAGAGAGAAAGGGAAAGATATACGGGGCTGGGGAGAGAGCTAGAGTCCAGTGGTTAATAGATGAGTATTGACATTGCATTTAAATTTCTGGAGGTTGTAGCCGTCAGGAAAGCAAGAATATAGGAGCGAGTTCCACAGGCGGGAAGTGCAAGAGAAGAAGCTGAAGGAGTAGAATTGTCGTCTGCATTTGGCTAACCTGACTGTGAATGGGTGGGACCCAGTTGCCAGTCTGGTTGCACGAGTAAACACCTGCTGAGGAAGCACCAGTGACTTAAGTTCGTCCGAGCAGAAGCCATGAAAGTATTTATAGAACAAAGGGAGGCCACATTTCGACGGTAGGGAAGTGGCTGCAGTCGAGGCGCCAGATCAGCACCTATCACATTACAGACTCTCCTTTGGAGCCTGTCGAGAACACTGAGGAGAACAGCAGGGGCGCCTGACCATAAATGGCAGCAGTACTCCATGCACGGACGGATGGTTGACTTGTATATATGCAGGATGGATTGACTCCATTCACTGCATGTGGTTTCCAAAAGAGCATGGTCGCCATAAGTCTTAACAAGAATTCTATGTACATCAGCCCCAGATTTATTTTGAATAAAGTAGTGCAATAAAATTCCCCGCAAATCAGTAGTATTCTTGGTAATTGGTGAGGATAATTCCACGGAGCATATTAACAGCGTATTGCAATGAAAATAAATTGGACACATTTTTACAAATCTATCGTTTATAATTTATTTCGTGAATATATAAATATTCAACTCTTCAAACCAAATTTCTTTTACAAAAATAGATTTAATTTATCCAGACGGAAGGAATAGGGAAGATGTGGAGGGGAAGAAGGAAATCGTTTTATTGTTGAGAGAGGAAGTAAGATTTACAGTGTTAATGTCTTAAAGTGGAAATAAGAGTTAAAATATTAGCTTTCTCTGCGTTAATCATATATATATATATATAGTCATCTACAGAAAGATCTGTTTCGCTGTATCACAGCTCATCAGTAAGGTTAGACTCCGACTGCTTTTAACCCAGGATTGAAACCCTACCGAATTGGCGTCAGTCGGCGATTCTACCTCTGGTCTATGGGCGTTCGGTAGAAGAAGGCAGACTTTTTAGCGCGTATATTATCATTATACACGCCAAATAGCCAGAGTGCTTTAATTCATTACTGCATGAGCGATGCGTACATGCCAGATTAGCTACTGTTTTTCAAAGTCTACCATTCTTGCAGAGTGCTCAATCAGCTTGTGCGAGCGTAAATAGTCATCCGCAAACAAATCTGTTTCGCTGTATCACAGCTCATCAGTACGGTTAGAGTCCGATTAAAATGCTTAAAACATATTTGTCTAACATCATGCATTCTGGAGTTTGATAAAAATTTGATTTTCATTCTGTTTGTCCCATGACTGACGGCTGCTCAATTGATAAGATACAGTTGTATATCAGCTCCACTTGTGTTTCTCAAAAGAGAATATTGTAAATAATATTTTGTACTGCTTTGGTAAAGGTTTGTGTTTGTAAACCTTATATATCTATCATTATAATAATTTATTATAAGTGATTATAATGGATACATTTTCATTGCTACACAAAAACTTTCATGTTTCAATACTATGAATTGTACTTCATCAGGCGATGTTTTTTTATCATCAATTACCAACCAACGCCTGCCGAAATACAATTCATAGCATTGAAACATGGATGCTTTTGTGTAGCGATGTAAAATGTATTTATTATAATTACTTATGATAAAAAAAAATATTATTATTATATGTATATATATTCGTCATCAACATACGAGCCTGCTTCTGTCCTGCTTCTTGCTTCTGGCTGGGATCGAAACTCGACCGATTTGGTGTCAGTTCGAGTCGCTAACCCCTAAGATATAGGCGCATAGAATCAGAGAAGGGAAAATTTAGCATGTTATATATAAGTAGTTTATACACACGCCAGTTAACGAAAGAACACAATTCATTGCTGAAGAGTAATACTTTAATTGCAGAAGTGGTAGCTGTTTTTTTTTTACTTTTCCTCTCTAGAGAGCATTATATATATATATATATTTGAACAAATTCTTTTCGCAAAATTTTATAATAACCAGAAATAAGCGTAGTTTAAATAGCATTTTCACTAAAAACTAAAAAACAACAGGCTTCGTCCCAACCTGATCGAGTTTATTTCTAGGAATAAGAGACAATGATAAATGTGGGAGAGAAGTTCTAGAGTATTTATACATCAAAGATCCAACTCTTTATATGATTTAAAGATTCTACAGTATTTATACATCAAATCCTGCAAGCCTTTCCTCTGTAAACAGAGGGATTGCCTGCTGGGTTGCATTTTTCTTTCCCTCATTAATCATTTTGTATTTTATATGTTTTTTATTCCCAGAAATAAACTTGATAATGTTGGGACGAAACCGGTTGTTTTTTAATTTTAGTAAAAATGCTATTTAAACTACACTAATTCCTGGCTATTATATATATATATAGACATATGTATGATTAATGTAGAGTAATTAGTCACTTAAATGAGAAGAATCAAGCCAACTTTCGTGAAGGCACTGTTATGGTGTCCTGGCTCGTTAGGGCTTTCTTTCAATCTGCTTTTCAAGTGTGACTCTTCTCAATCTTAATATTAAAAAAAGCATACTTAAAATGAAGATTTAACCATTATTGGATTCTGGAAATATGGCATCAACAAAAATGCCATGTCTTCTAAATATGGTGCCATAACGCTAGATTTTTTAGCCATTATACACAATTTTAAGTATAGTTATTGAATAATTCTTTACCACAAAATTTGCAACAATTTTTAGATAAATAAAAAAAGTATTTCCTTCTTTTCAGATTCAGTTTGATCCATGGATTCAACTGACGTGTGAAAACAATTGTGTATGCAACCAAACCTAGTTCATTAGAAGATTTGAAAGCTAAAATAACTGATGCCATTTCAGGCATTACTGTCATCATCATTCTGCGGCTTCGACCGAGATTCCAAATCTTGTCAGTAGCTGAATACTTGATGCTTCGCTAGAGCTACCAAGGGTGTTTTTATCGTGACACCATCACGAGATGGGTCGCCTACCACTGCTTAAGAGAGGCCCATTTACCCTCATTGAGAGAAGGATATCCCGCGCCAGTTTCCCAACCTGGTTTTATATTATACATAAACTACTGCTTCTAGAAAACAGTAATTTTCGAAAAGATTGTTATTTTTTTCTTATTATAACGTCGGTAGCAACGCCTGTTCCTCTTTGGTCATTAAAGATATTATACATAAACGACTGGTTGTAGAAAACAGTAATTTTTGAAAGGTTTTTTTTATTATTATAACGTCGGTAGCAACGCCTGTTCCTCTTTGGTCATTAAAGATATTATACATAAACTACTGTAAATCAGTTGGCAAATGTTTTCCGTGAACTGCAAAATCGTTTTATCTTTTGTATTGCTAATAATGGAAGACATGTGGAAACTTAAATAAAATTTCAATAAAACCTTAAAAATATAGATTTACTTCTTTCTAATACTTTTTACAAATTATTTATATCGCAAATACAAATAAAGTTATAAAACTTTTAAAGTACACAGGAACTTTATGGACACCCTGTATTTACGCATGCTATTCTTTGCATTCACTTACGCGCAAATACCCTTGGGAAAGGTATTAATATGTCTCTTCTCTCCAGTTATGGGTTAAATAACAGAAAAGATTGGGTTCTATAGCCTTGGCTGGCAACCAGTCTACCGTAGAAAGTAATGGCAACTTACTGCAGGATAATCTTCTGTTCAGTCAGTCATGTCACTTTCGACAACATGATCGCCCAAGGGTTTATGATGTATGGCACTTGACTGACTGATTAGATTGGTTTCAAAGTCCCACCCTTTCATCATCAAAATAGTTACATTTAATTCCTCTTCTATTCTAAAAGTTTCTTTTTTCGCAATTTTCGTTTGTGGAACTCCATTCCGTATGCTTGCTTCCCTTTTCCAAAAATTAAATGCAACGTCAAATGCCATCTTCTGTCTCATTCTTCTGTTATCCTTTCTACTCCATCCTCTGTACCTTGTTTTTTTTTCTCACACTATAGACCCCTGCGCACCAGTGGTAGTCTTGTCTTAGTTGGAGTAAAATGGTTATAAAAAAATCTTAGCAGCTGAGCTAGCTATGAATTTAAGATAATCTTTCTACTTTATGTCAGCCGAGAATATTAGGCTGAGGAGATACAACGAGTTACTCACATAAAAATTAGCAGCAGCCATGCTGATAGGGGGGGTCAAAAAACGCCCCCCAGATTATTAAGAGAGAGAAGTTTCTTTTTGAGAGCGTTGAAATTAACAAGCCACTCCATAGACCAGTTAAGAGTAAATTGTCATTTTAGAACGGCTGGCAGTTTGATTACGACACTTGCAAATGGTTACGTCATGAACATAAATACCAAGATGTGAACTGATGCGATCATTTAGGTCATTGGTAAAATTTAAAAACTGTGTAGATGCAAGTATAGAGTCCCGGAGACGCGTGCATTACGACAGCAGATCTAGAAGAGTGGCCGCTCAAGATAACTTTCATTTCGCTATTTGATAAGTATGAATGAATCAATTAACAATTTCGTACAGAAATGCCATAACATTTCAAAGATAGATAGATAGATAGATAGATAGATAGATAGATAGATAGATAGATAGATAGATAGATAATGAACAGACTTAGATAGATAGATAGATAGATAGATAGATAGATAGATAGATAGATAGATAGATAGATGAACAGACTTAGATAGATAGATAGATAGATAGATAGATAGATAGATAGATAGATAGATACATACATACATACATACATACATACATACATACAATACATAGATTCTTCTTAGGAGTTTATCAATAATCAATAGTAGCGTTTAATTTGTACCCTTATTTGAAGTTTCATAGCATTTTAATTTTTGCTGGCCTTTCACAACTCCAAAATAAGCGGTTTGGATAGGGTTAAGTTAAAAAATAAGCTATTTTGCTAGTCACGTTAAATTAGACACCAAGGCTATTCTGTGGTAAATATGAATATTGCTTCAGAATTAAGAAGATATTATATTTGCGTGAACTGCGTAGGCAAGACTTGAACAACAAGGATTCTGTCGTCTGTAACTGTTGTCTTCAGTGGGAGCACCAGAAGTGTATTGGCAAGGGAACCATGGACAATGGCATGTTTTGCATTTGCAAGGACTGCTATGTTCACAGAGACTTCTATATCTATTTCAATAATTGAAGATCAATAAATGGTTTTAACAATTGATTATGAAAAATATTTTGAATTAAAATCAATTGATGGGGAAATTAATAAACTTTTGTGTTAATTCTGTGTGCTGTTATTTTTACGATTAACCTACCTTCGTCATCTCACCCTTTTTACACCCAATGGTGTGTAAACTACCTTCGTCATCTCACCCTTTTTACATCCAATGGTGTGTAAACTACCTTCGTCATATCACCCTTTTTACACCCAATGGTGTGTAAACTACCTTCGTCATCTCACCCTTTTTTCACCCAATGGTGTGTAAACTACCTTCGTCATCTCACCCTTTTTACACCCAATGGTGTGTAAACTACCTTCGTCATCTCACCCTTTTTACACCCAATGGTGTGTAAACTACCTTCGTCATCTCACCCTTTTTACACCCAATGGTGTGTAAACTACCTTCGTCATCTCACCCTTTTACACCCAATGGTGTGTAAACTACCTTCGTCGTCTCACCCTTTTTACACCCAATGGTGTGTAAACTACCTTCGTCATCTCACGCTTTTTACACCCAATGGTGTGTAAACTACCTTCGTCATCTCACCCTTTTTACACCCAATGGTGTGTAAACTACCTTCGTCATCTCACCCTTTTTACACCCAATGGTGTGTAAACTACCTTCGTCATCTCACCCTTTTTACACCCAATGGTGTGTAAACTACCTTCGTCATCTCACCCTTTTTACACCCAATGGTGTGTAAACTACCTTCGTCATCTCACGCTTTTTACACCCAATGGTGTGTAAACTACCTTCGTCATCTCACCCTTTTTACACCCAATGGTGTGTAAACTACCTTCGTCATCTCACGCTTTTTACACCCAATGGTGTGTAAACTACCTTCGTCATCTCACCCTTTTACACCCAATGGTGTATAGGGCAGTAACTTTTGTTACTGTTTCCGTAACAAACTGTTTTTTTATGGGTCGGGGTTGTTAGTTCTGCCCTCAAACACCAAACCTGGAGAACCGGTGGACCATTCTTAGTCCCTATGTTTACAGAATCCATCTAAGTACTGACCAGGCTCGATGTCGTCTTAACTTCGGTGATAGGACGAGAACCGGTGTATTCAACACAATATAGCCGTAGACACCAACCTTCATAACAATTAGAAAATATTTACCATCAAAATAACCTTGGATTTTATTTTACCGTAACCAGCTAATTTAAGCTTAAAACATGTTTGTTTATTTTACCGGTCACGGTAAAATAGCCTCTTTCATAAGTTAACTAATTCAATTCTGTCCTCGTCATATAAAACTTATTTTTTTCCTTCGTGTATTCCAAATGAACTAATCTGATTGTTCCCCGAAAGCATTTTGTTTTGAAAAGAAAAAATCCAGAGTGCAGTTGAATCGATTTGGTAAAATCAAAATGTCGGAAAATATTCAAACAGGCAGACGCCATTTTGGTCGGAGGGTGAAGTCTGGCCAGTTAGTAAGAAAAAGTTTAATGGGGACAACGGTTGAAGAATTGTAGTGGGGTCAGAGAAGCGCAGAACATGTCGAGAAAAGAAGAATTTATCGAAAGTAGTACTTAATAGGAATTAGTGAAAATGCAGGGGAGAGAAAAATTTCGTTTAATTCTATTTTTCCTAATTTTCTCTTTTATCTTTTTGAAAAAAGGAAGTGAAATCTTTCGCTTTCTTGATTTCAAAATCATCTCTCTCTCTTCCCCTAACTTTCTCTCTCTATCTTCCTCTAACTTTCTCTCTCTCTCTCTCTCATATATATATATATATATATATATAGGTGTGTGTATACCTTTTTAAATTATTTCTTTATCCATGTATCATAGGCCTATATATCTATTTAACAATCAATATATATTATATCTATCTATCTATCTATCTATCTATCTATCTATCTATCTATCTATCTGTCTGTCTGTCTGTCTGAGCAAAGCAATTCATATCTATCTTTCATTCTGTTCAAATCTATCTAGCTATCTGAGTCTGTTTCTATCTATCTATCTATCTATCTATCTCCATCTGTTCATATATATATATATATATATATATATATATATATATATATATATACAATTTCTGGTATATAAACATATGAGAAAATTTCTCAATATATATATATATATATATATATATATATATATATGAGAAATTGTAGGAGGATTTGAAATATTAAGTAAGTAATTCATCGAGTTTTATTCAACCTCAACAGAATGCAGAAAGTAATGGATGGCTGTTTCATCCTATATTTGGGACTCATCAGCAGTGCTCATCCACTAGCATGACATTACATTCGCCATTGTTTGACATTCGCTTAATAACGCAACTGTCTGGGTTTCAATTCCTGTCAGTGGATGCGCACTGCTGATGAGTCTCAAATATAGGATGAAACGGCCGTCCAGTGTTTTCTGCATTCTGTTGAGATCGAATTAAATTCGATGAATGACTTACCTACTTAATATATATATATATATATATATATATATATATATATATATATATAAGCATGCGGTATAGATATAGAAGAATCCGAAGGAATATCCTGTACATACAGTGGTAGAATCACTCTCTAAGAGAGCTCTGCTTTAAATATATATGTATATAAATACATATATAGCAAATATAAGGAAAATTATGGCAGACACGTGTGGGCCTATTTCAGACGAACCATCATCAACTTCCGGATTTTACACAAAAGATTTTACGTGTAAAAACCTTTGTACAATAAAGGGGGGAGCTGATGATGGTTCGCCTGAAATAGGCCCACACTTCCGATTTGCCATGAAATAATTTTTCTTAGATAGATAGATAGATAGATAGATAGATAGATAGATAGATAATGAACAGACTGAGATAGATAGATAGATAGATAGATAGATAGATAGATAGATAGATAGATAGATAGATAGATATGAACAGACTGGAGATAGATAGATAGATAGATATGAATGACTGGAGATAGATAGATAGATAGATAGATAGATAGATAGATAGATAATGAACAGACTGAGATAGATAGATAGATAGATAGATAGATAGATAGATAGATAGATAGATATGAACAGACTGAGATAGATAGATAGATAGATAGATAGATAGATAGATAGATAGATATGAATGACTGAGATAGATAGATAGATAGATAGATAGATAGATAGATAATGAACAGACTGAGATAGATAGATAGATAGATAGATAGATAGATAGATAGATAGATAGATAGATAGATAGATATGAACAGACTGAGATAGATAGATAGATAGATAGATAGATAGATAGATAGATAGATAGATATGAACAGACTGAGATAGATAGATAGATAGATAGATAGATAGATAGATAGATAGATGAACAGACTGAGATAGATAGATAGATAGATAGATAGATAGATAGATAGATAGATAGATAGATAGATAGATAGATAATGAACAGACTGAGATAGATAGATAGATAGATAGATAGATAGATAGATAGATAGATAGATAGATAGATAGATAGATATGAAACAGATTCAGATAGATAGATAGATAGATAGATAGATAGATAGATAGATAGATAGATAGATAGATAGATGGAATGATAGATGGAATGATATGATATGATATGATATGATATGGAGTGGAATGATATATGATATGGAATGGAATGATATGATATGATATGATATGGAATGATATGATATGATATGATATGGAATGATATGATATGATATGATATGGAATGGAATGATATGATATGATATGATATGGAATGATATGATATGATATGATATGGAATGATATAGAACCGATTAAACTTTCTTGAAACTCTCGTTAATCGAGATGGCGCCATTGGCGATATCTTTTCTTCTTCGATCCACATACGACCTTCTTCCAAATGAAACAAACCTCAAAATGTGGGGGATACATAGATACAGATCTGTTTTTCCTGTAAAAAGGACCGAGGTACCTTGTGCCGTATGCTTTTTGCTCGTCCACAATCGCTCCAGATATATACGTGGCGACACAACAAGGTATTAGAGGTGATCAAGGAGTTAATAAGAACACAATGTGAGACAGCAAACCAACAGCTTGTGGCAGCCAAGGAGACTAAGATCAGATTCCATAAGGAGGGTGAATGCCCTGCAAAGAAAAAGCAAACAGCCCCGAATATGAAGCTGCTGAGCGGAGCCAGTGATTGGGAGGTTTCAGTAGACCTAATGACGTCTCTAAAATTTCCTATACACATCGCACAGACAAACAAGCGTCCCGACATTGTATTGTGGTCAGACTCAAAAAAGTTAACAGTCCCTTGGGAAGAGAACAGGGTAGAGGCAACGAGCTAAAGAAAAACCGATACGAGTCACTGCGTGCCGAATGTGTGGACAATGGTTGGAGGTGTAACGTGATGCCTATTGAGGGTGGGTATCGGGTGTCGAGGGTTATTTCTTTCCTTTCTAAAATAGGCATCGCTGGCCGTGGTTTAAAAAGCGCTTCGCACCGCATTCGAACAACGGTACAGAACGCGTCAAGTTGGATTTGGTCGAGATCAAAACAACAAACAAACTAAACGCAAACATCCCGATCTAATATGCGCAAATGAGATATTTGTATGGTCATCTATAATGTTTTTTTTCTTCTTCCTTCACGAGCGCGTTAATAACGGCAAAGGCGTTCAGGAAATTTCATTGCCGATACAAACTGCAAAGAGGAACTATCGTTTTATTTACTTCTTTATGAGAATATACAAGAGGGACAATCAACAAGTTTATCTTCATACCCTGCCAGGTGGCAAACGCTGCTGGTGGCGCCAGGGGTGGTGGTCCCGCCATAGCCACCGAAACCGTGACATCACCCCTGATCGGCAGCTGATGAAGACAGGGTATCGCACGTGCTAACACAGGTTGTATGTTACAATATATATATATATATATATATATATATATATATATTAATTCCAAACATATATATTATATATAAAATTTTATATATTATATATAAATATATATATATATTAAATCATATATAATGTAATATGTAAGTTTAAAAATGTATTTTTTGACAGTAATTATTTATTTCTATTATTATATATATATATATATATTTGATATTTCAGACCGGCCTCGGCCTTTCATCAGAAAAATTTTAAAATTTAAACTAGAAGCGTCCGTCGCGAGAGCGTTCGTCGAGAGATGTTTACATCACATGACGTAGAAAGCGATAGAGTTTTTTAATATTTGTGAACGTAAACCTATCTCTAATAATACTTTTAAATGTTGTTTTAAAGAAAATTTTTTTAAGTGTATATAAAAAATGTTTATTGAAATATTTATAAAGATTCAAAACACCTAAGTCCGTATTTAACCCTAGCCTGTATGTATTTAATTTTAAAATGAAGTATTTTTTTTTCTTTCTGCGTGATATAGATCTAAAATAGGAATCTATCAGGAAACATTTGCAGTTTTCTAATGTGTCCTGGTTGATTGAAGTGTTCAGCTATGGGTGAACAAGATCTATCTACCTACCTATCTATCTATCTATCTATCTATCTATCTATCTATCTATCTCAGTCTATCTATCTATCTATCTATCTATCTATCTATCTATCTATCTATCTCAGTCTGTTTATTATCTATCTATCTATCTATCTATCTATCTATCTATCTCAGTCTGTTTATTATCTATCTATCTATTTCTTATCTATCTATCTATCTATCTATCTATCTATCTATCTCAGTCTGTTCATTATCTATCTATCTATCTATCTATCTATCTATCTCAGTCTGTTTATTATCTATCTATCTATCTATCTATCTCAGTCTGTTCATTATCTATCTATCTATCTATCTATCTATCTATCTATCTATCTATCTATCTATCTCAGTCTGTTCATTATCTATCTATCTATCTATCTATCTATCTATCTATCTATCTATCTGTCTGTTTATTATCTATCTATCTATCTATCTATCTATCTATCTATCTATCTATCTATCTCAGTCTGTTCATTATCTATCTATCTATCTATCTATCTATCTATCTATCTATCTCATCTATCTAGTCTGTTCATTATCTATCT
This sequence comes from Ascarosepion bandense, assembly GCA_037127315.1. NCBI lineage: Eukaryota > Metazoa > Mollusca > Cephalopoda > Sepiida > Sepiidae > Ascarosepion > Ascarosepion bandense. Next base: position 2,624,496 of record JBBBDQ010001034.1, on the reverse strand, counting down.
ATCTATCTATCTATCTATCTATCTATCTATCTATCTATCTATCTATGTATCTCAGTCTGTTCATTATCTATCTATCTATCTATCTATCTATCTATCTATCTATCTATCTATCTATCTATCTATCAGTCTGTTCATTATCTATCTATCTATCTATCTATCTATCTATCTATCTATGCCTTTTAATATCTATCTATCTATCTATCTATCTATCTATCTATCTATCTATGCCTTTTATCTATCTATCTATCTATCTATCTATCTATCTATCTATCTATGCCTTTTAATATCTATCTATCTATCTATCTATCTATCTCAGTCTGTTCATATCTATCTATCTATCTATCTATCTATCTATCTATCTATCTATCTATCTATCTCAGTCTGTTCATATTTATCTATCTATCTATCTATCTATCTATCTATTTATCTATCTATCTATCTATCTCAGTCTGTTCATTATCTATCTATCTATCTATCTATCTATCTATCTATCTATCTAGGCCTGTTCATATCTATCTATCTATCTATCTATCTATCTATCTATCTAGGCCTGTTCATATCTATCTATCTATCTATCTATCTATCTATCTATCTATCTATCTATCTATCTATGCCTATCTATCTATCTATCTATCTATCTATCTATCTATCTATCTATCTATCTATCTATCTATCTATCTATCTATCTATCTATCTATCTATCTATCTAGGCCTCCGTTCATATCTGTCTATCTGTCTATCTTTCTCAGTCTATTTATATTTATTTAATTTCGACACAAGGTTGACTGATAGTTTCGTAAATAGCTTTCTAACTTACACCTTAATGATTTTCTGATTTCAGATTTGATTTATACGCGTCCATTTTCTTGCTCTCCTTTCCGAAGGACATGAGTCTAAAATGGAAGGAAAACATCTCGAGGTGAGAGGCGCAAATAAATTGTAATTATTTAAATAACTCCAAGCCTTTGTTAGAAGGAGAAAAGTAATGAGAAATTATCAACTACTTTTTTTCGTTTATGTTTTTGGCGGGTTTTATTTTGTGTTGGGTCAGTCAGTCTGTAGAAAACAGCATTTTACGGCAGCCCCAAGGCCGAGATGCTTAGGTGTGGATGCGGAGGGAAATGTCCAAAAAGAAGATAGTTTTGTCAGATGTATTTTTGCTTCGTAGAAAGTTTGTCTTTTTTTTATTACCTGAATATAGATAAATAAATAAAACAAAATGGTGGGCGGTAAGAAAGGCGGGAAACAGAAGAATGCCAAAAGAGGTATGGGAACAAAATAGAGGTAAAAAGCGTTTGGAAAGCTTAAAATTAGTGCCACATCTTGTCTCGTACTTCTGCTATATACTCATCGTTGATAAATTCCAAAGAATAATCTGCAATATCATTGATCATACCCTGGCATCTCAGTCCCGTAACCACTACCGAAATGGAGCTTTTCTGATTATTATTATTATTATTATTATTATTATTTCCATGGAAATTTTTCTGATGATCGCTATTCATCTGATTCTATTCATATCTATCTTCCTCCTTCTATTCATATCTATGAATCTATCCGTCATTATATATTGATTAAATAGTATTATTTTCCTCTACCGGTCTGTATATCTGAGAACAGCTACGGAGCACATCGATGGCCTAGCAAATTCTGAATATAAATATATTTTTAAAAAAAGATTTCCCGTCTTTCTCTCTTTTCCACTACTTTAACACGTCACTCCATAAATCCCGAGCCTGATAAATAGATGGCGCCTTTAATAAAAAATCCGTGAAATTTTTCAGAAGTACTAACCTTCAAGTGGTACGTCAAAAAATTGGACCCAATCGGATTATTAGTTTACAAATCAAAGTTATTTAAATTAAAGTTGTAACTGTTGCAAATTTTCAAAACAATAGAAAAATCTGAATTCTGTATGTTGATAAAGCATTACTTTCTGATGGGAAAAAACTATTCAAGCAAAGCAATGACTTGATAAGTGTTATTCGGACTCTGCTCCGTCGGAAACAACGGTTAAGAGGTGGTATGCTGACTTTAAACGCGGCCATGAAGACACAAATGATGCTGAACGCTTAAGTTGTCCAAGATCAGCAGTGACCCGGAAAACACCAAAAAAAAGTTAACAAACTCATTTTGGCTGATCATGAATTGAAGTTGCGTTAGATACCAGACGAGTTGAACATATCAAAAGCCAGTATATTCACCATTTTGCATGAACATTTATTAGTGAAAAAACTGTGTTTTATGTGGGGGCTGCGTTTGCTCACAATCGATCGAAAACAACTCGTCGACGATTCAGAGCGTTGTTTGCAACAGTTTCAACGCAACAAGAAGGAGTTTTTAAATAAATATGTGACAATGGATGAAACATGGATCCACCACTTCATTCTGGGGTCAAGTCAGCAGTCAACTGAGTGCACAGTAGCAGGTGAAATCCGTTCAAACCGACAAAGTACGCAAACATCAGCAGGCATGGTTTGGGCCTCCGTATGTTAGGACGCGCAAGGTATTTTGTTAATCGATTACCTTGAGAAATGAAGAACCATAGATAGCGAATATTATATATAGTGGCGCAGTCGTTATCGGCTCGGAACGAGAAATCGGGTGAGCCGAGTTTGACTTCTAGTTGAATTCCTTTCATCCACTTACGCACAAATGCTCTTGGGAAAGATATAAATCCGTCTCTTCCTTCCAGTGATGGGTGAAACAACAGGACAGATTGGGTTCTATAGCCTTGGCTATCAACAAGTCTACCGCAGAAAGCAATGGCAACCTACTGCGGGATAATCTTCTGCCCAGTGAGTTATGTCTTGAAAGAGACATAATCGTCCAAGCGTGAATCACGTATGGCACTTACCTGAATGACACCTGACTGAGTGATATAGCATTCTTGGTGCGTTTGGAGGAAAAAATTGCCAAAAAACGGCCACAAATGAAGAAGAAAAAAGTGATATTTCACCAAGACAACGCAATGTGTCACAAGTTGAATGCAAAATAGATAAATAAATAAAACAAAATGGTGGGCGGTAAGAAAGGCGGGAAACAGAAGAATGTCAAAAGAGGTATGGGAACAAAATGGAGGTAAAAAGCGTCGGCAATTTTTTTTAAATTACTTCCTTCATCGTTCACGATAGGTTGTTAAATTAATAAGTGGAGATTATACTTGTTGATCGAAAATTGAAAAACTTAAAGTTAGTGCCACATCTTGTCTCGTACTTCTGCTATATAGTCATCGTTGATAAATTCCAAAGAATAATCTGCAATATCATTGATCATACCCTGACATCTCAGTTCCGTAAGAGACATGATCGCTCAAGCGTGGATCACGTATGACACCTGACTGAGTGATATAGCATTATTGGAGCGTTTGAAGGAAGAAATTGCCAAAAAACGGCCACAAATGAAGAAGCAAAAAGTGATATTTCACCAAGACAACACAATGTGTCACAAGTTGAATGCAACAATGGCAAAACTACATGAATTGCACTTCAAATTGCTTCCGCATCCACCCTATTCTCCAGATCTGTCCCCAATCGACTACTGGCAGTTTGTAGACATTAAAAAATGGTCCAGGAAAAAAGGTTCGACTCCAATGAAGAAGTGATATTGGAAACTGAGTTGTATTTCGAGGCCAAAGACAAATCATTCTGCAAAAAAAAAAGGAATCGAATTGTTAGAGAAACGATGGAATCAGTAGATCACCCAAGAAGAAGATTATGTTAATGAAAAATTCGAATTTTGTCTAACATTTGTTACTTTATTAGTTAAGACCGGGATTTACTAAGTGATGTCAAGTTGAATAATAACTTAAATAAAATATTGTAACCATTTCAAGATGACACGCGATAACTTTTCAAACTTGCTTAACTGCTACATATGTATCATTCAATTTATTTCATCACTGTCATGGAAATGTCTGGGTCTTAGATCATTTTAATTCCCTACCCTATTCACTAAGACAAACCTTCCGAAAATACAAAAAGTTGTGTTGTTTTTAAGCTTCTATATATAAAGATTCCTAACAGAAAAAAATATTTCATTGCCTGACGAGGTGTTAATAAGATAGTACTGAAACACAACGTATATGTTCATAATAAAAACATAGCTTACTGCAACGTAAGAGTCGTTGTGTTTCGGTACTATCTTATTAGCACCTCGCCAGGTAGTGAAATATTTTTCTGTTAGGAATCATTATATATAGATGCATAAAAACAACACAGTTTTTAACAAATCCAGACAATTATGTAGGGAGATTTTTGGAGGGTTTGTCTCAACGAACCAATAGAAAGCCAGTTCATGATGAATAAAAGAAATTTGATTTTAAGGCTAAAGGTTCGTTCAGAATTTAAATGCATTGTTAGCCAGAAATAAATTGAATGACACATATGAAGCAGTTAGCAAGTCTAAAACGTTATTCCGCGTCGTCTGAAACTTCACCCCACCCTTATCTGGTTACGTTAATAATTGTGTTGTTTTTAAGCTTCTATATTATGATTCCTAACAGAAAAAAAAATTTCATTACCTGACGAGGTGCTAATAAGATACTACCGAAACACAACGGCACTTGTGTTGCTGTTAATCATATTTTTATTATAAGTTTATAATAAAAATGTTACAATATATATATATATATATATATATATATATATATATATATATATATTAGTCATCCACATACAAGTCTGTTTCGTTGTATCACAGGTCATCTTTGTGACTAGACATCCACTTGCTTCCAACCGCGATCGAGACTCGACCCACTCCCTAAGTCTGCCGCATGGAATGAGAGAGGAGGAATTTTAACAATGTATGAGGTGTATAAACACGCGCATCTGCGGCAGAACTCAATTCATTACTAAAGTGTAACGTGTATATATATATACTAGCAGTATAGCCCGGTGTTGCTCGGGTGTAATGATATCTTTAAAACTGATCCATGGTCCTCTTTGGACGTTGGCACGAAAGACTAAAAAGCAATAGTTGTTTCAAGTTAAAGCGAAACCATAGACTGAAAGAAAAATGAATGTATGCAAGTCAAATTTTGATTTCCTGGTATCGATATCAAATAAGTTTTTTTCGTCGTAAACTGAATTTTGAAGGCTAAATAAGTCCACTGAGTAAATGGTATCATGGCTGAGACTAAGAATTACAATTATACCTACTTAGAGCCAAACCCGAAGCAAAAACTAAAATAAAAGGGCTGAAAAAAATACAGACATAAAGGCAGATAAACAGACACACACAAAAACATCTTGCCTTTCATATATATATATATATATATATATATTATCGATTTTCTGCACTATTGTAAGAACTGCAACCTTGAAACTTCTGAATATCGTTTCTTATGTCTTTGTCTATGAGTGTATCAAATTTGATTAAAATCAAACCACTCCTTCTACAACCCGTTTTTTTTTATTATCGATTTTCGATATTTATCGGGAGTACCTCGACACAAAACCTAACTAAGGACACTCGCAGACGCTTATAGTACAGCTGTGTAAATCTTCAAGAAAATCGGTTCAGCCGTTTCGGAGTTCTATAGGTAACGGACACACACACACACGCACAGACACACACACACACACATGCACACACACACAGAGACAAAGTTCCATCTATAAATAAGTTTATATATATATATGTTAGAAGTAGTACAAACTAATGGGTTGGCAGTCTACTATTTTTAGTGATTTTCTTTATTAAGAGTGTTCGAGCATTATATATGATATTTTTTTTTATATGTTTATAATAAAAACATAGTTTACTGCAACACAAGAGTCATTGTGTTTCAGTATTATTTATTAGCACCTCGTCAGGCAGTGAAATATTTTTACTGTTAGGAATCATTATATATTGATTCTTAAAAACAACACAGTTTTTATCAAATCCAGACAATTATGTTTTTTGGAGGGTTTGTCTCAACGAACCAATAGACAGCCAGTTCATGATGAATAAGAGAAATTTGATTTTAAGTTTAAAATTTGATACAGACTTTAAATGCATTGTGAGCCAGACATTTTCTATGCCATTGATGAAATAAATTGATGAAATATGTAGCAGTTAGCAAGTCTAAACGTTATTTCGTGTCGTCTGAAACTTCCCCAACCCTATTTGTATCTGGATATGTTAAAAATTGTGTCGTTTTGAAGCTTCCATATTATGATTCCTAACAGAAAAATATTTCGTTGTCTGACGAGAAGTTAATAAAATAGTTCAGAAACAAAACGGCTCTTGTACTGATGTAAATTATATTTTTATTAGAAACTTAATTTGACTTCGTTTAGCCTGATCGTCATTCATGGTGGAGTGGTCTAAGACACGCCAAATCATTTGGTGGATACCCCTATGTGGATAGGGGTCGCAGGTTCGAAAAAAATAAAAAAAATATCGCAAATAATCAAGCCGTTAAAAATAAATATATAATACTGTTTGATTATAAACGGAATATCTACTTAAATACGAGTATCGAGCAAAAATAATGTTCAAACAAATCATTTCAAATTGTCGGTTGTTTATAACCAGTTTCGTTAATCTTTGTTAATTTCCGTAACTTGTTTACGTTTGTTGACATTACGATACATTTCAGAGCAGATATGGTTATTAGCATAAATTCGAAAATTGTGTTATAGGCTTAATTTCGTTTAGTCTGATCGTCATTCGTGTTCGAGAGGTCGAAGACGCGCTATATATATATATATATATATTGGACTCTCCCGCATGATCCGAATTCTGATTAAAAGAGCACACAGCAGATGGATGTGCGTGGGTGGTACAATGAATATCGGATCGGAACGAAAAATCGGGGATCCGAGTTCGAATTCCAGTTGGATATTCTCTAAAAATTCTTTTTGTAAACCCCAAATATATTTTTCTTATATAGATTCTTTAACACTGGCATTTATTATTAGTTTTTTGTTTGTTTGTTTGTTAGTTTGCTTGTTTGTTTGTTTGTTTGTTTGTTTGCTTGTTTGTTTGTTTGTTTGTTTGTTTCATGACACATGCCAGGATTTTTTTATGTAATAATTACTATTATTTTTTATTTTATTTATTTATTTATTTTTTGTAAAACATCGTTTTAACCAAACTTGTAAAACACCCTTTATTATTCAAACTAAGCTCTCAGTACCTTATATCGTTTTCCCTAAATGCAAAATTCATTTCAGAAGTTATTAGGAATAAGTTAGATATATACTGCTCAGAAAGAACAGCGGCAAATATCCGTACTATATTTGAGTTGTCGTCACTGATCAAATAACCCACACTTTTGGACAGTAACTTCGAGGCCAATATTAGATTGTGTTTTTGGTAAATATTTACGAAGATGAGGCGAAGATGGCAGAAAGCCAGTTTATATCAAATCATTTCTATGTTGGCATACATATAGATTTTTCTTTTCGGCACGACAACTGGGCCAAATTAAGCCCTCCTTCAAGTTATTCTTACTAAGGCGTCGGTCTTGTAAAAAAGAGGCACATCCCAACTCAATGGCCCTCCCGAATTTACTGTTAAGAGTTGAATACTTTTTTACTCTAGAACTAGACTGTTGTGGATACCGGGAATGGGGTCCGCACAGATAAATGAACAACGACCAGTAATTGAGATAGAAAATAAGTGTATTAACCTAAGGATACAGACTTGAATGAAGATTAGTAGTCCAGGTTTTGTGGATCCCGGGAATGGGGTCCGCACAAATAAATGAACAACGACCAGTAATTGAGATAGAAAATAAGTGTATTAACCTAAGGATACAAACTTGAATGAAGATTAGTAGTCCAGGTGTTGTGGATCCCGGGAATGGGGCCCGCATCAATAAATGAACAACGACCAGTAATTGAGATAGAAAATAAGTGTATTAACCTAAGGATACAAACTTGAATGAAGATTAGTAGTCCAGGTGTTGTGGATCCCGGGAATGGGGCCCACACAAATAAATGAACAACGACCAGTAATTGAGATAGAAAATAAGTGTATTAACGTAAGGATGCAAACTTGAATGAAGATCAGTAGTCGAAGAATACAGGTTAGTGAAAAGTATATGTACAAGTCTCTGGAGGTGAAGCCGTAGTATATTGAGTATGTCCGGGTCAGAAGCTGACGGGTACTGCGTGATAATCTTCTCGATGAGTGGAGCACAGAGTTACTATGAACTACTGTGTACTGACAACCAATCTCTCTCTGGACTCTCGTATTCTCCGGTTAACTCTCTGTGAAAACGCGGTATTCAGTATTTATTTATCCCTCCCACTATAGCAAAATGTAACACAAGGCCTTTTTAACGTGGGTTCTCCGGGCCATATAGCCCAGCCAAAAATATCTAATTTTACCCACTCGTGTCTCTACCCTTCAGCGGAGCCACGGCGGGGTTAATACACTCAGCCAGGAGGCAGAAAGATTGACAGTGTCAAAGGAATTACCGCGAAAAAATGCGAAATTCTGGTATTTATTTGCCTCCCACTGGGGCAAAATGCGGCAAAAGGCCTTTAAATGTGGGTCCTCTGGGCCATATAGCCCAGTCAAAAATTTCTGTCTAATTTTGCTCAGTCGGGACTCTACCCTTCGGAGGAGCCAAGACTGGGATATTGGTCTCTGCCCGGAGGCAGACAGATTGACAGTGTCAAAGGAATTACAGCGAGAAAACGCAAAATTCTCCCGTCTCGTTTCTATAGCAGTAGCATAAGCATACTCTGGACGAGTCTATCTTTAGGAAAAGGGAGAACCCCACAACATAGACTGAGGGAATTCAAATAAGTGAAGAAGTTATGGTCGAGTTATGTCGGTATAAAAAAAATAAATTTAACGCTGATTTTCCAAGATATTCATACTTTATCAGCTTATTTTATCGTTTGACACGTGCATATCTCTCTACTGGCTCCTTGAAGCTCACATTCACACATGATTTCTCCAACACATACATTCATAACTGATTTTCTAATTTTATTTAAAAAGAAAATTCGTTCCATCACTTGACACGTGTATAAAATACTTGTTACGTATTTTTATTGGAAATGCATTTACTCACTGACATTCGCACATATTAATGTTATCGACATATACACACACTTAGTTCGTCTATGGTTTGGATACACTTAACACACATTATTTTCGCTAACATATACTTACATCCATAATAAACATCTAATATTCTTATTACGCGTTGGCACACACACTAAAACAGACACAAGCTTTTTTTCTTCTACATTTAATATTCATCCATTGCTTTATCACACGTAACACGTATCTGACCAATGAAACTATACCTCAATCAACATACTGTCTTTTGGATTTTTTAAATCATTCGTCTTTAATAAACCTCTGACGAAGCTTGTTAAAATTGAAACATGTTAGATTAAAAACACTTTTTTCTTACTTGTTCTTTACTTATTCTCTCTCCCCCTCTCTCTCTATCTCTCTCTCTCTCTCTCTCTCTCTCTGCTGGGCGCGTAATATGATATGCGCTAAAAAAGACTGCCTTCTTACACCGAACGACCCGTGGCTCAGGGGTAGAGTCGCCGACTGACGCCAGTTCGGTTGGGTTTCGAGCCTGGGTTAGGGAGCAATCGGAGTCTAACCGTACTGATGTGCTGTGATACAGCGAAAAAGATCTGTCTGCGGATGACAATATATATGACGGTCATGTCACGTTGGATACACCGGTTCCCGCTCGATCACCGAAGTTAAGCAACGTTGAGCCTGGTCAGTACTTAGGTGGGTGACCACTTGAGAATACCAGGTGCTGTTAGCACTCACGGATGTGCGTTGGGGTGCGGTGGATGTCGGCTTGGAGGGGGAAATCGGTGAGCCGAGTTCCAATTTCAGTCGAGCACGCTGCATTCACTTGCGCACTGGTACCCTTGGGAAAGGTATTAATCCGTTCGTTCCCTCCAATTATGGGTTAAATAATTGAGGTCTGCTGTTCGTGCGATTTGTGGCAGTCATCTGCACCAATTGTTTGTTATCAGCAGTTCCAAGAAGTGTGGATGGTACTACACAATGCCTTCACCACTATAAACAAATCTCTGTGTGGTTGTCTTGCTGGAAAAAGGTTGGACCCTCATACGTTGAACGCGACGGGAGAATCCATTATTATATATATATATATATATATATATATATATATATATATATATATACTAACGTTCAAGGGAAAGGTCAATTTGAGACAGTCCTGGGTATGACGGTAAACTGCATCCGGCTGCATAGCCTCTGATTGGGAGGTTGTAAGGAACATGGAACCACCACTTAATTGCTGTTGTTCCCAGGTCCACCATGACCCGGTATGGTAGCACCTTTTATAGAACTATTTACATAAAAACAGACTTTAATAGAAAAATATACATTTTTGAAAGAAAGATTATACCAACAAAGAAAGATTATACCAACAATTTGAAGAAAAATTTATGACCAGCAATACAAATTTTGAATACGAAACTAGAAGACATGTTCAGTTTTCTAAAAAAAAAAATTAATTTTAAAAAAAAGTTCACCAAAATCTGACTAAATCAACCTTCCCACTTTAACCGAACATTTAAAACATACCTAAAACCACACCTTTCTGGCATTAAATAACCCACAGTGATTGATATGCCGTTAACCCTCTAGGGCCATTCGTATCATATTTGATACAGTATGAAAACAAGCCTTGAAAGAAATATTTTCCTGAAAATTTTTTTAAGAGAAATATTTTATAAATTTCAAATGAAAGCAGTTCTGACTGCTCAGTCAATGAATACCAAATGTTTCCTTATAGGGAAATACCAAATGTTTCCTTATAGGGAAATACTGTATCAAATATGATACGAATAGCCCTAGAGGGTTAGGTAGTAATTAGTGGGGGATCTGTTTATTACTTCATAACAATATAGAACTGATCCCCCACTTTATGACAAGTAGAAGCCTTAATCATATTATATTATTAACCCTCTAGTGCCATTCGTATCATATTTGATACAGTATGAAAACAAGCCTTGAAAGAAATATTTTCCTGAAAAATCTTTTAAGAGAAATATTTTATAAATTTCAAATGAAAGCAGTACTGACTGCTCAGTCAATGAATACCAAATGTTTCCTTATAGGGAAATACTGTATCAAATATGATACGAATGGCCCTAGAGGGTTAAGTAGTAATTAGTGGGGGATCTGTTTATTACTTCATAACAATATAGAACTGATCCCCCACTTTATGACAAGTAGAAGCCTTAATCATATTATATTATTAACCCTCTAGGGCCATTCGTATCATATTAGTGGGGGATCTGTTTATTACTTCATAACAATATAGAACTGATCACCCACTTTATGGGGTAAACCATCCTGTTAGAATCCTCTCAGTCTTCGGGAAATTTCGAGGATCCTCCAGATCCTTGTCAGCAAACAGCTGAACAGAGAATATGTACTTGAGATATTTTATAGTTCCCATAACTACTTGCTTTCTCCGTTTTACCCGCATCAAGAGGCAAGAGACGTCTTCCCCCGTATTGTAGGTAAACTAAATTGTATTTTTCTTTCTTTTATCGCCACATCTCATGGGCATCTCTACCTACATAGCAACTCCACTTTAACCACTTTCTCACCGGCAGAATGTGACGTCTCTCTTTCTATTCTACAAATATTTTCATGGCTTCTGCTCCGACGAACTTAGTCACTGGTGCCCTCTCCACAAGAATTTAATCCTACAACCAGAATGGCAACAAGGTCCCACTCTTTTACAGTTAAACCTACCAAATGCAGCCTACAATTCTTCTACATCGGATCCTTTTCTCGCACACTTACTGCCTGTGGAATTCTCTTCCGTATACTTGTTTTCCTGGCGTCTATATATATATGGACAAGAAATTATATATATATATATATATATATATATTTATTTGTTGCCTATATATATATATATATATATATATGGGCAAGAAATTATATATATATATATATATATATATATATATATATATATATATATCTGTGTGTGTTTGTGTGTGCAAGAAAATCCAATAGCTATGTTGTATTACATTGAGTACTCTTTTATTAACACCAGAAAATATATATTTATATCCACAGGAAGGTAGGGTCACCGTGTCGAGCCAGGAAGTTTTTTTCAGCCTGTTCCATCTTGCAACTATACAAATCAACCATCCGACCGTGCATAGAATATTGTTGTCATATCTGGTCAGGTGCACCTGCTGTTCATCTCAAGGTTCTAGACAGGCTCCAAAGGAAAATCTGTAATGTGATTGGTCCTGACCTGGCCGCTCGATTCCAGCCACTTTCGCACCAACAGGATGTGGCTTCCTTTTGTCTCTTCTACAAATATTTTCATGGCTTCTGCTCCGACGAACTTAGTCACTGGTGCCCTCTCCACAAGAATTTATTCGTACAACCAGACTGGCAACAAGGTCCTACCCATTTACAGTTACATCAACTAAATGCAGTCTATTCCATCAGCTTCTTTGCTCGCACTTCCCGCCTGTGGAACTCCCTTCCATATACTTGCTTTCCTGACGGCTACAACCTCCAGAAATTTAAATGCAATGTCGATACCCATCTCTTATCCACTTGACTACAGATCTTTCTACGTCACCCCGTATATCTTGTTCTTTTCCTTTCTCTCTACCTTCGCAACTGTCTTCACCCCTGTCTTTCCATCCTTCTCTTGTAACTGGTCCGTCTTTCTCTTCACTCGCCTCCTGTCTTATGTAGCCTTCTGCGTATCAGTGGCGGTACCGCCTTGCTTGGGGTGAAACGATAAAAAAGGAGGCGTGTGCTTTTTTCAAGTGGGTAAATTGACTGATCGGCCAGGAGCAGGTCGTTGCCAGCGATGGCGTAAGAGACCTTGTGAAAAGGAGTGGTGAGAAGTGTTTTTTCCCTGGTGGAAAAATGCGGAACATTTGGTTCGTATCTCTTGACTTGTTGTGACATTCCAGCATAAGTCGTCGGGGCATCTTCCACTGAGTTGATTTTGTTCGCGAGATTGTTAGTGTCCGTAGCTGAGGAGAATCCAGGTGGCTGAAGTCACGATGCCTGGTGTTTCCTTCTGCCCCAATCATCAACCACCCATTTTCCCCTTTTGTCTTCTCCGCTACTGCACTTGCAGACGTTGATGGCATAACCGGGGAATTGGGCCCTAATAGGACCTAAAGAGGAGCTTCGCCGATTGTTTCACTACATCGACCTCGGCCGCTGTCAAGTTATTTGTAGACGCCTCAGAACTATCTGTGTGAGGTAAAGAAAAATTTAAATTGATCGGAGATCCCCAGAAGTAATATTCTCTCAGGGTGAGGTGACTAGTTTAACTGCACTTTGGGCTTCAACAGGCTAAAATCATCATCATACTCCGGCCCCTAACACTCAGACAGTCGGGAACGAGAATGAATGACTGCTTTTCCCCAATGCTTCCGATCGGAGGAGATATCTAGAGTTTCACCATATTGTTCTAGATACACAGCGAAATGCACTCCATCGACCTGCGGACAGAACTCAAAGACTGTAAGAGTGGTATTTTGCAAATGAGTATAAGGTTTTTGATGATGAGCTATTGGCGTGAGCATCAGAAAACTCGAGATGTTGATAATTTGCTCAAGGAAAACACCAATAAATGCTCCATGAAGTCTTTCTGGAATGACAATTTTGCGCAAAATTAGATTTGTATAGTAAATCTAAAACCGATTATTTTATTCGGGTTAGTAGGTCTTTGACGCCGCTCCAGAGAGGCTTTGGATCTTCTTTGTTAATTCATCCCAGGTCCTGGACATGACGGTAAACTGCATACAGCCGCAAGTCATCTGGTTGGGAAGTTGTGAGGAGCATGGAATCACCTCTTAATTGCTGTTGTTCCCAGGTCTACCCTGATCCTGTGTGGTAGCACCTGTTAGGGTCCCAACTATAGACAAATAGTTAACCCCACCAAACTGGGGTCAAAACTCTATGACAGTATAAAAATACACTTTTATAGAAATACTAGCAGTATAGCCCGGCGTTGCTCGGGTGTAGTGAAAGCTTTCAAACTAATCCATGGTCCTGAAGCTCAGACTCAGTCTAAAGAATATTTGCGTGAAGTTTGGCGAGAATCGGATAAAAATTGTGGATTTGTATAAAGGACATACAGGTAGATAAACAGACACACACACACAAACATCTTGCCTTTTATATATATATATTATCGATTTTCATCTTTATTGTAAGAACTGCAACCTGGAAACTTCTGAATATCGTTTCTTATATATTTATCAATAAGTGTATCAAATTTGATTAAAATCGGACCACTCCTTCTATAACCCGATTTTTTCGATTATCGATTTTCGATATTTATCGGGGATACGTCGACACAAAACCTAGCTAAGAACACTTAGAGTACAACTGTGTAAATTTTCAAGAAAATCGGTTCAGCCGTTTCGGAGTCAATAGGTAACGGACACACACACACACAGAGACACACACACATACACACACAGAGACAAAGTTTCATTTATAAATAAGTTTAGATATACATAAAAATAATCTTTTATATAACATTATACATTTTTTGGAGGAATCATATAACCAACAATACATTTTTGAAGAAAAAATTATTGCCATACCAAATTTTGAAGGAAAAAATCATTCTCGGCCAAACATTTTTTAATATAAAACTAGAAGACTTCTCAGTTTTCTAAAATAAAAACTAATAAAAACAAAATATTTTCGTTAAAATCTGATTAAATCAACCTTCTCACTATAACCGAACATTAAAAAATACCTTAAAACCCCATCTTTTTGGCATTAAATAACCCACAGAGATGTTGATATACCGTTAAAATAAAAAAGAATACAAACAAAAAATCTTCATTAAAATCTGACAGAATCAACCTTCTCACTATAACTGAACATTAAAAATATACATTAAAACTCCACCTTTTTGGCATTAAATAACCCAGAGATGTTGATATGCGCTTAAATAAAACTTAAACTCAAATCCTAATTCATCGCAAAATATTAATTCACCCCAAAATATAAAGAATATATATTTGCTAATATACACTCGAAATTATCCCAAGTAAGGACCATCCATTACACTCCAGTTGGGTTGACCTTTGTGATCGCTTCAACCAGGTGCACTAATACTAAGATTGAGATCAGCGTCAACGCTCACCCAGATAAACAAACCGATATGTTTTTAACTGTAAAAAATTCCTTGTAAGTACCTCGAATATAATCTGCATTTTTAAAATGTGAATAACTTCAGGATTTGGGGGTTATTTACACGGTTGGAGTTGTTGGAATGCAAACTAAATAATTTTTTTATTATAAGAAAAGGTTTAAAATTTAATTAATAAAAAGACAAACTTTGATTTGTTACTTATAATTTTTTGTTTGAATTTATGTTTGTGATGATTAACTTTACCTTATTTGGGGGGTGAATTTACCTTATTTGGGGGGTGAATTAACAGAAAAGACCCGAGAATTTCTTCATAGGCCGATTTGATTTATTTTTTTAACCAGCGACACAGAAAATATTATTTTCTGTAAAAACTAAAGAAACAAGAAAGCAAACATCAACCAAAATATAGTCTATAAAATATAGAAACTATTTAAATTTCAGTTAAATGAAAACAAATTTAGCAAAAATCAAATACTAGTTATACCTTACAAAACAAAAATCAACTACTGGTTATACCTAACAAAACAAAAATCAACTACTGGTTATACCAAACAAAACAAAAATCAACTACTGGTTATACCTAACAAAACAAAAATCAATTACTGGTTATACCTAACAAAACAAAAATCAACTACTGGTTATACCTAACAAAACAAAAATCAACTACTGGTTATACCTAACAAAACAAAAATCAACTACTGGTTATAGCTAACAAAACAAAAATCAAGTACTGTTTATACCTAACAAAACTAAATTCAAATACTCGTTGTACCTAACAAAACAAAAATCAAATACTAGTTATACCTAACAAAACAAAAATCAAGTACTGGTTATACCTAACAAAACAAAAATCAACTACTGGTTATACCTAACAAAACAAAAATCAATTACTGGTTATACCTAACAAAACAAAAATCAACTACTGGTTATACCTAACAAAACAAAAATCAACTACTGGTTATACCTAACAAAACAAAAATCAACTACTGGTTATAGCTAACAAAACAAAAATCAAGTACTGTTTATACCTAACAAAACTAAATTCAAATACTCGTTGTACCTAACAAAACAAAAATCAAATACTAGTTATACCTAACAAAACAAAGATAAACTGCTGGTTATACCTAAGAAAACAAAAATCAAATACTGGTTATACCTAACAAAACAAAAATCAACTACTGATTATACCTAACAAAACAAAAATCAAGTACTGTTTATACCTAACAAAACTAAATTCAAATACTCGTTGTACCTAACAAAACAAAAATCAAATACTAGTTATACCTAACAAAACAAAAATCAAGTACTGGTTATACCTAACAAAACAAAAATCAACTACTGGTTATACCTAACAAAACAAAAATCAATTACTGGTTATACCTAACAAAACAAAAATCAACTACTGGTTATACCTAACAAAACAAAAATCAACTACTGGTTATAGCTAACAAAACAAAAATCAACTACTGGTTATATCTAACAAAACAAAAATCAAATACTGGTTATATCTAACAAAACAAATATCAACTACTGGTTACACCTAACAAAACAAAAATCAAATACTGGTTATACCTAACAAAACAAAATTCAACTACTGGTTATACCTAACAAAACTAAATTCAAATACTCGTTGTACCTAACAAAACAAAAATCAACTACTGGTTATATCTAACAAAACAAAAATCAAATATTGGTTATACCTGACAATGTAAGTATGATTTAGTCAAACAAGATAAAGAGAATTTTCAGCATGAATGTACAAATTACCAATTATATTATTTGTATATTTGAACTAGTATATCTACGATTCATTAGAAATACTAATATATCGTTATAATGGAGCCTGACATCAGTGAGGTGGGGGGGGGGCGGTGTGCAACTGAAACCGTTGAGAGGAAGACCCCAAAACGGTGCACATTCTCTCCTTATGACCCCAATTAATTTAAATGTAAATTCGAAAGGATGACATTCAAAAGAAATTCAATGAAATCCTATGCCGTAAAGAAGCTCGCTGGAAGAGTTATTTGCATGAAAAGGATTACACATTCAGCTCGCTTTCAGTGGTCCTGGGTATGACGGTATACTACATCCAGCAGCAAGGCCTCTGATTGGGAGGTTGTGAGGAGCATCGAATCACCTCTTCATTGCTGTTGTTCCGAGTTCCACCCTGACACGGAGTTGTAGCACCTGTTAGGGTCCCAGCAATGGGGAAATAGTTAACCCCCAAACTGGGGTCAAAACACTATGAAAGTATAAAAATAGACTTTTATAGAAAAATATATATTTTTGAAGAAAAATATTACCATAATACATTTTTGAAGGAAAAAAATATTATCAGCAATTCATTTTTAAATACAAAACTAGAAGACATCTTCAATTTACTAAAATAAATAGAAAATTAAAAAATCTAACTAAATCAACTTTCTCACTATAACCGAACATTAAAAAATACCTTAGAAACCCTACCTTTTTGGCATTAAATGACCCACAGAGGTTGATATGCCGTTAAATAAAACTGGAACTCGCATTCAGTTGAGTTTAAATTAATTTTCAAGTAATTTTTATCCAGAATAGTCACAGGGAAGCTACAAGTCAGAATCATGACGCCAACGTCAAAGGTTTAATTTTCCAATTTGCAGCGACATTCGAGAAGGATAGAAATATCCTGTGATAAAAAAAATTGCAGTAAATCCTTTATAATTAATGCCTTGAGTATACACTCAAGGCATTAATGATAAAGGATTTACTGTAATTTTTTTTCCTTTCTAAACTTGCTTGGGAATAAACATAAAGAATTTCGAAAAGATTTCTGTCCGACCACATTTTGAAAAAACTCTTTATTGAATGATGAACTTTCAGAATACTGGTTTCATTAACTCGGGCTGGTTGATAGATTTTCATCTCTCCTTTTGTACAAGAGAAACTTTTCATAAATGTAGCCAAGAAAGAGCAATCTATTGATGTGTTCGAGTAGCATTGCTGTAATCATTGGACATTTTTTGGTCAAGCTCTTTTATTGCCAAGAAGAAAGGTGATTGAACGACCAGACATAAGAAAAGAAAAACGTATGAAAAAACAGCATTGGATTGTTAACAAAGTCACGTGACTTGGAGACATGAACGATATTGTCCTGCAAGACCAAAAAGTCCGATAAGAAATTTCTTGTCTACGAGGGCCGTTCGAAAAATGTACAGATATTTTTTTAATGGGAAACAGATATGTGACGTTTATGTAATTTTACAAAGAAAAATCAATGGGTATTTTATACGGCAGGCGTGAAACTAAACATTTTGAACAGTTATCAGCGGGAACGATTACATTTAGCGACATATTAACATTTGTGGATTAATCTAATTATTTTGATTGAATTCGTTTGATTTATTTTGTTTAGGGACATATCAATCTCTATGGGTTATTTAATGCCGAAATTTGAATATTTTAATTAGTTTCGTTTGGTTGATTTTGTTTAGTGGCCTATCAACATCTATGGGGTATTTAATGCCGAAATCTGAATATTTTGATTGGTTTCGTTTGGTTGATTTTGTTTAGCGATATATCAACCTTTATGGGTTATTTAATGCCGAAATCTAAATATTTTGATTGGTTTCGTTTGGTTGATTTTGTTTAGCGGTATATCAACATCTATGGGGTATCTAATGCCGAAATCTAAATATTTTGATTGGTTTCGTTTGGTTGATTTTGTTTAGCGTCATATCAACATCTATGGGGTATTTAATGCCGAAATCTGAATATTTTGATTGGTTTCGTTTGGTTGATTTTGTTTAGCGATATATCAACTTTTATCGGTTATTTAATGCCGAAATCTAAATATTTTGATTGGTTTCGTGTGGTTGATTTTGTTTAGCGGCATATCAACATCTATGGGGTATTTAATGCCGAAATCTAAATATTTTGATTGAATTCGTTTGGTTGATTTTGTTTGGCGGCATATCAACATCTATGGGGTATTTAATGCCGAAATCTAAATATTTTGATTGGTTTCGTTTGGTTGATTTTGTTTAGCGGCATAGCAACATCTATGGGGTATTTAATGCCGAAATCTAAATATTTTGATTGGTTTCGTTTGGTTGATTTTGTTTAGCAGCATATCAACATCTATGGGGTATTTAATGCCGAAATCTAAATATTTTGATTGGTTTCGTTTGGTTGATTTTGTTTAGCCAGGCAATCTATGGGGTTTTTGCCGAAACAAATATTTTGATTGGTTTCGTTTGGTTGATTTTGGGGTTTAGCAGCATTTAATCAACATCTATGGGGTATTTAATGCCGAAATCTAAATATTTTGATTGGTTTCGTTTGGTTGATTTTGTTTAGCCATACAAACATGGGGTATTTAATGCCAAATCTAAATATTTTGATTGGTTTCGTTTGGTTGAATTTTTTTACATATCAACATATGGGTTATTTAATGCCGAAATCTAAATATTTTGATTGGTTTCGTTTGGTTGATTTTGTTTAGCGGCATATCAACATCTATGGGGTATTTAATGCCGAAATCTAAATATTTTGATTGGTTTCGTGTGGTTGATTTTGTTTAGCGGCATATCAACATCTATGGGGTATTTAATGCCGAAATCTAAATATTTTGATTGGTTTCGTTTAGTTCATTTCGTTTAGTGGCATATCAACATCTATGGGGTATTTAATGCCAAAATCTAAATATTTTAATTAGTTTCGTTTGGTTGATTTTGTTTAGCGGCATATCAACATCTATGGGGTATTTAATGCCGAAATCTAAATATTTTGATTGGTTTCGTTTAGTTCATTTCGTTTAGTGGCATATCAACATCTATGGGTTATTTAATGCCGAAATCTAAATATTTTGATTGGTTTCGTGTGGTTGATTTTGTTTAGCGGCATATCAACATCTATGGGGTATTTAATGCCGAAATCTAAATATTTTGATTGGTTTCGTTTAGTTCATTTCGTTTAGTGGCATATCAACATCTATGGGGTATTTAATGCCAAAATCTAAATATTTTAATTAGTTTCGTTTGGTTGATTTTGTTTAGCGGCATATCAACATCTATGGGGTATTTAATGCCGAAATCTAAATATTTTGATTGGTTTCGTTTAGTTCATTTCGTTTAGTGGCATATCAACATCTATGGGTTATTTAATGCCGAAATCTGAATATTTTAATTAGTTTCGTTTGGTTGATTTTGTTTAGCGGCATATCAGCATCTATGGGATATTTAATGCCGAAATCTAAATATTTTGATTGGTTTCGTTTAGTGGCATATCAACATCTATGGGGTATTTAATGCCGAAATCTAAATATTTTGATTGGTTTCGTTTGGTTGGTTTTGTTTAGCGACATATCAACCTCTATGGATTATTTAATCAATGGGTACGACTCTTATGCCTGGTATAAAATGAAAAAAGTTCACCACCAAATTTTAAACTAACTGTAAAGCTAGTTCGACCTACGATGGTTTTCTGCCTGGCGTGTGGGTAGTAACTGGATAATGCGTAAATGCCTACAAAAACATGATGTGTTTAATGATTTACCCGGTTGTTACTGGTAACTGCCAATATCGTTCATGTCCATTTCAAATTTCGTAGCAGACAACAGTAGTGTTGTCTGAAATTCAAATGCTTGAGATAACGTCACCGATTGGTTAATAAATGCAAAATGAAATTTCATTTTAAAGTGAATGCACTTGGGTGAAATATGAGGCGCTATCATATGGTGATAAAAACCAGGAGTTAATTTACGCTCAGTGCTGACATTTCATCATCGCATTCAATAAATTTGGGATTTATTTCTTTTCCAAAAGTTAATAATTTCTTTTTGCCAATGTCCTCAACGTCTCTTGGCCAGGGTTAGTGGGTCAGTTAAATTTTTAACAATTCCCGCTTCTCGTGCGGTCAAAAGATTTTCCTCTTTCCAAATGATGTCCATTGCGGTAATAGGTAGTCGATGAAAAAAAGATGCAATAATTGTGAAATTGCTCTTTCTTGGCTTCTATAACTTGGCGAGTTTGAAATAAGGAATCGCCCGAAGAAACAGCGCTGATGCTCGTGCTATCCGAGAAGCTAAGATTAATATATCGTCAGGGAAACGAAGGTAAAAAGATATTTAGATAAATCGATATGTGCGAACGGACTTAGATAGATAGATAGATAGATAGATAGATAGATAGATAGATAGATAGATAGATAGATAGATATGAACAGACTGAGATAGATAGATGAGATAGATAGATAGATAGATAGATAGATAGATAGATAGATATGAACAGACTGAGATACATAGATAGATAGATAGAACAGACAGACAGATAGATAGATAGATAGATAGATAGATAGATAGATAGATAGATAGATAGATAACAGACTTAGATAGATAGATAGATAGATAGATAGATAGATAGATAGATAGATAGATAGATATGAACAGACTGAGATAGATAGATAGATAGATAGATAGAATATGACAGATGAGATAGATAGATAGATAGATAGATAGATAGATAGATAGATAGATAGATATGAACAGACTGAGATAGATAGATAGATAGATAGGTAGATAGATAGATAGATAGATAGATAGATAGATAGATAATGAACAGACTGAGATAGATAGATAGATAGATAGATAGATAGATAGATAGATAGATAGATATGAACAGACAAATAGATAGATAGATAGATAGATAGATAGATAGATAGATAGATAGATAGATAGATAACAGACTTAGATAGATAGATAGATAGATAGATAGATAGATAGATAGATATGAACAGACTGAGATAGATAGATTGATAGATAGATAGATAGATAGATAGATAGATATGAACAGACTGAGATAGATAGATACTAACAGACTGAGATAGATAGATAGATAGATAGATAGATAGATAGATAGATAGATAGATAGATAGATAGATAGATAGATACTAACAGACTGAGATAGATAGATAGATAGATAGATAGATAGATAGATAGATAGATAGATAGATAGATACTAACAGACGTAATCAATCATGGCCTTCCACATCTCCGTATCCTTGGTGGCTCTTAGCACGCTTTCTCCTGTAACATCTCGCAAACCCGCTTCCGTCCTCTACCTGCTCAGGCCCTTGAAACATGTTATTCGCTGCTTTCTTCTGTCTCTTTTCCCTCTATCTGACCTCTTAGTATCAGTTTCTTCAGCCTCTCCTTCCTCTTGCATGTCCCAGGAACTTTAGTTGTCTCTTCCTGATGCTCACTATTAATTTTCTTTTTCGAGCATGTGAGCAACGATGAGGTGTTGGAAAGAATGGCTATTCTTTCCAACACCTCATCGTTGCTCACATGCTCGATCCATGATGTCCGCAGCATCCTTCTGTAGAACCATTTTTCAGCAGCTACAAGATTTTCCTTTATCTTTTGATAATATTGTCCAACATTCACTGCCACATTGAAGAACTGACATCACATAACAATCTAGTACTCTCTTCTTTGTTTCTAGCGAGACTGTCCTGTCTTTTAATACTTTACTCATCTTCTGGAATGCGTCCTTCGCCATGCCAATTCACCTTCGGATCTCAGTGTCACACTTTCTGTCTTCTGTAAGAACACTTCCCAGGTATTTAAATTTTTGTACCTGCCTGATTTTAGTATCTCCTCCACCTATATTGTCATTTTGGGCTGCTCTTTTCGCTGATGACCTTGCATTCGGTTTTCTTGCAGTTTATTTGTAGTCCTTTTTTTGTCACTCTCTTCAACTACCTTCTGTAGGGGGTCTTGTTGTTTTCTTTCCGTGTCTGCCATCAGCACTGTATCATCTGCGTACGTTATGTTCAAATTGTGGCCTCTGATGACGAATCCTGGCACATAACATCTAGGCGACAGATAGAAATGACATTAAAATAACACACACAGATACATACACACATACATGTATATATATATATATGTGTATATATATATATATATATATATGAATGTGTGTATATATATATATATATATATATATAGGATTAATGTGGAGCAATTTGTAACTTAACTGAGCCAAGTTTAAAGGTTCATGAAAGAACTGTTGTGATGGTTTCACTCACTTGTCAGGGCTAAATTTTGAATATGATGTTGTAGCCTGTTTTTCTTATTTATATGTAGCGTGGTGTAATTTAATATTTTGCTATGTGAGTGGGTCTACAGGTTGCTAATTTAAATGAGCCAGATTAAATAAATTACAAACAATATGTTTGCTTATTTTTAATAAAATCCGTTCATACTCACGGATAATCTTTCGCGTATTACAATCAAAAGATGTCAGAAATGAGCTGTAAGGTTGACAGATGTTATTTTTATTCATTTTGTAAGGTACCCAAGTACTTTCAGTCTCTTTCCCAGATTATCTTCAGGGGTGTGAGGTATGATAACAAGTGTAACCGGAAAACTGTGTTGCTAAAAATTACTGTACATTTTTTCTCGTTCAAATATAAAGGTTTACAAATTGCTAGCGTTCATTAGAACGTGAAAATTATCCAAAATGGAATTTTTTTTATATGTTGTAATGTCATGGTCATGCACGCGTTAAAGGATGAAAAAAACTGTTCTTTTCACAAACATTTTAGAACATTACTACAGTATTCATAGCTGATTCTATTGATAGACGGCTTAAGTTTTTTTTTAATGAATATTGTCTCGAGAATGTGTAGTTTGATTTTCTTGTTGTAGGATAGTTGTATTATCGATCATTATTTTTTATGTTGTGAATGTAGACAGGAATGTTGTTGTAGATGTCTAGAAATGGATGAATTGTCAGACGTCTAGTTCATGTAGTTGTTGTAAAATCCAATATATATATATATATATATATATATATATATATATATATATTGTAACAATGTTGTGGAACTCGTAGGTTTTTTAACCTGCTGTTCATACATTTACTTTTATAAAGAGTGCTCGATACAAACGTAGAGCGTTATATTGTAATAGTTGTTACAATGGTTTATAAATTCATAGTCAGTCAGTTAAGTGCCATACATGAAACACGCTTCGGCAATCATGTCTCTTTCGAGACATGACTGACTGGGCAGAAGATTATCCCGCAGTAGGTTGCCATTGCTTTCTGCGGTAGACTGGTTGCCAGCCAAGGCTATAGAACCCAATCTGTCCTGTTATTTAACCCATAACTGGAAGGAAGAGACGGATTAATACCTTTCCCAAGGGTATTTGCGAGTTTATCAGAACGTGGAAATTATCCAAAACAGAATTTTTTTATATGTTGTAATGTTATGGTCATGCACGTGCATGAAAAAAAAACTGTTTTTTTTTTTACAAACATTTTAGAACATTACTACAGTATTCATAGCTGATTCTATTGATAGACGGCCTAAGTTTTTTTTTAATGAATATTGTCTCGAGAATGTGTAGTTTGCTTTTCTTGTTGTAGGATAGTTGTATTATCGATCATTATTTTTTATATTGTGAATGTAGACAGGAATGTTGTTGTAGATGTCTAGAAATGGATGAATTGTCAGACGTCTAGTTCATGTAGTTGTTGTAAAATCCAATATATATATATATATATATATATATATATATATATATATATATATATACAGTTGTATTTTCAATCATTATTTTTTTATATTGTGAATGTAAATATTGTTTACATTGTATATAGCACGTTAAAGTCCGCATTCCTCTACCGAGCGCCCATAGCTCAAAGGTAGAATCGCCGGCTGATGTCAATTTGGTCGAGTTTTAATCCTGGCTAGAAGCAATCGGATGTCTAACCGTACTGATGAGCTGTGATACAGCGAAACAGATCTGCCTGCGTATGACTTTATATATATTTATATATATATATATATATATATATATATATACAAACTACAAAAAGTTTCACAATCTAACGTTTCCATTTTATTAAAGATTCCTTAGAAATCGAGTTGAAAAAATGAAAAACTTTTTAATGAGTCCTAATTTATCTAGGGTCAATATATATACATTAAAAAGTTCTTGCTGATTTTTCATGAAAAGTAATGTTTTATTTACAAAAATTAGTAAGAAACATGTCACTGAACGTAGTATCGACTCACTAGCCACTATCTTTCTGGCAGTTTTTGAATTCCACGTCGGAAAAGTGACATTTTTTTTTAGGCTAACCACGACTCGACCCATTTTTGGCATTTTTATAAAAACGAAAGTGCTTTTCAGCCATGTGCTATCAATCGTAAGAAGTAATAACCGGACGAAGCAATGTCTGGTAAATACAGCGGTTAGGGTAGGACTTCTCATTTACGCGTTTTCAAGTAGATTTTTACCAGTTTTGCAACGTATGGTTGAGCGTTTTCGCGTTGCAAAATCACTTTGTCATGTCTCGTATAGCGGCTGTTTTACCCAAAAGTATCAATTGTAGTCGATGGAGATCTTTCGCAATGGTTTCGGTTGGTATTGGCATAAACTACACCCAGTTGATCTCATCAAACGCAGAGCAGAAACTTCGAACTCTGAATATTCAGCTTTGCCACCGGTGTTTATGCATGACCAGGCTTATTCCACGATTTTCTACGTAGTGTATCCACTTTTCCTCGCCGGTTACGATACGGTGCAACATACCTTTCCATTTCTGTCGTTGAAGCAGCTGTTCACACGCGAGAAGACGCCGTTTGCCCTCTATCGGCTTCAACTCATACGGCCCCCAATGTTGTTGCTTTTGAATCATTCCTAATGCTTTTAAACGTTTCGAAACTTTTATGTGATGAACTTCTAATGATTCCGCATGTCTACAATTTTTCGTCTTTTAACTTTTTCGAGCGTTTTTCATTTTCAACGACAAATCATTACTTTTGAAGCATCTAAAGCAATCTCTGCATGATTTTTCCGACAGAGCTTCGTCGCCGTAAGTAGTAACAAGTATTCTGTGTGCTTCAGCTGCAGATTTCTTTTGAATAAAGTAGTGCAGTAAAATTCCCAGCGAATAAAGTTTTTTTGGCATGAGACCCGACGTGTTTAATGCTATATTGTTTACACTTACTGTAAATTTTATGCTTGCTTATTATAGTTCATTACAGATGCGTTACTATCTGAAACTACACGCACACAGTTCTAGGAACGCTATCTGTTGGAAAATAGCGAGAAATTATTCAAGGTCCTAATATATATATATATATATATATATGAGTTGAATATATGGATCGGAATCCGACAAGATGAATAGAATAAATAAAGAACAAGTAGGAAAAAAGTGTTTTTCATCTAACCTGTTTCACTTATAACAACAAAGAGGAATGATTGGAATCATTCCTCTTTGAAGAATCTCTGAAGAAGCTTGTTATAAGTGAAACATGTTAGATTAAAGACACTTATTTTTGCAACTGCAGACACGGAACTACATGTCAACTCCAGAGAAATTGCCAGCAAACAAACATAGTATATAAAGCCAAGGTAAGTGCAAACAACAACACAATGTACTACATTGGTGCCACTGAGGGACCATGTAAGAAAAGAAAATACAACCACAATATTTCATTCTCCAACAGAAAATACTTGAACAGCACTACACTATTCACATACGTATGGCGTCTAAGACAGAAATATTTCACCAACAATAAGATGAAAATACTGAAAAAAGCACCTGCCTACAACAGCATTACAAAAAAATACCTACTTTGCTTACATGAAAAAGTAGCAATTATATCTCATACCCGACAAAAGAACTTGGAATTAATTTCCAAATGAAAATAAATACCTCTTATCACAATTTATACCAAACGGATAATAAAAAGGAACCGCTGATACCATAATCCTATCAACTATTCTCTAGTTCCAACTACCACCATAATATTTGCATTTATTGTTATTATCATCACACCACCATTACTAATCACTACTACCGCTTCACAATTACTATTTACTACCACAACTGTTATTATCATCAAATATTACTATCACAGTATTAGCCTGCAATCATCATTAACGTAAATTACTTATCTCTGCCGTAGTAAAATTAATACCGCCACACATAAATACTAACAAGCATTAGAAATTAGAATTTCTATCATTTAAATATACACAACCACAAAAAAACAAGCTAATAACCGACTTTAAAATAAAAAATAACAATACATTCTTTAATAAAATAATAGCAATTTTTACCTATCATAGTTTCACACAGACCCCATCATACGTACAAATGTATGTACGAGAAATCGACAACTGTCCGCGCGTTGACATCGCTACACTATTCGAATACACCAACCGAATGCGTATGTATGTGCGCACCAGCACACATATACATATATATGCCTCGCCTCGCACGATTCGCATATATATTTATGTAAGTTCCAGTGGGCAGACGCGCGCGTGTGTGTGTCTTTGCGCACATCAATGGGTGTACAAATGTGTATATATGTATGCGTCTGTCATGACGACAGATTTTCCCCCAACTTCCACAAAAACACCCGAATATACGCAGCCCTACTATAGCCGATGTTTTAAAAAAATTAATCAGTTTGTCTGGCGATCGTAAGAGCGTGAAACCCAGGGTTACAAACTCAGACATATCTATCTGTTCTTTTCATGTTTTATATATATATATATATATATATATATATATATATATATATATATAAGTTGACCAAAAAGATCGGAATTTGATGAATAGACAAAAGAACGAAGGAGAAAACACTTTTTAACATGTTTCACTTTTATTAAAACTTATATATATATATATATATATATATATATATATATATATAGTGATGATCATCCACGTATACTGTCTTAATATGTATAGGAAAGAATATTAATAAAAAGTTTTAAATTTAAAAATGTACTTTTTTTTAACGGTATTTGTTTATTTTTTTTA
This sequence comes from Ascarosepion bandense, assembly GCA_037127315.1. Taxonomy (NCBI): domain Eukaryota; kingdom Metazoa; phylum Mollusca; class Cephalopoda; order Sepiida; family Sepiidae; genus Ascarosepion; species Ascarosepion bandense. Next base: position 2,596,536 of record JBBBDQ010001034.1, on the reverse strand, counting down.
TATTTTATATTTCAGTCCGCCCTCGGTCCTTCATCAGAAACAAGTGATTTTTAGGGCGGTCTGAAATATAAAATATAATAAAAATAAACAAATACTGTTAAAAAAAAGTACATTTTTAAATTCAAAACTTTTTAATATTCTTTCCAATATACATATATGTATATATATTAAAGCTCGTGTATATATATATATATATATATATATATATATATACGAGTGAATACAGAACGAAGAAAGAATTTTTACAACGTCCAAAAATTTAATTTAAAACAGTTCTCGATATATAATATATAGAGCTGTGAATATTTATTATAAATTATATTTTAGAACATGTACATAATTTTATATATATATATATATATATATATATATCCACTACAAATCGTACATTTGTTTCGACATTGAAACTTCAATGTCTCATCGGGCCATATGGATAAGAATGGAAAGCCTCTTTTCTTATATTTGGTTAGTTTATTTACCCACACCACTTTCTTCAAAACTCTAACGGTCAATACACGAGACTTGTTCCCTTATCACTAATCCCCACCAACATCCCACACACAACTGACCAAATATAGGTCAGTTGTGTGTGGGATGTTGGTGGGGATTAGTGATAAGTGATAAGGCTTTTCATTCCTGTTTACACCCCCTGATGAGACATTGAAGTTTGTCGAAACAAATATACGATTTGTAGTGGATATATATATATAAAAAAAATTATGTACATGTTCTAAAATATAATTTCTCATATATATATATATATATATATATATATATATATATTGAGACTGTAATAGAAATATTACTTTTAAGGCAACAAAGAAGGAAACCGAGGAGAGACATGATTTATTACTGAAGGTACGTCGCATGTAAGAGATTAAGATCCACCGTGAAAAAAATAATCTTCGACCATGTTTGATTGCAATAATTATTTAACCACAAAACCTCACCAGAACAATGGAACCAATTCCCCTACCAAATGACCTACCAAATGACCTACCAAACTAGCATTGGGCGAGAGGACTAAGTGTTCTCATCAATACGCAATCATTACATAGAGAGAAAAGAAACCAAGAAAATAAAATGAGACCGCTCTAAATTCTCGGAGAAAATTCTGGAGTTAATATTGACCAATCTATATTGGGAAAGTAGTACGTGGCATTTACTCATTAGCTGATAATATTTACCAGAATCAATGTTCGGGTAGATCATACGTTAAATAGTCATGACGTACACGGTAATGTAATTACTTTGGAAGAAAAAAATATTGGTGAGAAATGAATGTGTAAATTCCGAAGATAATTATGTAGAATTTAGCCGATAAATTTACTACACATTTTTCATCGTAGATAAAGAGAAACAGCTTTAAAAGCCAACAGACATATCGATCACTCGAGAGAGAGAGAGAGAGAGAGAAAGAGAGAGAGAGAGAGAGAGAAGGAGAGAGAGAGCAAGAGAGAGAAAGAAATAGAAGTAAGGAGAGACGAATAATTTTTACATTAATGTCGGGTACAAAGACAATAAAATAGTAAGCTTTTGCATTGGTCATTTAGTAACAATTCATTTTTGATTATTTTTCTGACACAGTATTTATATTATTCGGACTGTTGTCCTGATCTTTGTTGACATTTGTACGACGTTTCGGTCTTTGAACTCTCCCGCCTTACTCAGGTGCTAGGAATTTCGAACCAAAACCTTTATTGCACTCACTAAATTCCTGGTACCTGAATAAGGCCGGAACGTACAACAGCCGAAACGTCGTACAAATGGCAACCAACATGAGAAACTGGAAGGTCTTCTGCAAACTGTAAAATGCTTCAGCGAAGACATTGGAATGAAATTCATTTTGAATAAATGTGCTAAAGCTACAGTTTTACGTGGATCAATACAAGAAACATCCTCAATTAGCTTAGACCCTGCTGTAACAATAAAAGAATTGAAACCAGAAGAAGCTTATAAATACCTAGGTGTAAATGAGAGTGAAAACATTCACCATAAAAAATGAAAGAAATAGTGCGTAAAGAGTACTATAGAAGGCTACGAATGATATTAAAAACTGAATTGAATTCTCAGAACAGAGTTATGGCCATTAATAGCCTTGCAATCCCAGTTGTCCAATATAGCTTCAACATCTTAAACCGGACTCTAAACGACATCAGGCGAATGGATTCTAAAACAAGAAAGCTTCTTTCTAAGCATAAGATGCATCATCTAAAGGCTGATGTAGATCGTCTATACATACCCCGTAAAGAAGGTGGAAGAGGTCTTATTCAGCTGGAATTGTCATACAAGACAACAACTATTGGCTTACTAACATACATAGAAACAACAAAGGATTGGATGATACAATTAGTAAGGCAACATGAAGAAAGAAAGAAAAAATATTCAATAATAAAAGAAGGCAGTAAATACAAACAAGATTTACAGTTAGTAGATTCTGTAGAAAAGCAAAACAGAAGCCAAGAACCAACTATTGCGGCAAAAAATATGAAAATGAAAGCCAAAGATAAAGCTCTTGAACAGATGAAACAGCGCTGGCAAGACAAACCTCTGCATGGCCAATATCCAGAACGTGCCAATAAATCCAATGTTGACAAAGTTAATACTCATCGATGGTTACGTGCATCTGGATTAAAGTCTGAAACTGAAGGCTTTATTCTTGCAGCACAAGACCAAAGTCTTTTCACTAGAAACTTTCAGGCAAATATTATGCATAATAATATGGATCCAAAATGCAGGTTTTGTGATAAACACCAAGAAACAATAGACCACCTAATCTCAGGCTGTTCTGTACTTGCTCCAAATGAATATAAAAATCGCCACGATAGAGTTGGGTAATATTTACATTGGACAATGTGCAAATATTATGAAAAATCTGTAAACAAACATTGGTATGAACATCACCCAGCACCGGTTACAGAAATAGAAGATGTAACCATTCTATGGGATTACACCATCTACACAGACAGAAAAATTGAAGCAAACAGGCCAGACATTATTGTTAAAAACCAGAAGGAGAAAACTTGTCTATTAATTGATATGGCTTGTCCGGCGGATTGTAACATAGCAATCAAGGAATTTGAAAAACTGTCAAAATATAAAGACCTGGAAATTGAAATAGAAAAAATGTGGAAATTGAAAACAAGAGTTGTGCCAGTGATAGTAGGTGCACTTGGAATAATAAAAAATGGAACAAAACAACACATTGAAAGAATCCCTGGAAACCCCAGCTTAAGAGATATACAAAAAATTGTCGTATTAAGTACAGCCCACACACTAAGGAGAACTTTGTCTATGTAACGCTAGGGATGGTGGGGAAGATACAAAAAACATGAAATGGAGCCATAACAACACGCCACGTCCTGTCTCAGGTCTTCCCGCAGACTTGGTTGGTCGTACGACCATAGCAGAAATCGAAATATGATGAAAAATGAGATGATAATAATAATAATGAAGAGTGTATAGAGCCAGAGTGTTGAAATAAAAGCATCTATAATAAGAAGGAATAAAACTAGTAATAAAATAATAGTAATAATGAAGATTGTATTTGCGATAAAATACGACAATAATAAGATAGATTAAAACTATATAATAAATATTAATAATAATATTAATAATAATGAAGAGTGTATAGAGCCAGAGTGTTGAAATAAAAGCAGCGATAATGGAGTAAAATTCGTAATAATGAAGATTGTATTGGCCCAGAGATTTGCGATAAAAAAAAGCACTTATAAGATAGATTAAAACCATTATTAAATAAGATTAAATATAACTTTTTTTAATCATCTCACCCCAAGCAAGGCATTCCACTGCCACTATTGCGCATGGGGCTACATAGGGGAAGGTAAAGAGAAGGAGTGGTTAGACATACGGAATGTCAGGAGGAAGGTGACAAATGAGTAAGGATACCGAGGATGAGGGTTGGGTAGATGGGAAGAGTGTTTTTTTTAATCATCTCACCCCAAGCAAGGCATTCCACTGCCACTATTGCGCATGGGGCTACATAGGGGAAGGTAAAGAGAAGGAGTGGTTAGACATACGGAATGTCAGGAGGAAGGTGACAGATGAGTAAGGATACCGAGGATGAGGGTTGGGCAGATGGGAAGAGTGTTTGATAGAATGGGAGCAGGTTAGTGTGTTAGGAGGTGTCTATTGACCTTACATTTAAACTCCTGGAGATTGTATCCGTCGGGGAAGCAATCGTTTGGAAGAGAATTCTATAGTCGGGAAGTGCGAGGAAAGAAACTGTTGGAGTAGAAGTTGCGGTTGCATTTTATCGGTTTCACTGTAAAAGGGTGGGATCTAGTTGCTAATCTAGTATCTCGTGCAAATTCGTATTTAGGGGGCACCAGTGATCTAAGTTCATCGGAGCAGAAGCCGTGAAAGTATTTATAGAAGAGACACAGGGAAGCCACGTCGCGCCGATGGGAGAGAGACTGCAGGCGGTCTGCCAAGTCGGTATCTATCACATTACAGACCCTCCTCTGAACCTTATCAAGAAGCCCGAGGAGAATAGCAGGGGCACCCGACCAGATGTGGCAGCAGTATTCAAACTATTAATAAATTATAATAATGAAGAGGGCATAGTGTCAGAGTCTGGAGAGTTAAGTGGTCAGATGTAAGAGGTGATGTAGTCGCAAAAATTGTGTGAGATCCATGACTAGGTTCTCCTACTTGTGTTGCGTATTGCAGAGTCCTATTGCCAGTCATGAGGTTTTCCAGCGGCAATACTCTTGACCCTGACTGCACTACCTACTCGAGGTACTTGATGTAGGCCCTCGTGTTGAGTCTGGCGCCATGTGCGAAATTGAATGGAGACCAGTGCCGTGCTTAGCAACATCGCGGCCCCATCCCGCAAAATGCGCTTTGCGGCCCCTCTACCCACAGAATGAAACTTTCACCCCCTAAAACATACTGAACCCATAACGTTTACTACTTTTTGTTGATTTCTTAGCTTTTTTATAGCCATTTCAGTTTGTTTCGGCTCGCAATCTTCGACAAGTTTTTTCAAGAAATTTGTATTATTTTTATTTTTATTATTATTATTAGTATTTTTCTGTTATGGTTTACATATTTTTCGTTATTTATTTACCTCTAAAACTTTTTAATTTTTTTATTTTTATTTAAAAATTTTTTTTTTAATTTTAAAATTTTAAAATTTTTAGTTGTCATTTCGCGCTATCCCGCGGTGTTGACGTCATAAAACCGCATCGCAAACTTAAGAACTGCGTTTATTATTTTTGGTAACTATTGCCGTTGCCAAGCGGAGTTTTATGTCAACACAAAATAAAATCGTCGTTGATGGTGGATTTTATAATATTTCAGTTTAAACAACTTCTCTGAAGATGGCTCATGTGAGCCGAAAGCTTAGAAGAAAACCAATAAATAATTATCCAAATGTTGGAGAATTTCTGTCTTTATTTTCAACTGAAATTAAAGCAAAAATACGACGTTTAGAACGGCTCATGATTAAACATAATAGACATTCATTGTCTCTTATATTTAACAGCGTATGTTTAGAAAAAAAAATATATATATATAATATATTTGTTATATAATAACAAAAAATAATATATTTGTTATATATATTTGTTATATAATAACAAAAAATACCAACTCGGCGAATTTGATGCTGCTAAAAATATTTGGGTGGTCCCAAACTTATGGTCGGTAGTATATATATATATATATATATATGGTCGGTAGTATATATATATATATATATGGTCGGTAGTATATATATATATATATATATATATATATATATATATACTACCAACCATAAGTTTGGGACCACCCAAACATTTTTAGCATAATCAAATTCGCCGAGTTGGTATTTTTTGTTATTTTTATGCAGATGTCAAGTAAAAAAAAAGTATTCTTTTCAACTTTAAAGTAAACATTTACTCAGTTTGCTACTTGACTCCTCTTATTTTGATCAAGTTTTTGCCGAAAATTCAAATTTATTCAGATATTAAATTACGGTATAATTTATTTTTGTAAATCATGTTACTACGTTATAAATGGCAAGGAAGAAACAGATTAGCATTGAAAAAAGAGCCCAGGTCGAAATTATTTCGAAAGAAGGATATTCTGAATGTGTTATCGCTAACAAATTAAGCCTATCAAAAAATGGCGTGCATTATTGCCTTCAACGACTTCGTGAAACTGAGACAGAAAAAAGATCTGATAGGCCCAGAGTAACATCTATTGTAGAGGATAGGCACTTGATCATATCTAGCAAGAGGAATAGAAGAAAAACCGCTCCGGAATTAACAATTGAAATGATTTCTACTCGGCAACATCCAGTATCTGTTACTACTGTTAAGAGACGACTTCATTCTACTGGGCTTAAAGACTGTGTAGCAGTTAAGAAACCAACATTAAAGAAGGAGAATAAGGGATGATATTGATCGTACAGTTCGAAATGAATTTTCTAAAAATGAACAAATGTTGTTTAAATGCTTGCAGGATGCTTGGAAATCACTTTCACCAAATTATTTTTATAAGTTATTAGAAAGAATGCCAAGGATTTGCTCTGCAGTAATAAAGACTCGTGGTGGTTTCTGTGATGAAAAGAAAATATGAATTAACTTTAATTAAATTTGAAATTACTCTATGTTAATTTTGGTTTTAATTATTGTACAATTGTGAGCAACAATGAAATATATCTATATTTATTCTTCTAAGACATAAAATTTGTTATATCTTTCTCTTAGAGAATAAATTTAAGTGGTTCCAAACTTATGGTCGTTAGTGTATATATATATATATACATATATATATATATATATGTGTGTGTGTGTGCGCGCGCATGTGTGTGTTTTCTTATCTCTCTCACTTTTGCAAAATCCTCAAATACCTTATTTTTTAAGAGTTTATATTTCTTGCTTATTTTTTTATACATTCCGCTGAAATTCCTTTTTTAATCAGGAAAACCGAACGCTGCCCTAGAAATGGTGATTCCTGAGCAGAATTCCACCAGACAATTTGCTTATTGCCTCTTTATTTGCTTTGGCTGTCTTTCCTATTTTTCTTTTTATTGTTATTATTATTATTATTCTGAAAGTAATGTTTGTGCTTCTACCAGAGAACCATTCTAACCCAAAACAAACCAGGAGCCGCAGACCTTCTCCCAAATGGGTTAAGTGGAATCTAATTCTGTACGCCCAAACGGGATACTCATTATTTCTTTACTCTCGCAATCTTACTTTTTCTCACCTCACTTATCCCTCTCCCCCCCCTCTCTCTCTCTCTCTCTCTAGACATATATATATATATATATATATATATATATATATATATATATCTTGAAAACAGATATGTATATAGGATTGTACAGATTTACCTCTTTCCACCAATTACTCTATCAAATAAGTAGGTGCTACTTTACTTTTTACTAATATATATATATATATATATGTCTGTGTGTGTGTGTGTGCGTGTGTGTTTGTTTGTGTGTGTGTGCGTTGAAGTATACATATGTCTATTCACGCAAATACACAACGATATATGAACATTTATCAGGAGTTAATAGAACACTGTTCAATGTAATATAAAAAAGCTATTTAGTACATATTATTAAATATATTCAAGGGAAATATAACAACAAAGATAAGGACAACAGTTTGAACAATGTAAATCGTGTAAATAATTAGAATACCTCATCTCAGAAATATAGACAGATATTGAAGGTGAATATGGCAATAAAGATGAGGACAACAGTCCAAATAATGTAAATAGTGTAAATAATTACAATTCCTTAACTCATATGGACAGATATTAAAATTAAATTATCAATCTTCTTTTCTCCTTTTTTTATTTTTGTTTGATATAATATTTTAATCGCGGACTGCTTTTACTAAACGATTTGCCGAGATATATTTTGCATCTACTCGCATTTTCCACGACATTTTTCTCTAGCAAGAAACTTTTTGCAGATCATTTTGTCCGCTTATGTCTTTTCGACAGGGGAAATTATTTCTCCTTTTTTATCACGGGCCTGGCCTTTTCAGCGCACGCTATGTATATCATAGTGTATTTCTATACACTCGAGAGAATCCATAAGAGAATAGAATTCAGAACTTCAGAATTCCAAACCCCATTAAAATAATTGTCTATTATTAATTCTTCATTATTTTTTTTATTATATGATCTGAAAATACAGCAAATTTTTTTGGAGATACAACCAAATGACTTCTATCCATAGCTATGGTGCTATATTTCACCAACATTCAAAAACTCTTCGGATTATAGTGTCTATCTTGCGTCTAATATTGACACTGATTGCAATCTTCTTCACAGTCTAAACACTGTAAGATACGCGGATGACACAGTCATGATTGCAGAGACGGAAAAATAATTCAGGACCCCCTACAGGAGAGAGCAAAAGATAATGAAACGAAAAAAACTGAGCATAAATTTCACGATCAAGGTTTATCAGCATAAAGAAGAAACCAATATGCCATGTACAAGTCAAAGTTGTGGCATAGGGGTGCGTGTTCTTTGTACGTCGGGAGTCACTAGTGTAGTCGTAGGGAGATGGTTAATTTTTCTTTGATTTGGCCTTGGGTCTTACTTAACCGAACTCCCTACAGCTTACAGGATTTATGCAGAATTATCATCAGAAAATTGGTTGTCGGCTGGTTGGAATATGTGGAATTGTGCGGAATAGTGTAATAAGAATAAAAATATACATTTTGCGTTTTAAAATAGAAATTTATTAAAGGAGGAATAACATAAGTTGTAGAAGTTAATCTTCAATTAGAAACATTATTAAGAGGTTAAGGGTAGAGTTCGTACAAAATGTTCTAAGGGTAGAGTTCGTACAAAATTTTCGTCGTAATAATTGTTGAAATAGATAAGGAGAAAGAGAAAGAGGACAATGTCCGAGTCGCTTGAAGTTGAAAGTTACATTTTAGTGTTGTCTTTCTCGCTGCTTCCATCTGACTGACTTGACTGACGTTGATGAAGTCCTTTTATTGTAATCTAGATATTTTCGCACTTACTCGCGAAGTCCTTTTGGTCTTGCAAGTCGCTCCCATTCATCAAATATCATTTTAACACCTACTTGCGAAATCTGGGTTCGACTTTTTCTTTGAGCAGGTGATCAATCCTTCTTCTATTTGGGAAAACCAGGATTTCACACATCGTTGTGAATTTTTGTAAAAGAGAAGAAGAAGGGTGTTGATTTTAATTAATTTCTTATCCACTACAGAGTAAAGAAATTCAAATACCTAGGAAACATTCTGACACAGGAAGAAAAGTGCGACATTGAGATCCGAAAACGCATTGGCATGGCCAAAAAAGCATTTGAGAAGCTAACCAGAATACAAAAAGACAGGAAAACCTCATTGGAAACAACGAAAGGAGTACTGAATATCGTTTCTTATGTCTTTGTCTATGAGTGTATCACTCCTTCTATAACCCGATTGTTTCGATTATCGATTTTCGATATTTATCGGGGCTACCTCGATATATGATTTTCTGTGTGGTAGAGAATGTTGGACGATCTCCTCAAGGAGGAAAGAGAGGTTTTGAGGCAACAGAAATGTCGTTCTACAGAATGATGCTGAGGATACTGAGGTTTTGGAGAGGATACAAACGAGAAGACATACTTAACATCAGTAAGAGACAGATGAGGCTTCTGAGACATGTAATGAGGAAGGTTAGTCTGGAGAATTTAATACTCACAGGTTGAATGAAGGGAAGAATAAAGGGAAAAGCAGAGCGAGACATACTTGATTAGCCTGAGCCTTGCTATGAGTCAAAACTTTTATATTTCTGGGACACACTAAAATAACATTTTGGAGCCCCAGAACAACTAGAAATATTTTTTGTGCAATAATTTTTTAAAAATTTCTCGTCCCGTTATTTTCTGCCATGTGTTCCGTTTTTTTTTTTAATCGTATCACCCCGAGCAAGGCGGTAACTCCACTGATGTGCAGGGGGCTACGTAATAGTGAAAAGATTGGAAAAGAGAAAGCCAGAAACCATATCCTAAACAAGGAACAAGGGATGAGCCTCTTAACCTGTTCAATTTTTGTTATTACTCCTCGTCACGATTTTCTGTTCCAGGATTTATTTGAATAATTTTCTTTTATTCTCCCTTTTTTCTAAAATGTTTTTTTTTTTTTGGTGGTACAGTGGATATCGGCTCGAAACGAGAAATCAGGGAGCCGAGTTCGAATTCTAGCTGAATTCATTGCATTCACTTATGCGCAAATAACCTTCCAGTTATGGGTTAGATTAGGTTCTATAGCTTTGGCTGACAACCAGTCTACCGCAGAAAGCAATGGCAACCTACTGCGGGATAATCTTCTGCCCAGTCAGTCATGTCTCTTTCGAGACATGTTCGCCCAAGCGTGTTTCACATATGGCACTTAACTGACTGACTCTCTAATTAAATCTACTTCCTTTATGATATGCGAATTGGACTGAGTTTCTCCATTCAATTTCATAATGTTTTCAGTGTTCATTAAAGGATTTTATTTTCGCTATTCCTATTTTTCTCAGTATTTTCATTTCGAGCATGTGAGCAATGATGAGGTCTTGGAAATGATGGAAACAAAAAGGAAATTAATACTGAGTATCAGAAAGAGACAAATGAAGTTCCTGAGACACGCAATGAGGAAAGAGGGCTTGGAGAATCTGATACTAACAGGCGAGATAGAGGGGAAAAGATTAAGAGAATATCAAAATTGTAAGAAGAAAAATATTAAGAGAATATCAAAATTGTAAGAAGAAAAATAAACTGTTCATAGAGAAAATGCATGTAGTTAAATATTCAAAGAGAATGTAAGTATTTAAAAGTATTTAAAATGTTATAAAGAAATTAAGAGTTCATAGTTGATAGTAGCTGAATGTGTGTATGTAAAAAGATTAAAACAGTCTGTGTTCTTTTCCTTTTTATGGCCGGAGAAAAAGTAAAGGGGAAAGTCGGGTAACAAAGAAGATTGTACTTATCGGAGTCCGTTGAAGTAACTTGTTGTTGTTGTTTTCTTCGACGGTGTGTCGGTGAAGACGAAAAAAAGAAAACTAGAAGGAGAGGAAAAATGAGTATGTGACGCTCCCTTACGTCCGGGTCGGCTTTTGAAATTTATTCCTTACATTGTGTTAAAGTTCTTTAGATTCGCTCCCATGTCGGACTCATTTCACCGGTCAAGAGATGTTATTTAAGTAGTGAATTTTACTCACGTGGCCGGCTCCAACAGCATAGCCATTTTTAGGTGTGAAAAAAAATTGACCGGGATCATAGATCAATTTTCTATTTCCTATCCAATCAGAATCTAGAATCTTAACTTTTCACACTGACTTGTAAAATTTGCCGAGGTCTGGGGTTTCCAAAATGTTTTTAGTCGTTCTGATCCATTTTTGAGGGTGTGCAATTTTACTTTGTGTGTTTTAGTTAACTGTTGGATGATATAGGATTTTTATCCTATAATATGTTAAAATCCGCTGAACAGGACATATACACTAGTAGGCAAGATTTTTTTCTTTTCGGTTGTTGACAATACTGCCAGGCCTGTTTGCTTCAATTTAGCTGTCTGTGTAGATGGTGCAATCCCATAGAACGGTGATATCTTCTATTTATTATTATTATTATTATTATTATTATTATTATTATTATTATTATTATTATTTCGTTTTAATCTGCTCTATCCACATTTCCTCTCAAGTCTCAGCCAGAGACCTAAGGTTAGAAATGGCTTTATTACATTTGTAAAAAAAACAAAATGAAAGAACCTAACATTGCACACATTTTACAGAGATAAAGATCTTCGTGACGTTTGAACTGCAAATTTGACTACAATTTTTCGAATTTCTGTAAGGGATAATAATTTGATTATTTAAAAATAATTAAAATGTGAGTTTTACATTTATTTATATACAGGAGCAAATGGAAAATAATTTAGAAAGAAAGATTGACTGAGATAGATAGATAGATAGATAGATAGATAGATAGATAGATAGATAGATAGATAGATAGATATGAACAGACTGAGATAGATAGATAGATAGATAGATAGATAGATAGATAGATAGATATGAACAGAACGAGATAGATAGATAGATAGATAGATAGATAGATAGATATGAACAGAACGAGATAGATAGATAGATAGATAGATAGATAGATAGATAGATAGATAGATATGAACAGAACGAGATAGATAGATAGATAGATAGATAGATACATACATACATACATACATACATACATACATACATACATATGAACAGATTGTGATAGATAGATAGATAGATAGATAGATAGATAGATAGATAGATAGATAGATATGGACAGAATGGGATAGATAGATAGATAGATAGATAGATAGATAGAATAGAACGAGAATGATAGATAGATAGATAGATAGATAGATAGATAGATAGATAGATAGATAGATAGATAGATATGAACAGAACGAGATAGATAGATAGATAGATAGATAGATAGATAGATAGATAGAAAGAAAGAAAGAAAGGAAGAAACAGACTGAGCTAAATAGATAGATCAAGATTTTTTCAATATATTTTGTATTGACTGCGTTTCTATCAATCTATTCTAGAGATACAAAAGCAGTAGCTATTTCCTCTTTTAATCCGGCGAATATCTGTTCAAACAATTGCCTTCCAATATATTTTTGTATTGTTTGTCTATTAATCAATCTATTCTAGGGGCACAAGACTTGTAGTCAACCCCTCTTTTTATCCGGCGAATATTTGATCAAACCGTTTTTTCCGATTTTTTTTTTTTTTTTGCATTTTTTTCAATCAATTTTACCCATTCATGTCCTGTAGTCGGGCGTTCTTTATATAATCGATCATGAACGATTCTTCTTTTTCTTCTTCTTCTTCTTCTTCTTCTTCTTCTTCTTCTTCTTCTTCTTCTTCTTCTATGTGCCTTGTCCTTTCAGGACGTAAACGATCATGGCTTCCCACGTGTCCCTATCCCTGTTGGCTCTTAACACGCTTTCTTCCCTAACACCATGCAACCCTCGTTAAATATGTTATCCGCTGATTTCCCCTGTATTTTCCCTCTATCTGGAATCTTAGTATCAGGTTCTCCAAGCCGTCTTTCCTCATTGCATGTCCTAGAAATTTTAGCGGTCTATTCTTGATGTTCAGTATTAATTTCCTTTTCGTTTCCATCCTTTCCAAAACCTCATCATGCTTGATTCATGATATTCGCAGCATCCTTCTGTAGAACCACATTTCCGTTGCTTCAAGTTTTTCCTTCATCTTCGATGATATTGTCTAGCATTCACTGCCATATTGAAGAACTGACATCACATAGTTAAGCAACGTCAAATCTGTCCATTACCTAGACGGGTGACCATCTTGGAATGCTTCTTCTTTTTCTATGTGCTTTGTTCTTTCAGGACGTAGGCGATCATGGCTTTCCACATCTCCCTATCCCTGGTGGCTCTTAGTACACTTTCTCCCGTTACACCCCGCAAGCCCCGTTCTGTCATCCATCTGATCAGGTCTGTCAAATATGTTATTCGCTGCTTTCCTCCGTCTTTTTTCCTCTATCAGACCTGTTAGTATCAAGTTCTCCAAGCCTTCCTTCCTCATTGAATATCTCAGGAACTTTAGCTGTCCTTTCCTGATGCTAAGTATTAATTTCCTTTTCGTTTCCATCCTTTCCAAAGCCTCATCATTGAAGAGATACGGTAAAAAGACACATCCTTGTCTTACGCCCATTTCTAAGTTTGTATATCTGATCAGTTTGTTACCTGTTCGTATGTAGGCGGTTTGCTGCCAGTAGAGATTCTTGATTACTCTTCTCTTGTTAAATGGGGCAAGTGATAGCTTGTTGATTTATAACTACCAAAAATAGCTCAGGTTGTACAAACTCAACAACAACAGTAGTTGTTGGAACACTTAAAACTGCAATATATTTGATGCAAATAATTCTGAAAAAAACAAAGAACAATCCAAGTTTTTTTACTCTCTACACGCTTGCAAATGTAATATCTGAATTTACATACAATACAGATGATAAACCTATATTTTCTGCGTATTTTTGAAAATACGAATTTATTTCGACAAAGGGAAAACGAACCTTTTGTTAAGAAATTAATAGTGATGTAATATGAAGAATACTCTAATTTCGTCTTACAAAAGAAACTAGGTGAGTTTGAAAAAACAGTGAATATTCTGATAAAAAGTTTCAGCGACAAAAGCTCTTTATTCAACACCTGTTGAAAGTTTATGAATCTGAAAAAAAAGAAAACGAAGATTTTGTCACACATGCGGGAACTGTTAACAGTCAGTTCAATATCATACGTGATACACGCTTGTGCAATCATGTCTCAAAAAAGATATAACTGACTGGGCAGAATATTATCCCGCAGTAGCTTGCCATTACTTTCTGCGGTAGACTATATATAGACCAAGACTATAGAATATAATCTGTCCTATCATTTGACTCATAGTTAGAGTGGGAGGAGATGTATTTATTTTATTAAGTAGTAATTAGTAGGGGATCAGTTTATTACTTCATAACAATATAAAAATGATCCCCCACTTTATGTCCATTAGGAATCTTAACCATTTTTATTACATTAAATCAGTCAGTTAAGTGCCATACGTGATACACGCTTTGGGCGATCATGTCTCAAAAGAGACATGACTGACTAGGCAGAAGATTATCCCGCACTAGGTTACCATTACTTTCTGCGGTAGATTGGTTGCCAACTAAGGCTATAGACCCCAATCAGTCCTGTTATTTAACCCATAACTGGAGGGAAGGGACTGATTAATAACTTTCCCAAGGGTATTTGTGGAGAAGTGAATGATTAATACCTTTCCCAAGGGTATTTGTGGAAAAGTGAATGCAAAGAATTAAACGAATTCGAACTCGATTTCACGTTCTGAGCCGATATCCACTACACCACAAAGCACATCCAAACAAGGAATGTGAAAAATTCAAATTAAACGAATGAATCCACATAAGTTCAAAAGTCTTTCTTTTTGATCAGGGGTTAATATCGAAAAACATGCAGAAATAATAGCAAAACTTCTAACAAAAGTTGAACAGAATATTAAACATACACCACAGGAAATATATTTACTATTTAACCTTAATAACCGTGTAAAGATACACCGTAAAAAAAGTACCCTACGACAGGAACGGATTCACACTAGCCAAATAGTGGATAGTTAGACCTGCAGACGGTAATTCAAAAAAAGTGCTCAATGCAGAGCTAACAATATGTTTAAGAACAGAACACACACCACTTATTTTATTTTGTTTTTAATCGTCTCACCCCAAGCAAGGCATTCCACTGCCACTATTGCGCTTGGGGCTACATAGGGGAAGGTAAATAGAAATAGTGGTTAGATATAGGAAATGTCAGAAGAGGGCTGATAGATAGTTTGAAGGATGGGAAGAGTGTTTGAAAGAATGGAAGCGAGTTAGTGTGTTAGAAAGTGTCTACTGACCTTTACATTTAAACTCCTGGAGATTGTAGCCGTCGGGGAAGCAATCCTCTGGAAGAGAATTCCACAGTCGGGAAGTACGAGAAAAGAAACTGTTGGAGTAGAAGTTGCGGTTGCATTTTATCGGTTTCACTGTAAAAGGGTGGGATCTAGTTGCTAATCTAGTATCTCGTGCAAATTCGAAACTAGGAGGCACCAGTGATCTAAGTTCATCGGAGCAGAAGCCGTGAAAGTATTTATAGAAGAGACACAGGGAAGCCACTGCAGGCGGTCTGCCAAGTCAGTATCGATCACATTACATACCCTTCGCTGTACCTTGTCGAGAATCCCAAGGGGAATAGCAGAAGCACCCGACCAGATACGGCAAAAGTATTCAATGCACGGGCGGATGGAAGATTTATAAATGTGCAGGATAGATTCAGACAGAAAAAACCTCCGGGCCCTGCACAGAGAACCGACTTTCATAGCAGCGGATTTAGCAATGGATTCGGTGCAGTCATTCCACTTGAGGTCCGCTGAAAGTGTGAGACCAAGGAGGCGTAGTGTTTTACTCTCTGGGAGGCAAGCCTGGTCAATGCTAATTTGCTATCTACTTACTTGCAAAGATTATGCGTATTGCTAAGAGTCGACACTGAAGCTAACCAATGGAAGGAAACGAGTGAATGTATCTCTTGACTTAACGGGATTGATGGTTAGGAAAAAAAAAGGTATTCATTTCCAGAAGCAACTGTCGGCTGAGGTTAGGAAAAATAAAACACGTAAAATGCTAATTAAAGCGACAAAACAGAAAATATATACCTAACAAGCCCTAAGGATTGCAGGGGAAAAAGTCCAGGATGTAATCACTAAATTCTATAGAAAGGCGCAAATTACAATCTATTGCCAAAGTGTACATTTTGTTTCGACATTGAAAAGACAATGTCTCACCAGGTAGTGTGAAGAGAGATGGAAAATTCATTTCCTTATATTGGTAAATTTTGAGTGAGAAGTAAGGGGGTACAAAAATGCGAAATCCGAATTTGGAGTTGTGAAATATACATTTAAGAGGAAAGTGGGAGAGAAAGGGAGAGGTGGTTAAGGGACATGGTGAAAAAGTTTAGAGACAGACGCCAGGTTTAACGGTAGAAAATAAACTATGATCATTTACAGTCCTTTATGACCCTGCTTTTGGGTTTAGGAAAAAGAATTACAGGATGAAGTCACAAAATTCTATAGAAAGGCGCCGCTTTATATACCGATAATTTCAAAAAAGGAGGCGAATGACATTACGGTTAAACTGGTTATATGTGACAAAGTGGAAATACTCTGAGAAACAACAAACATATCTAAAGGTGAAAGAACACAAAGAAAATTTTACAAGCAGCCCCTCAATTTAGTTGATCAATCCTACTAAGACAGAGTTGGGTAAGTTAAGACGGAATCCACTTCAAAGCGTATTCGAAATGCTAAGAGTCGCCACTCAAGCTAATCAATGAAAGGGCACGAGTGAATGTATCGATTTAGTTGATCAATCCTACTAAGACAGAGTTGGGTAAGTTAAGACGGAATCCACTTCAAAGCGTATTCGAAATGCTAAGAGTCGCCACTCAAGCTAATCAATGAAAGGGCACGAGTGAATGTATCGATTTAGTTGATCAATCCTACTAAGACAGAGTTGGGTAAGTTAAGACGGAATCCACTTCAAAGCGTATTCGAAATGCTAAGAGTCGCCACTCAAGCTAATCAATGAAAGGGCACGAGTGAATGTATCGATTTAGTTGATCAATCCTACGAAGACATTGAGTAAGTTAAGACGGAATCCACTTCAAAGCGTATTCGAAATGCTAAGAGTCGCCACTCAAGCTAATCAATGAAAGGGCACGAGCGAATGTATCGATTTAGTTGATCAATCCTACGAAGACATTGAGTAAGTTAAGACGGAATCCACTTCAAAGCGTATTCGAAATGCTAAGAGTCGCCACTCAAGCTAATCAATGAAAGGGCACGAGCGAATGTATCGATTTAGTTGATCAATCCTACGAAGACATTGAGTAAGTTAAGACGGAATCCACTTCAAAGCGTATTCGAAATGCTAAGAGTCGCCACTCAAGCTAATCAATGAAAGGGCACGAGCGAATGTATCGATTTAGTTGATCAATCCTACGAAGACATTGAGTAAGTTAAGACGGAATCCACTTCAAAGCGTATTCGAAATGCTAAGAGTCGCCACTCAAGCTAATCAATGAAAGGGCACGAGCGAATGTATCGATTTAGTTGATCAATCCTACGAAGACATTGAGTAAGTTAAGACGGAATCCACTTCAAAGCGTATTCGAAATGCTAAGAGTCGCCACTCAAGCTAATCAATGAAAGGGCACGAGCGAATGTATCTTTCTAAAAAGAAACGGCGTAAGGTCAATAGACACCTCCTAACACACTAACCTGCTCCCATTCTATCAAACACTCTTCCCATCTACCCAACCCTCATCCTCGCTATCCTTACTCATCTGTCACCTTCCTCCTAACATTCCGTATGTCTAACCACTCCTTCTCTTTACCTTCCCCTATGTAGCCCCATGCGCAATAATGGCAGTGGAATGCCTTGCTTGGGGTGAGATGATTAAAAAAAAACACTCTTCCCATCTACCCAACCCTCATCCTTGGTATCCTTACTTATCTGTCACCTTCCTCCTGACATTCCCTATGTCTAACCACTCCTTCTCTTTACCTGCCCCTATGTAGCCCCATGCGCAATAGTGGAAGTGGAATGCCTTGCTTGGGGTGAGATGATTAAAAAAAAAACAAAAAAAAACACGATAACGGAAACAAACCTGCCGGTGATTTTACAATACGCTAAGGACTATATTAGTATACCACCGAAACAGAGTGAGGTAATTTTACATAGTCGTTAATCGGTTCTATTTCACAATGGAAAAGTTTAGATAAAGAAATCTAACGGAGGCGTCGTTGACGTATCACGCTGGTCGTTTGATGGTGCGTGTGTTTTTGAATTGATAGTCTTATATGAACTGAGTATAGTAAGTGAATTTCTACATGACGACCACGAGCTTTATTGAAATGACGGTCTTGTAGTAGTGCCCGAAAATAGAAGGAATAATGACAAGATTAGAAAAGTATTGTTCTGGTTCTTCAAGAACCTTGAGTTTGATATCGCGGTTGATATGAATAGAAAAGATGTGGAGTTAGATCTGAATAGCGGTAGAGTCTCTCCCTACATAAAGCCCAATACTAAACTGAGGTACGTGAATGTTATGTCCATCCAGCCAGGAAGTACAGTAAGAAGTCAAATTCTATAGAAAGACACCGCCTTGTATATCGATAATTTCAAAAAGGAGGCGAAAGACATCACGGCTAAACTGGTTATAGGTGACAGAGTGGAAATACTATGCGAAAAAACTAGCGTTTCTAAAACTCAAAGAACACGAAGAAATTTTTCCAAGCAGCGCCTCGATTTAGTTGATCAATCCTACTAAGAGAGTGTTGGGTAAGATTAGCCGTTCTGCATTGCAAAGGGTATGCGAATTGCTACGAATAGCCACATAAGCTAACCAGTGGAAGGGCATGAGTAAATGTATCTTTTGGTCCAATGAAATTGATAAAAAGAAAGTTATAAAAAAGGGTGACAGGTTATAGAGAGTGTCAGAAAGTGGATAAGAGAAGGATGACTGTGGCTATAAATTGAGGGATCATTTTATATATTGATTGTAATGTAGAACTGATCCCCCATTTTATATATCCACATTATAATCGTATAGAATTTTTTATATAATCATATCGCCCCAAGCAAGTCATTTTACTGCCACTGGTGCGCAGGGGGTTACATAGGAGGAAAGTTATGAGAAAGAGTGACAGGTTATAAGGAGTATCAGGAAGTGGTTAAAAAAAGGATGACTGTGGTTATAAAGTGACGGATCATTTTATATATTGATTGTAATGTAGAATTGATCCCCCATTTTATATCCACATTATAATAGTATAGAAATTTTTTTTTAATCATATCGCCCCAAGCAAGTCATTTTACTGTCACTGATGAGCAGGGGCTTACATAGAAGGAAAGTTATGAGAAAGAATGACAGGTTATAGGGGGTGTCAGGAAGTGGATAAGAGAAGAATGAGAATACTGATGAGAGTGAAGTGGACGAAGAAAGGAGAATGGGAGAGAGGATGCAAGTCATCTATCTATCTATCTATCTATCTATCTATCTATCTATCTCAGTCTGTTCATATCTATCTATCTATCTCAGTCTGTTCATTATCTATCTATCTATCTATCTATCTATCTATCTATCTATCTATCTATCTAAGTCTGTTCATATCTATCTATCTATCTCAGTCTGTTCATTATCTATCTATCTATCTCAGTCTGTTCATTATCTATCTATCTATCTATCTATCTATCTATCTATCTATCTATCTATCTATCTCAGTCTGTTCATGATCTATCTATCTATCTATCTATCTATCTATCTATCTATCTATCTCAGTCTGTTCATTATCTATCTATCTATCTATCTATCTATCTATCTATCTATCTATCTCAGTCTGTTCATTATCTATCTATCTATCTATCTATCTATCATCTCAGTCTGTTCATATCTATCTATCTATCTATCTATCTATCTATCTATATATATATATATATATATATATATATATATATATATATATATCTCAGTCTTCTCATATCTATCTATCTATCTATCTATCTATCTATCTATCTCAGTCTGTTCATATCTATCTATCTATCTATCTATCTATCTATCTATCTCAGTCTGTTCATATCTATCTATCTATCTATCTATCTATCTATTATTTTATATTTTTTAAAATCATATCGTCTTTTTACTGCCACTGCTTTGCAGAGGGTTATATAGGAGGAATGTTATGAGAAAAAGTTACAGGTTATAATGGGTGTCAGGAAGTGGGTAAGAGAAGGATGAGAATACTGATGAGAGTGGAGTGGACGGAGAAAGGAGCATGAGAAAGAGGATGCAGGTTAGTGAGATAGGAGATGACTATTGACTTTACATTTAAATTCTTGGAGATTCTATCTATCTATCTATCTATCTATCTATCTATCTTTTTTTATAATCTTATCGCCCCAAACAAAGCGGTTTACTGCCACTGGTGCGCAGGGGGTTATATAGGAGGAAAGTTATGAGAAAGATTGATAAGTTATAGGGTTATCAGGAAGTGGGTAAGAGAAGGAAGAGAATACTTTTGAGAGTGGAGTGGACGGAGGAAAGAAAATGTGAGAGAAGATGCAGGTTAGTGAGATAGGAGATGACTGTTGATTTACATTTAAATTCTTGGAGATTTTAGCTGTCGGGGAAACAAGTAGACGGAAAGGAATTCTATCTATCTATCTATCTATCTATCTATCTATCTATCTATCTATCTATCTATCTATCTTTTTTTAGAATCATATCGCGCCATTAAAGCAATTTACTGCTACAGGTGCGCAGGGGGTTACATAGAAGGAAAGTTTGGAGGTTATAGTGGGTGTCAGAAAGTGGGTTGTATTTCTTACAACGTTGGTTTCAGTTTCAAAGTGTTTCTTACAACGTTGGAGTCAGTCCTCAGAGTATTTCTTACAACGTTGGTTTCAGTTTCAAAGTGTTTCTTACAACGTTGGAGTCAGTCCTCAGAGTATTTCTTACAACGTTGGTTTCAGTTTCAAAGTGTTTCTTACAACGTTGGAGTCAGTCTTCAGAGTATTTCTTACAACGTTGGTTTCAGTTTCAAAGTGTTTCTTACAACGTTGGAGTCAGTCCTCAGAGTATTTCTTACAACGTTGGTTTCAGTTTCAAAGTGTTTCTTACAACGTTGGAGTCAGTCTTCAGAGTATTTCTTACAACGTTGGTTTCAGTTTCAAAGTGTTTCTTACAACGTTGGAGTCAGTCCTCAGAGTATTTTTACAATGTTGGATTTAGTCTTAAGAGTAATTCTGTCGACGTTGGAGAAAGTCTTTAGATTATTTCAAACAATGTTGGCTTCAGTCTTCAAAATAATTCTTAAACGTTGGTGTCAGTTTTCATAATATTTATTACAACGTTGAATTGAGTCTTCAGACCATTTCTTTCAACGTTGGATTCAGACTTCAGGGTATTTTTTGCAACCTTGGATTTAGACTTCAGAATATTTCTAAAAAGTTGGAGTCAAACTTCAGAGGGTTTTTAACAACGTTGGATTCAGTCTTCAGATAATTTTTACAACGTTGAATTCTGTCTTCAGATTATTTTTTTCAACGTTGACTTCAGTTGTCAGAGAAATTCTTACAACTTTTGATTCAGTCTTCAGAAAATTTCTTACAACGTTGGATTCATTTTTCAGATTATTTCTTACAACGTTGGATTCAGTCTTCAGTGTATTTATTTCAACGTTGGATTCAGTCCCCAGAATATTTCTTCCAACTTTGGATCCAGGCTTCAGAGTCTATCTTACAACGTTGGATTCAGTCTTCATGGTATTTCTTTCAACGTTGGATTCAATCTTCAGAATATTTTTAACAACGTTGTATTCAGTCTTCAGATTATTTCTTCCAACTTTGGATTCAAGCTTTAGAGAATTTCCTAAACCGTTGGATTCAGTCTTCAGGTTATTTCTTTCAACGTTGAATTTAGTCTTCGGAGTATTTCTTACAATGTTGGATTTAGTCTTAAGAGTAATTCTTACAACGTTGGATTCAGACTTCAGTGTATTTATTTCAACGTTGGAACCAGTCTTCAGATTATTTCTCACAACGTTGGATTCAGTCTTCAAAATAATTCTTAAACGTTGGATTTAGTCTTCAGAGTATTTTTAAAACGTTGGATTCAGTTTTCAGGGTATTTATTTGATTCAGTCCTCAGACTATTTTTTTCAACGTTTGATTCAGTTTTCATGGTTTTTCTTACAACGTTTGTTTCAGTCTTCATAGTATCTTTACAACGTTGTATTCAGTCTTAAAAGTATTTATTACAACATTGGATTCAGTCGTCGGAGTAATTCTTCCAACTTTGGATTCCGTCATTAGATTATTTCTTAAATCATTGGAATTAGTCTTATGAGTATTTCTTAAAAAGTTGGATTCAGTCCTCAAAATATTTCTTACAGCGTTAGATTCAGTCCTCAGAGTTTTTTTTACAATGTTAGATTCAGTCTTCAGAATAATTCTTTCAACGTTGGATTCAAGCTTCAGAGTATTTCTTAAACCGTTGGATTCACTTTTCAGAGTATTGTTACAGCTTTTGGATTCAGTCTTCAGACTATTTCTTTCAATATTCGATTCAGTATTCAGAGTAATTCTTAAAACGTATAATTTAGTCTTCAGCGTATTTCTTACAGACCTTGGATTCAGTCTTTGAACATTGGATTCATTCTTCAGTTTATTTCTCATAACTTTGGAACCATTCTTTAGAGTATTTCTAACAACGTCACGGCGAGTATCTAAGCACTTTTTTATATTATACCCGCGAAAAACAAATTATAACACTCCCCTACCTTTTTAAGTTTAGATTTCTGTCATTTCTATGCATGCCTTCATCATAGTTGTTCTAATAAACTTCCATCGATGGTGCCTAAACTCTATTCATATAAGCGAAGTATCAGATTTGGAGAAATTTCTCATCATTTTACAGTTGAATTAACAAAATACAACCGTATGTTCTATGCTAACAGTTTCTTCTATTGCACTTTTCCGTTTCAGAACTCTCTTTTGGCTTTGATCTTTAAAGATTTAAATTCCTTATCACTCGTTATCTTCCGAAAATATTGTTCTTTTATTGCCTTCTTTCTTTGATAATAATTTCTCAATTCTTTCCATCATATTCTCTCATTACCAGCTTCTGTCTTAGTGGCTTTATTGCCTTAGCTTTGTTTGGGAGGAGTAAACAAGGACATAACTTTTAACCTAAATTCATAGACAGCAGAAAAGGAATGATCTAAAGAAATGATTGCTAGTTAAAATGCATGACGGGAGATCAGGGAATAAAGGAATAAAGGAATGATAGAATTAAAGAAGCAATCTAATAGCTTGAAAAAATAAATGACGGCAGAAATAACAGAGGTAAATAAGGTCAAGACCAAAAGAATTAAGAAAAAAAAGATTAAAGAATGAAAGTAAACTGAACGAATGAAGGTGTAGAAAGAAAGAAAGAAAGAAAGAAAGAAAGAAAGAAAATGAGGAGAATGTGAAAAGAACGAAAGAAAGACAGAAAGAAAGAAAGAATAGATGTAACGAAGGTGTAGAAAGAAAGAAAGAAAGAAAGAAATGAGGAGAATGTAGAAAGAAAGAAAGAAAGAAAGAAAGAAATAAAATGAGGAGAATGTGAAAAGAAAGATAGAATGAATAGATGTAACGAAAGTGTAGAAAGAAAGAAAGAAAGAAAGAATAAAAATGAAGAGAATGTGGAAAGAAAGAAAGAAAGAAAGAAAGAAAGAAAGAAAGAAAGAAAGAAGAGATGTAACGAAGGTGTAAAGAAAGAAAGAAAGGAAAGAAAGAAAGAAAGAAAGAAAGAAAGAAAGATTGAATAAAAATGAGGAGAATATGAAAAGAAAGAAAGAAAGAAAGAATAGATGTAACGAAGATATAGAAATGAAAGAAAGAAAGAAATGAGGAGAATGTAGAAAGAAAGAAACAAACAAACAAACAAAGAAAATGAGGAGAATGTGGAAAGAAAGAAAGAAAGAAAGAAAGAAAGAAATGAGGAGAATGTAGAAAGAAAGAAAGAAACAAACAAACAAACAAAGGAAATGAGGAAAATGTGGAAAGAAAGAAAGAAAGAAAGAAAGAAAGAAAATGAGGAGAATGTGAAAAGAAAGAAAGAAAGAAACAAAGAAAGAAAGAATAGATGTAACGAAGGTGTAGAAAGAAAGAAAGAAAGAAAGAAAGAAAGAAAATGAGGAGAATGTGGAAAGAAAGAAAGAAAGAAAGAAAGAAAGAAAGAAAGAATAGATGTAACGAAGGTGTAGAAAGAAAGAAATAAAGAAAGAAAGAGAAAGAAAGAATAAAAATGATAACGAAGTTATAGAAAGAAAGAAAGAAAGAAAGAAAGAAATGAGGAGAATGTAGAAAGAAAGAAAGAAACAAACAAACAAACAAACAAACAAGGAAACAAAATGAGGAGAATGTGGAAAGAAAGAACGAAAGAAAGAAAGAAAGAAATGAGGAGAATGTAGAAAGAAAGAAAGAAAGAAAGAAAGAAAGAAATAAAATAGGAGGAATGTGAAAAGAAAGATAGAATGAATAGATGTAACGAAAGTGTAGAAAGAAAGAAAGAAAGAAAGAATAAAAATGAAGAGAATGTGGAAAGAAAGAAAGAAAGAAAGAAAGAAAGAAAGAAAGAAAGAATAGATGTAACGAAGGTGTAGAAAGAAAGAAAGGAAGAAAGAAAGAAAGAAAGAAAGAAAGATAAAGAAAGATTGAATAAAAATGAGGAGAATATGAAAAGAAAGAAAGAAAGAAAGAATAGATGTAACGAAGATATAGAAATGAAAGAAAGAAAGAAAGAAAGAAATGAGGAGAATGTAGAAAGAAAGAAACAAACAAACAAAGAAAATGAGGAGAATGAAAGGAAAGAAAGAAAGAAAGAAAGAAAGAAAGAAATGAGGAGAATGTAGAAAGAAACAAACAAACAAACAAACAAACAAAGGAAATGAGGAAAATGTGGAAAGAAAGAAAGAAAGAAAGAAAGAAAATGAGTAGAATGTGAAAAGAAAGAAAGAAAGAAACAAAGAAAGAAAGAATAGATGTAACGAAGGTGTAGAAAGAAAGAAAGAAAGAAAGAAAGAAAATGAGGAGAATGTGGAAAGAAAGAAAGAAAGAAAGAAAGAAAGAATAGATGTAACGAAGGTGTAGAAAGAAAGAAATAAAGAAAGAAAGAGAAAGAAAGAAAGAATAAAAATTATAACGAAGTTATAGAAAGAAAGAAAGAAAGAAAGAAAGAAATGAGGAGAATGTAGAAAGAAAGAAAGAAAGAAACAAACAAACAAACAAACAAGGAAACAAAATGAGGAGAATGTGGAAAGAAAGAACGAAAGAAAGAAAGAAAGAAATGAGGAGAATGTAGAAAGAAAGAAAGAAACAAACAAACAAACAAACAAAGGAAATGAGGAGAATGTGGAAAGAAAGAAAGAAAGAAAGAATGAATAAAAAGGAGGAGAATGTGGAAAGAAAGAAAGAAAGAAAGAAAGAAGAAAGAAGTATGTGGGAAGAAAGAAAGAAGAAAAAGATGAAATAAAAGGAAAGTAAATTTCAAAAGAAAGAAAAAAGAACGATTTAACCAGTTAAATCTGCAAATAATTATGATATAAAATAGAAGAAAAAAGAATGTAAGAGATTCAAATAGAAATGAATGAAAAAATAAATGAATTTAAAATCCGTGGATTAAACGGAAAAGAAAGAAAGACATATTGTTCGATGAAATCGAAACAACAGTATCATTAAAGAAAAGTTCTAAACGAGTTAAATCGCCTCCATTTTCTCGTCAAGATGAAAAACAGACGAAAGACTAAAAAAAACTAAGAAAAGAATGATGCAAATTGAAAGAGAAAAAGGTAACGAAAGAATCACATCAGAACTGAAGGAAGTTATAATTTAATAGAAAACGACAATCGAATGAGAAAAAAAATTCTTAAAAGAAGAAAAATTGATGAAATTGTCATGGAATAGAACAATAAAATCATCAAAGACAAACTTATGAAAATTTTGCAAAAAAGATAAAATCAAAAATCAATTATCTGTTTAAAAAATTAAAACGCTATTAACTAAAGAACATAGACATTTTTATTACTTATATATCTACACATGGTCGAATATATATATATATATATATATATATATATATATATATATATATATATGTTGAAGGTACGGGAGGAAAAAAAAATCATGAATCATTTCAGAAATCAACGCCTGAAGCGTGGAGACACAGAATTCTTCAGAGAGACGTTCATCTTAATTTTGATTCAAATTCAATTTTGATTTTATCTCCTAGGAACGGCTGAAGGAAAACATTTTCTTTACTCGAACGATTATCCTTCAGGTCTTATTGTATTTTTTTTATTATTCTGCTTTCGAATTTATCAGCGATTTAATCGCTATTTCTATCACCATCAACATTTATTCACCACACACATGAATCCATACATATATATACATATATATGTATATATATATAACACTGCGTAACAAGATATAAAATTCTTCCCAGAACGCACAGTTATTAGACTCTGATCCTAAACCAAAATGCCGGAAAGAAATATTTGGTCCCAGACATGGAGCAAAAAATTTAAGCTAGTAATTCTTTGACTTCCCCAAAAGGCAATACCAATATATCTAAACTTATTTATAAATGGAACTTTGTCTGTGTGTGTGTGTGTCCGTTACCTATAGACTCCAAAACCTCTGAACCGATTTTCTTGACAATTTATACAGTTGTACTATAAGCGTCTGCGAGTGTTTTTTTATTGGAGGTGATTGGGTTCTGATTGTGTTTTTGCGGTCATAGTAGTCAAATTTGTTTGGGTGGATCAAAAGAAGATAACAGCAGGCCATTTGTTGAATTCAGAAGCCTCGTCTCTCATGTTAAAAATAGAGTCATTGGTAATCAGACTCGCGGGCCGGTCAGAATGCCATCACGGGCACGTTTTCTTCCGACATTGAAGTAAAAATATCTCATCAGGTAGTTAATAATGATTATTAACTGATGAGACATTGTTCTTTTAATGGCGAAACAAAATGGGCAATTTTGTAGTAGATTGTAGTTTGTACATAATCTAAAGTGTAATTTATAATGTATATATATATATATATATATATATATATAATCTAAACTTATTTTTAAGTGGAAGTTTGTCTATGTGTGTGTCTGTGTGTGTGTCTGTGTCTGTGTGTCCATTACCTATAGACTCCGAAACGGCTGAACCGATTTTCTTGAAAATTTACACAGTTGTACAATAAGCGTCTGCGAATGTTCTTAGCTAGGTTTTGTGTCGAGGTACCCCCGATAAATATCGAAAATCGATAATCGAAAAAATCGGGTTATAGAAGGAGTGGTCCGATTTTAATCAAATTTGACACACTCATAGACAAAGACAAAAGAAACGATATTCAGAAATTTCAAGGTTGCAGTTCTTACAATAGTGGAGAAAAAGATAATATATATTTATAAAGAGCAAGATGTTTGTGTGTGTCTGTTTATCTGTCTGTATGTCCTTTATACAAATCCACAATTTTTATCCGATTCTCGCCAAACTTCAGACAAATATTCTTTAGGCTGAGTCTGAGCTCCAGGACCATGGATGAGTTTTAAAGATTTTATTACACCCGAGCAACGCCTTGCTATACTGCTAGTCATCAATATGTGAGTCCAATGCAATGGGCTAATCAGTCAGTTAAATGCCATACGTGATACACTTTTGGGCGATCATGTCTGGAAAGAGATTCGACTAAGAGGGTAGAATATTTTTCCGCTTTATGTTGCTTTCTGCGTTAGATTGTTTGCCAACCAAGAATATGTCATGACATGAGTTACCTTCCCTTAGTATATCCAGTTACTTCCTTGAATAAAAGAGGTCGCTTTGTGATTATTACGGAGACCGCCCTTGTCTCGTCGTTGTCTCTTGTTCTTTACTGATATTTCTATTAACAAATACCATAACATGGTGTCAGCGATTAAAAATCTAACATAGAATGTTACAGTGAAGGTAAACAGAAAACAGGAGAGTGGTTGTAAATTCTGGCAACATATTATTCTTACCGACTTTTGAGAAAGCAGAAGCGCATGTTCACACATACTCCTACATATATACATACGCACATTTATGCATATTCCATATATATTTTTCCTTTACATATACACATATATACATATAAATACATACTCACATATTGATACACGCATATACGTACAATATTACGCTGTAATAATATTAATATTATATAACTATTACAATATAACTAATAATTTTTTTTTAAATTGGGGGTTGGTGGATATAGTATTTCTAACGGGAATTTCCTGATTTTTCTCCAAAGAAACCAAATGTTCAAATTTAATTTTCATTTGATCTAGCTAAATGATTTTCTACTTATTCTTACACCTGCATTTAAATATCAATTCGTTTCGTTGGTTCAAGAGTTCCTTTGGATTATTGTATTTGATAATGGTCATATATATTTTTCTTTTACATATACACATATATACATATACATATAAATACATACTCACATATTGATACACGCATATACGTACAATATTACGCTATAATAATATTAATATTATATAACTATTACAATATAACTAATAATTTTTTTTTAAATTGGGGGTTGGTGGATATAGTATTTCTAACGGGAATTTCCTGATTTTTCTCCAAAGAAACCAAATTTTTAAATTTAATTTTCATTTGATCTAGCTAAATGAATTTCTACTTATTCTTACACCTGCATTTAAATATCAATTCGTTTCGTTGGTTCAAGAGTTCTTTTGGGCTATTGTATTTGATAATGGTCACTTCCTCCTCCAGGCATACAATACATCTGTCCCTGAAGTTGTTGGGAGTATTAGCATATCTTATTATCCACCATTTAACCAGTGGGGTAAATCCTCATCCTCTGTTTATATATATATATATATAATCTGTCATTTTTCTCGACTGTCCTGATTTTTATATATTGTCATCCGCAGACAGATCTGTTTCGCTGTATCACAGCTCATCAGTACGTTTAGACTCCGATTGCTTTTAAACCCAGGATTGAAACCCGACCGAATTGGCGTCAGTCAGCGATTCTACCTCTGGGCTATGAGCATATATATATATATATATATATAGCCAACATTCATTATTGGCTATCTTAAAAACATAACATATGCAGATGACACAGTGTTGATAGAAGATACCGAAAAGAAACTACAAGAACTCCTTCAGAAGGTGGTGTCGGTCTAAAAGGTTTTTCTCGTCAGAATCTTGAACATTTATAAATCAACCATTCCCTTTTTCCGTATCTGGCAACCAAGATGAGGACAATAGTCCAAATAATGTAAATACTACCTCATGTCAGAATTATAGACAAATAGAATGATCTATTATTAAACGTTGTACAAATGGCAACCAAGATGAGGACAATAGTCCGAATAATGTAAATAGTGTAAATACTACCTCATGTCAGAATTATAGACAAATAGAATGATCTATTATTAAACGTCGTACAAATGGCAACAAAGATGAGGACAATAGTCCGAATAATGTAAATAGTGTAAATTCTACCTCATCTCAGAAATATAGACAAATAGAATGATCTATTATAAGAATTTCCGTAACATGATGATTATCGTAAATAATCAGGCCGGTAGAAATAAATATATAATACTGTTTGATTATAAACGGAATATCTACTTAAATACGAGTATCGATCAAAAATAATGTTCAAACAAATCATTTCAAATTGTCGGTTGTTTATAACCAAGTTTCGTTAATCTTCGTTAATTTCCGTAACATGATGATTATCGTAAATAATCAGGCCGGTGGAAATAAATATATAATACTGTTTGTTTATAAACGGAATATCTACTTAAATACGAGTATCGATCAAAAATAATGTTCAAACAAATCATTTCAAATTGTCGGTTGTTTAAAGACCATTTCGTTAATCTTCGTTAATTTCCGTAACATGATGATTATCGTAAATAATCAGGCCGGTAGAAATAAATATATAATACTGTTTAAATATAAACAGAATATCTACTTAAAAACAAGTACTGATCAAAAATAATGTTCAAACAAATCATTTCAAATTGTCGGTTGTTTATAACCATTTCGTTAATCTTCGTTAACTTTCGTGAAATGATTATATATAGCCACAATGATGAGATGTGATACAGCGAAACTGGCTTGTATGTTGATGACTAAATATGCTCTCGTTATCCGATTAAGCTCTCTAAAAGGGATTTTTTTTTTTAAGTTGCCGGTTCTGCGATTTACCCGTAACTCTTTCTCATGAATTGAATTGTCTGGACTACTGATACATTGTGGTGAAAATAATAAAAGAACTCTCTAATCTTTCTCTGAATTTCCGGGACAGATTAATTCCCCTTTGTTTTTGTCTTCCTCTCTCCATGATGTAGACAGCCATTTTCTTGAACGGTTCACTACCGTAGTAGGTTTTTAGTAAAATAAAGCTTCACTTAAACTCTACTGACTCAGCCTTCCTTCACTTTAACTCAGAAACTTTTCACAACACATATAATAAAGTTCTTCTTCTTCTTCTTCTTCTTCTTCTTCTTCTTCTACTACTACTACTACTACTACTACTGCTGCTGTTGATGCTGCTGCTGTGTGCCTTGTGCTTTCAGGACATAGGCGATCATGGCTTTCCACATTTCCCTATCTCTGGTGGCTCTTAGCACGCTTTCTCTTGTTACACCACGCAACCCCCGTTCTGCCATCCACCTGCTCAGGCCCGTCAAGTATATTACACGCTGTTTTTCCTTATCTGCCCTGTTAGTATCAGATTCTCCAAACCCTCCTTCTTCATTGCATATCCTAGGAACTTTAGCTGTCTTTCCCTGATGCTCAGTATTAATTAACTTTTCGTTTCCATCCTTTCCGAAACATCATCATTGCTCACTTGGTCGACCCATGATATCTGCAACATCCTTCTGTAGAACCATGTTGCAAATGCTTCAATTTTTTTCTTTTATCGTCGATGAGATTGTCCAGCATTCACTGAAGAACGGACATCACATATCAATCCAGTACTCTCTTCGTTTCTAGTAAAAATTTTCCTGTCTCTTAATACTTTACTCAACTTCTGGAACGCGACCTTCGTCTTGCCAGTTGGCCTTTGGATCTCTGTCTTGCATTTTCAGTCATCTGTTAGAAGACTTCCCAAGGATTTAAATTTTCTCACCTGCTTGATTTTAGTATCCCTCACCTGTATTTGCCATTTTGGGCTGCTCTTTTTACTAATGACCTTGCATTCATTTTTCTTACAGTTTATTTGTAGTCCTTCCTTGTCAGTCTTTTCAGCTACCTTCTGTAGGAGGTCTTGTAGTTTCCTTTCCATATCTGCTATCAGTACTGTATCATCTTCGCACCTTACGTTGTTCAGATTGTGGCCTCTGATGACGAATCCTGGCATAACATCTAGAGCCCTCAGAATAGTCTCGCTGTACAAGTTGAAAAAATACGGTAAAAAGACACATCCTTGTCTTACGCCCCTTTCTAAATTTGTATATCTGCTCAATTCGTTACCTGTCCGTATACAGGCGGTTCGTTGCCAGTAGAGATTCTTGATTACTCTTTTGTTGTTAAATGGGGCTTGTTGATTTAAAACTACCAAAAATAGCTCAGGTTTTACAAACTCAATAACAGCAGTTGTTGGAACACTTGAAACTGCAATATATTTGATGTAAATAATTCTGAATGAAACAAAAACAATTCAAGTTATATTACCCTCTACACGCTTGCAAATGTAATATCTGTGTCACACTTTCCGTCTTCTGTTAGAACACTTCCCAGGCATTTACATCCTTTGACCTGCTTAATTTTAGTATCCCCCCACCTCTATTTGGCATTTTGGGCTCCATTTTTTCACTGATGTCCATGCATTCGGTTTTCTTGCAGTTTATTTGCAGTCCTTTCTTGTCACTCTCTTCGGCTACCTTCTGTAGGTCTTGTAGTTTCTTTTCCGTGC
The DNA here is from genome assembly GCA_037127315.1 of Ascarosepion bandense. NCBI lineage: Eukaryota > Metazoa > Mollusca > Cephalopoda > Sepiida > Sepiidae > Ascarosepion > Ascarosepion bandense. The sequence continues at coordinate 2,564,414 of JBBBDQ010001034.1, read as the reverse complement.
CTGCTATCAGCACTGTATCATCTGCGTACCTTATGTTGTTCAGATTGTGGCCTCTGATGACGAATCCTGGCATAACTTCTTGAGTCTCGCTGTACAATTTGCATAGATCCGGTGAAAAGACACATCATTGTCTTACGCCCCTTTCTAAGTTTATATATCTGCTCAATTCGTTACCTGTCCGTATACAGGCGGTTTGCTGCCAGTAGAAATTCTTGATTACTCTTATGTCTTTCCCAAATATGTCGAGGCTACTGGGCATTTCTATCAATTCTTTGTGGTGTATTTTGTCAAATGCCTTTGTATAATCGATAAAACATAGGTACAAGTCCTTCTTCATTTGTATTGCCCTATCGGAAAGCATTTTTATCATAAATATGGCGTTCTTGTTCCAGTGTCTTTGACGAACCCGCACTGTTCTTGTCCTATCTCTGGCCTGATTCTGCTTCTCGCTCTATTCATCAGGTTTTGTACGAAGAGCTTTGTTATGTGGCTCATAGTGTTCTAATATTAACTATATCTCTATATTCATAATTGTTATAGTGCCCTATCTACAATGGAATGAACTCTTCCTCCTTCATAAATACTAATATATATATATATATATATATATATATATATATATATATATATATATATTCTAAAAATATACTGTTAAATATAAGGGACAATGAATGCCTATTATGTTTAATCATGAGCCGTTCCAAACATCGTATTTTCGCTTTAATTTCAAGTGAAAATAAAGACAAAAATTCTCCAACATTTAGATAATTTTTTATTAAGTTGGTTCTAAGCTTTCGGCTCACATGAGCCATCTTCAGAGAGGTTACAAGGACGTTAACATAAAAACATCCACCATCAGCGACGATTTTATCTTGTGTTGACATGAAACTCCGCTAAGCAACGGCAACAGTTACCAAAAATAGCAAAACGCAGTTCGTAAATTTGTAATGCGGTTCTGTGACGTCACAATGTGTGAGAGACCGAAATGATAACAGAACCATATATTTAAATGCAATGTAATGTGTTATGACCAGATTTGAACGTGATTTTATTAAGTGTGGGTTGTTTGGATTTAATGTACATGGTCTCCAATATCTGAAGGTTCTTTTTACTGTGTGTATGAGTGAGGATTATTGTATTGTTGACTAAAATCTGTCTGATATTACCTTGATGGAGAATCTTTGTCTTTATTTTCACTTAAAATTAAAGCCAAAATACGACGTTTAGAACGGCTCATGATTAAAGATAATAGAAATTCATTGTCTCTTATATTTAACAGTATATGTTTAGAAAATTATCTGCTGCCTCGATACACTATATATATATATATATATATATATATATATATATATGGTGGCAGAACTGAATATATCAACCTTTTGCTTGTTCCTGTTGTCGTTTTTTTCTGAAACAACCAAAATATTGATATATATATATATATGCACTACGGACCATACTTATTAGGCCAACCCCAGTTTTTTAAAAGAAATCATATATATATATATATTAGTCATCCACATACAAGCCTGTTTCGTTGTATCGCAGCTCATCAGTGTGGATAGACACATCCACTTGCTTCTGGCCGGGATCGAAAATCGACCGATTTGTTTTCAGTTGGAGTCGCTACCCACTAAGCCATAGGCGCATGGAATGAGGAAATAGAATTTTTAACGTGTTGTATATAAGCAGTGTATACACACGCCAGTCACCGAAAGAACTCAATTAATTTCTGAAGAGTCACGCTTATATAACAGAAGTTGAAACTGTTTATTATATATATATATATATATATATATATATATATATATATATATATATACTACCAGCCATAATTATTAGAACATCCCAGTTTTAAAAAAAAAAGATGTATTTCATATTTTTTTTAGTATTTATTGACAAGTGGATAATTCCAAAATTATAATAGAATGCTTCTTTTGTTATTATTACTTTGCAAAATTTTACAAGGCTATGAAGCAAGGATGAACTCGTCCGAATCACCCTAATTTTTTTTCATGCATTCATTGATGGAACTGCAATCTAGGTAATTATGAAATATTTATAAATTCATTTGATGCACATGTTATTGTGCAGTATTAACAAAAGAACCATTCTATTTTCATTTTCAATTATTCACTTGGCAATAAATACGAAAAAATAGTATAAAATACATCATATTTCAAGACACTGGGGTAGCCTTATAATTATGGCCTGTAGTGCATGTATATATATATATATGACACCAATTCGGTCGGGTTTCAAGCCTGGGTTATGTAGCAATCGGTGTCTAACCGTACTGATGAGCTGATGATACAGCGAAACAGATCTGTCTGCGGATGACAATTATATATATATATATATATATATAACCTTAAACAAAATAGACGTCATAATTATAATATTGTAAGTTTTTCCATTGTTTTTTTTTTGTCCTCTATTTTTGACCCCTTAGTAATAACGCCAACGTACCCCCCCCCCTTGACAAGATTTGGCCGAAAGGTTCCTCGGGATAATTATGACGTCTATTTTGTTTAATGTTATTAACTTATTCTGTGGGTACAGATCAATATTTGTATATATATATATATATATATATATATATATATATATATATATATATATATTTAATTATATATTCACACACACACACATACACACACACACACACATATATATATATATATATATATATATATATATATATATACTAGACTGGCCATTCAATTTATTATTTATTATGTTGTTTTATCATCCTTAGTTGTCTTTTTCCGTTTTGTAATCTCACTAAAATTTTCCGTAATTTCATGGCCTTCTCCTAATCAACAATGCCTTTGTTTTCTCTTACTAAAGTATCTCTTGAGTAAAGATAAAAAAAACAAAACGAGATTATAAAACTTTGTCCTTTCTCCATGAGCGCCGATTCGTCCTGATCTTTTTCATCAATGAAACATATGCTGAGCGCAGTTGATGCCAGACCAACGATTTGCATCAAATAATTCCCGGTACTGTAAGCACAATTGATAAAAATTATTATTGATAAAATTCGTACAGTAATACTTACTAAACATATTATCTATTTGGCATTTTAGTCAGTCAGTTAAGTGCCATACGTGATGCAAGCTAGGGTGACCATGTTTCTTTTGATTCACCCACTGCAGATCTGAAGAAGTGTAAACCCCTACCCACAATGAAGCGTCCTGGGCATGACGATGAACTGCATCCGTCAGCAAGATCTCTAACTGGGTTGTTTTAAGGAGCATGTAACCACTTTTCAATTTCTGTTGTTCCCAGATACCCACTAATCCGTAGTGGTAGCACCTGTTAGGGTCCCAGCTATAGGCAAATAGTTAACCAAAAAAAAACTGGGGTCAAAACACTAGGAAAGTATAAAAATAGTTTTTATAATGAAATTTCCATAAGTTTTTTTAGAGAAGGAAATATTGTAATATAACACTCTGGCCCCACCCGAGGAAGTGATGCAAGCGATGGTGTTTCCCGTCGGTGAAGGGGTCGGCGAACGACAAGACAGGTGTTTGTGAAATACATCCTGTCGAGGCCGGAGCGGATGTCGTTTGACCTTATTTCCGACAGCGGCGGAAATGACTACGGAGGCAAACAGAACAGGTGTCTCTGGGAATTACGTGGGCGTTGCGTGGGCGAGGCAAAACCGGAAGGAAAGTCCCGGTTCTAGAAGACTATATAAAGACCTCGACACACGGATTCGCCAGCAGAGAACGGCCAGTGGAAGCAGAGAAACACCACAGGCAAGACTACACTCCCGTCAACCCATTCTATGTGCGCTCTCACCCTTCCGTTCTCTATTCCACACGGTTCGTCGTCATTAATAAAAATATAACCTTATATTTTTATATATGCGTGTTTGTTGTTTTGTCGTCGTACGGCGATATATCACAATATTACCAGCAAAATGATTATGAAGAAAAATTATTACCAACAATACCTTTTTGAAAGAAAAATTATATATATATAGCAATACATTTTTTAAGAAAAATATATATGCCAACGATACATCAGACTTTCGACAAAACTCTCGTTACAAAAATACGTTAACCCTCTAGGGCCATTCGTATCATATTAGTGGGGGATCTGTTTATTACTTCATAACAATATAGAACTGATCCCCCACTTTATGACAAGTAGAAGCCTTAATCATATTATATTATTAACGCTCTAGGGCCATTCGTATCATATTAGTGGGGGATCTGTTTATTACTTCATAACAATATAGAACTGATCCCCCACTTTATGACAAGTAGAAGCCTTAATCATATTATATTATTAACGCTCTAGGGCCATTCGTATCATATTAGTGGGGGATCTGTTTATTACTTCATAACAATATAGCCCTGATCCCCCACTTTATGACAAGTAGAAGCCTTAATCATATTATATTATTAACCCTCTAGGGCCATTCGTATCATATTAGTGGGGGATCTGTTTATTACTTCATAACAATATAGCCCTGATCCCCCACTTTATGACAAGTAGAAGCCTTAATCATATTATATTATTAACCCTCTAGGGCCATTCGTATCATATTTGATACAGTATGAAAACAAAACCTTGAAAGAAATATTTTCCTGAGAAATCTTTTAAGAAATATTTTATAAATTTCAAATGAAAGCAGTACTGACTGCTCAGTCAATGAATACCAAATGTTTCCTCATAGGGAAATACCAAATGTTTCCTTATAGGGAAATACTGTATCAAATATGATACGAATGGCCCTAGAGGGTTAACGGCCCATTGGCCTCTATTTTTACTTGGGGATTTATGTCGGTTTAACCCTCTAGGACCATTCGTATCATATTTGATACAGTATGAAAACAAGCCTTGAAAGAAATATTTTCCTGAAAAATTTTTTAAGAGAAATATTTTATAAATTTCAAATGAAAGCAGTACTGACTGCTCAGTCAATGAATACCAAATGTTTCCTTATAGGGAAATACCAAATGTTTCCTTATAGGGAAATACTGTATCAAATATGATACGAATGGCCCTAGAGGGTTAATTAAACATGATCAACAAGTGGATTTCATGCAAAGAATACGTATTCTATTCATATGAACCTAAAAATGTTATCACGATTAAATTACACATTGATGATTTGATATGCCATAAAAATAAATAAACCCAAACCTTGATCAACAAACTCTTACACAGAATCCATATTTTATTCATACGAATCTACTGTAAAAATCTTGTCCGGATGAAATAACCCATTGAAGTGTTGATATGCCGTAAAAAAAATAAATCAAGCACTGATCTACAAACTGACTTCTTACAAAGAATACATATTCTTTTCATACGAATCTATTTTTAAAATCTTGTCGCTATTAAATAACCCATTGAAGTGTTGATATGCCGTAAAACAAAATAAATCAAATACTCATCTACAAACTGACTTCTTACAAAGAATACATATTCTTTTCATACAAATCTATTTTTAAAATTTTGTCGCTATTAAATAACCCATTGAAGTGTTGATATGCCGTAAAACAAAATAAATCAAATACTGATCTACAAACTGACTTCTTACAAAGAATACATATTCTTTTCATACGAATCTATTTTTAAAATTTTGTCGCTATTAAATAACCCATTGAAGTGTTGATATGCCGTAAAACAAAATAAATCAAACACTGATCTACAGACTGACTTCTTACAAAGAATACATATTCTTTTCATACAAATCTATTTTTAAAATTTTGTCGGTATTAAATAACCCATTGAAGTGTTGATATGCCGTAAAACAAAATAAATCAAATACTGATCTACAAACTGACTTCTTACAAAGAATACATATTCTTTTCATACGAATCTATTTTTAAAATTTTGTCGGTATTAAATAACCCATTGAAGTGTTGATATGCCGTAAAACAAAATAAATCAAACACTGATCTACAAACTGACTTCTTACAAAGAATACATATTCTTTTCATACGAATCTATTTTTAAAATCTTGTCGCTATTAAATAACCCATTGAAGTGTTGATATGCCGTAAAACAAAATAAATCAAATACTCATCTACAAACTGACTTCTTACAAAGAATACATATTCTTTTCATACGAATCTATTTTTAAAATTTTGTCGGTATTAAATAACCCATTGAAGTGTTGATATGCCGTAAAACAAAATAAATCAAATACTCATCTACAAACTGACTTCTTACAAAGAATACATATTCTTTTCATACGAATCTATTTTTAAAATTTTGTCGGTATTAAATAACCCATTGAAGTGTTGATATGCCGTAAAACAATATAAATCAAACACTGATCTACAAACTGATTTTTTTATTTAAAAAAATACATATTCTATTCATACGAATCTATTGTAATAACCTTGACTGCATTAAATAACCCATTGAGGTGTTGATATGCCGTCAAACAAAACGAACCAAACCAAACCAAAGAAATAAACAAACGTAAATGTAGAAAATTTTGGTAATTTTAGAAAAAAAAGATAGCAAGAACGAAAAATCAAAATAAAAATTTGGATCTAAACCTAAAGTACTCGGGGATTATGTAGCCATTATTTATCATTGATTAAAATTAGCTGTTGAGCAGCTAACATCCCTTTGGTGCTCTCAAGAATGGAATGGTCTGTTGACGGAGGTAGCTTTAAAAATAAAGACTAATAGCAGCCTGGGAATTGACATTCTGAGGGGATGACTGCCTGCGTCAGTCGTTCAGTTCGTCGGACTCTCTGTCTTCGGCCGAAGGGTAGATTCTCGTCTGGGGAAAAGCAGACAAGAATATTTGTCTGAGCTTACGGGCTCGGTGTTCCCACTTAAATGCCTTTGTGTTGCATCTGCCTATGTAGGGAGGTGGTTGATACACTCGGAGTGTCATTGACTATTAATATCAGATTGTGCTCTCTGCAACTCAAACAACTTAACCCCCCTCTCTTCTGCTATTTGTTGTTCTGTCTTCTGATGTTTCTCTTATTTGTGTTGATATCCCTTAGAACGAATATTGTGCTGTAGATTCACAGCACATATATTCTGGGTATCGTCCTGCCACTTCGGTGATACAACATAAATAATTTATACATGACTTTTTTAATTTACTAACAAGTAAATTATCAATTGATAAAATTTAATGAGAGTAGAAAATGCGAAATTAGTAAACATAAGTTTAGGTAAGAAAATAAGATAATGTAAGAATAAGACTAATAATATTCTGGTTAGTTGTGCAAAAACAAATAAACACTAAGCTGTCTAAAAGTTGAAAAAAATCCGTAACTATCTAAAAAGTTGAAAGAAATAATAATAAATATTATGGTGCCCTCCAACGAGGAATGGACTCTTCCTCTTACTATATATCATTACTTGTGTGATTTCCGGAAGAGGCAGATAACAGTAATTAGCTGCCTTGCGTACTGTTTTCGGGCGGAGAGTATTAACGCAGTTGTGGCTCCGCCAAAGGGTAGAGTCACGACTTAGGAACATTAGACATATTTTTGCCTGAGCTATATAGCCCGGAGGACCCACATTAAAAAGACCATGTGCCAAATTTTGCCTTAAGTGGGAAAGCGACTGAATACTGCAGAAAACGGCAGTTTAGGACAGCTACTACGCAGTTAAAGCTATCTATTTGTCAGGCAATAAGCAGCGTAACTGTACCGTTCGGACTTTCTTATTTCAATCTACTGACTACTAACACTTACTTTGTACATATGTTTTTGTAATGTTAATACACTGTTTTGAACCTACCTTCTGTGTTCCGTGTCTTACTTCCAACCAAACTTGTCAAAAATTTTGTGGCGAAGATTCGCCTAATAACGTCACAACAAATAGGCGACAAAGATTCACAACACATATGTATCTTCAATTAAATATAATAATCATAATATATATAATAAATAAAATGAAATAAGTAATAATTGCGAATTTAACATAAAAGTCTTTAGCAATATTTACATTTTTCAGTTAAACTTTATTTTTTTTTTTTAATCATCTCACCCCAAGCAAGGCATTCCACTGCCACTATTGCGCATGGGGCTACATAGGGGAAGGTAAAGAGAAGGAGTGGTTAGACATAGGGAATGTCAGGAGGAAGGTGACAGATGAGTAAGGATACCGAGGATGAGGGTTGGGCTGATGGGAAGAGTGTTTGATAGAATGCAAGCAGGTTAGTGTGTTAGGAGGTGTCTATTGACCTTACATTTAAACTCCTGGAGATTGTAGAGGCCTCTATGCAAGGTTAATTTAGGTTTGAATTTCACATGGCACAAGTCCATTTTCAAATAAACTTCATAACTAAAATCCTGCATATCAACAATTATTTTTTACGGTTGAAATCATTCATTAAATTAGCATTTTTTTTTAATCATCTCACCCCAAGCAAGGCATTCCACTGCCACTATTGCGCATGGGGCTACATAGGGGAAGGTAAAGAGAATGAGTGGTTAGACATAGGGAATGTCAGGAGAAAGGTGACAGATAAGTAAGGATACCGAGGATGAGGGTTGGGCTGATGGGAAGAGTGTTTGATAGAATGGGAGCAGGTTAGTGTGTTAGGAGGTGTTTATTGACCTTACATTTAAACTCTTGGAGATTGTAGACGTCGGGGAAGCAATCATTTGGAAGAGAATTACACAGTCGGGAAGTGCGAGGAAAGAAACTGTTGGAGTAGAAGTTACGGCTGCATTTTGTCGGTTTCACTGTAAAAGGGTGGGATCTAGTTGCTAATCTAGTATCTCGTTCAAATTCGTATTTAGAGGGCACTAGTGATCTAAGTTAATCGGAGCAGAAGCCGTGGAAGTATTTATAGAAGAGACACAGGGATGCCACGTCGCGCCGGTGGGAGAGAGACTGCAGGCGGTCTGCCAAGTCGGTATTGATCACATTACAGACTCTCCATTGTACTTTGTCAAGAAGCCTGAGGAGAATAGCAGAGGCACCCGACCAGATGTGGCAGCAGTATTCAATGCACGGGCGGATGGTAGATTTATAAATGTTCAGGATAGATTTAGACGGAAAAAACTTCCGGGCCCTACACAGAGAACCGACTTTCATAGCAGCGGATTTAGCAATGGATTCGATATAGTCATTCCATTTGAGGTCCGCTGAAAGTGTGAGACCAAGGAGGCGTAGTGTTTTACTCTCTGGGAGGCAAGCCTGGTCCATGCTAATGGGAGGTAGGTGAGATTGTCGATGATGGTTAATTGAGAGTAGAATCCGTTAGTTTTTGAAACATCGACAAAACGCGTCATATTTCCATGAGTTCAGAATAATGATCAATTTTTGAAAAAAAAACAAAAAAGACAAAACGTGACTTTAAATATAAAGAAGTAATATTTACGTTTTTAAATTAACCTTAAAATCCGTTAATGTTTTAGAGGTTGGATACAATCTTTCCCTAAGTTTAGCCTGCCATATCACGTTGCCTACTGGGCTCCCAACAAAACCAATCGAATAAAGAAAACAGAAAAAAATTAACTGTCATTGATTTAGTTTGTTGATGTAGGTGTTTACCCGTGCAACCAGACTGGCAACTGGGTCCCACCCATTCACAGTCAGGTTAGCCAAACGCAGACGACAATTCTACTCCTGCAGCTTCCTCTCTCGCACTTCCCGCCTGTGGAACTCACTCCCGTATTCTTGCTTTCCTGACGGCTACGACCTCCAGAAATTTAAAAGCAAAGTTAATACTCACCTACTAACCACTGGCCTCTAGCTCTCTCCCCTCCCCTGTATAACCTTCCCTTTCTCTCCGCCCATGTACCTGTCATTGCACCTGCTTTCTCGGCTTTCTATTGTTCCTTTCTAACTAGCTTGTACTCCGCACTCTTTTCTAATTAATTTTTTTACATTTATGTAACCCCCTGCACATCAGTGGCGTTTCTGCCTTGCTCGGGGTGAAATGATTAAAAAAAAAAAAAAAAGTTACTGAAAAATTACGGTCCCTATTGAATAACTGTCGAAAAGCCATTATAATCTAGCAAAGGAATTGCAACACAACAGTTGCCCTAGATACAAGTCCTTTTTTCTTTTTTTCTTTTTTTTAGCATGGATAAAACTAGCCTCCTTGAACACTGCTCCTCCTCGGGTTAACTCTCACAACAGACCTCAAGTTCAACGACTATATAGAATCCATAGCTAAAAAAAAGAAAACACTTATCTATCTTTTCACCTCTATATCTTTATAAGTTTATTTCTATCGAAGCTGAATACATGATTGCTCTACACTACCCGAAGCGGGGATTGAACTTATAACTACAAGGAGAAAAGTCAATAAATCATATGCGTCTTTTAAAAATAAGGTTTGTTCAACTGATAGAATTTTTATTCCTCCACTCTTTCTAAAACAGTGATTCCCGGATTGTGCTCATATATATGCTAGATCTACCTAGAAGCTTGTGAGGGCGTAACATATGCAGAATGACAAAGTTCTCCTATTTTTTTAAACGGTTTCAAACAAAACAAGATGCAAAGCCATGAAAAGGCAAGCTGTTACAGGGTGTGGAAGAATTAGAAACAGAAACATTAATAATGAGCAGAAAGAGGAAAGGGTAATCAGGAGGACAGTAGATAGAGATTGACATTGCATTTAAACTTTTGAAGCTTAAAGTGGGCTGAGAAGCATGGAGCCGGAAGGGAGTTCCACAAGCGAAAAGTACGAGGAAAAGAAACAGTTAGAAAACAACATCTCTTCATATATATATATATATATATATATATATATATATATATATAATTTTAGCTGCGTTCATCCAACGCAAAACAGTAAAGCCACTAAGATACAAGGGGTTACAGGGTGTGGAAGAATTAGTAACAGAAACATTAATAATGAGCAGAAAGAGGAAAGGGTAATCAGGAGGACAGTAGATAGCAATTGATATTGCATATAAGTTTTATTTTTAATTCGTATCACCCCATGCAAGGCAATGAAGCCTCTAAGACACAAGGGATTGCATGGTGCGGAAGAATTAGAAACAGAAACATTAATAATGAGCGGGGAGAGAAAAGCGTAAGCAGGAGAACAGGAGATAATGATTGAAATTGCATTTAGATTTTACTTTTAATTGCTATCACCCCTTGCAAGGCACTAAAGCCTCTAAGACAGAAGAGGTTACAGGGTGTGGAAGAATTAGAAACAGAAAAATTAATAATGAGCAAAAAAGAAAAAAGTAATCAGGAGGACAGTAGACAGAGATTGACATTGCATTTAAATTTTTGAAGCTTAAAGTGGGCTGAGAAGCATGGAGCCGGAAGGGAGTTCCACAAGCGAAAAGTACGAGGAAAAGAAACAGTTAGAAAACAACATCTCTTTATATATATATAATTTTAGCTGCGTTCATCCAACGCAAAACAGTAAAGCCACTAAGATACAAGGGGTTACAGGGTGTGGAAGAATTAGAAACAGAAACATTAATAATGAGCAGAAAGAGGAAAGGGTAATCAGGAGGACAGTAGATAGAGATTGACATTGCATTTAAACTTTTGAAGCTTAAAGTGGGCTGAGAAGCATGGAGCCGGAAGGGAGTTCCACAAGCGAAAAGTACGAGGAAAAGAAACAGTTAGAAAACAACATCTCTTCATATATATATATATATATATATATATATAATTTTAGCTGCGTTCATCCAACGCAAAACAGTAAAGCCACTAAGATACAAGGGGTTACAGGGTGTGGAAGAATTAGTAACAGAAACATTAATAATGAGCAGAAAGAGGAAAGGGTAATCAGGAGGACAGTAGATAGCAATTGATATTGCATATAAGTTTTATTTTTAATTCGTATCACCCCATGCAAGGCAATGAAGCCTCTAAGACACAAGGGATTGCATGGTGCGGAAGAATTAGAAACAGAAACATTAATAATGAGCGGGGAGAGAAAAGCGTAAGCAGGAGAACAGGAGATAATGATTGAAATTGCATTTAGATTTTACTTTTAATTGCTATCACCCCTTGCAAGGCACTAAAGCCTCTAAGACAGAAGAGGTTACAGGGTGTGGAAGAATTAGAAACAGAAAAATTAATAATGAGCAAAAAAGAAAAAAGTAATCAGGAGGACAGTAGATAGAGATTGACATTGCATTTAAATTTTTGAAGCTTAAAGTGGGCTGAGAAGCATGGAGCCGGAAGGGAGTTCCACAAGCGAAAAGTACGAGGAAAAGAAACAGTTAGAAAACAACATCTCTTTATATATATATATATATATATATATATATATATATATATATATATATAATTTTAGCTGCGTTCATCCAACGCAAAACAGTAAAGCCACTAAGATACAAGGGGTTACAGGGTGTGGAAGAATTAATAACAGAAACATTAATAATGAGCAGAAAGACGAAAGGGTAATCAGGAGGACAGTAGATAGCAATTGACATTGCATGTAAGTTTTATTTTTAATTCGTATCACCCCATGCAAGGCAATGAAGCCTCTAAGACACAAAGGATTGCATGGTGCGGAAGAATTAGAAACAGAAACATTAACAATGAGCGGGAAGAGAAAAGAATATTCAGGAGGGCAGTAGATAGATAGATTTCTCTTTTCTTAATCCCTTTTCTTTTATTCTCCTCCTGCTTTTAGCCTTTTTCTTTTCTTGTACTCAGTAACCTTTTGCGTTTTAGTTCCTCTATTGTTTTGCTTGTTTTAACCACAAATCAACAGAGGTCAAAATCGAATATAATTACCATCAGTAGCGTCGTAAATTTAGCTCTGGTGAACTAAATATGTACTCTGTACACCCTAAGAGACCTTACTATGCTTTGGGCTTATTCTAAGAGATCCCAATATATTTTTGTACTCGGTGTCACAACAGAACAATAGTTGTCTCAGGAAATTGACCTAAAATGTGTCCTCATAGCTACCAAGAAAAGAAACGGGACAGAAAACATTCTAATGGGCGCCCTAGCATAAACCCAGCTGAACTTAGGATATAAATAAGCATAAATAAATGAGAGAACATACGCTAAGAGAGACAATAAAAAGAAAAATATTACTAAGAACTACAAAGGAAAGGAAGTTGTGGAGAGCCAAGGTAGCATATTTCCTGAAAATATAGGAAATGTAGAAAAAGAAGAAAGTTGAAAGATTCGTTTATCACCGCTTTGCAGGTTATTTAAAGCCAGAATATATTTTAACTTGTAGGAATTTTTTTTAGATAAAGATTTTGCAGTCCAAGTCATGCTATTAAACCCATAGCTTGGGGGAGAAGAGGTGGATTCATATACTTCCCATGGGTAGTTACGCATAAGTGAATATAACGAACCCAATTGGAATTGGAACTCAGCTTACCGATTTCCAATTCCGTGCCATTATTTATTATACCATCAAAACATCCAAGTTTACAGCAACCGGTAATCCTAAACGGCCGCCCTAGGTACTGACCAGGTTAGACGTTGCTTAACTTCGGTGATCATACGAAGGTCGGTGCTTCAAGGTGATATGACCGTTTCCATTAAACTACCCACACATTAATTTCCTAAGATCACCCATCTAGGTACTGAGCTGGCTCGACGTTGCTTAACTTTGATAGTTGTACGGGAACCGATGTTTTCACGTGATTTGGCCATATCCATTACACCACCCGCACATCCAAGCTTACAACACTTGGTCTTCCTAAGCGGTCACCCATCTAGGTACTGAGTTGGCTCGAAGTTGCTTAACTTTGATTGTTGTACAGGAACCGATGTTTCGACGTAATTTGGCCATATACATTACACCACCTGCCCATCCAAGCTTAGAGCACTTAGTCTTCCTAAGCGGTCACCCAGCTAGATACTGACCAGGCTCGTCGTTGCTTAACTTCTGTGATTGTACGGAAACCGGTGTATCAACGGGATATGGCCGGAAGAAGAAGAAGAAGAAGAAGAAGAAGAAGAAGAAGAAGAAGAAGAACAAAGAAGAAGAAAAAAAAACGAAGAAGAAGAAGAAGAAAACGAAGAAAAAGAAAACGAAGAAGAAGAAGAAAACGAAGAAGAAGAAGAAGAAGAAAACGAAGAAGAAGAAGAAAACGAAGAAGAAGAAGAAAACGAAGAAAAGAAGAAGAAAACGAAGAAAAGAAGAAGAAGAAAACGAAGAAGAAGAAGAAGAAAACGAAGAAGAAGAAGAAGACGAAGAAAAGAAGAAGAAGAAGAAGAAAACGAAGAAGAAGAAGAAAACGAAGAAGAAGAAAATGAAGAAGAAGAAGAAGAAGAAAACGAAGAAGAAGAAGAAAACGAAAAAAAAGAAAACGAAGAAAAAGAAAACGAAGAAGAAGAAAACGAAGAAGAAGAAGAAAACGAAGAAAAAGAAAACGAAGAAAACGAAGAAGAAGAAAACAAAGAAGAAGAAGAAGAAAACGAAGAAAAAGAAAACGAAGAAGAAGAAAACGAAGAAGAAGAAAACGAAGAAGAAGAAGAAGAAAACGAAGAAGAAGAAGAAGAAGAAGAAAAGAAAACGAAGAAGAAGAAGAAGAAGAAGAAAACGAAAATGAAGAAGAAAACGAAGAAGAAGAAGAAGAAGAAAACGAAAATGAAGAAGAAGAAAACGAAGAAAAGAAGAAGAAGAAGAAAACGAAGAAGAAGAAGAAGAAGAAAAAATGAAGAAGAAGAAGAAGAAAAGGAAGAAGAAGAAGAAGAAAAAAACGAAGAAGAAGAAGAAGAAAACGAAGAAGAAGAAGAAGAAGAAGAAGAAGAAGAAGAAAACGAAGAAGAAGAAGAAGAAGAAGAAAACGAAGAAGAAGAAGAAGAAAACGAAGAAGAAGAAGAAGTAGAAGAAGAAGAAGAAGAAGAAGAAGAAGAAGAAGAAAAGAACTTGTTGGTATGATTTGTATTAAGACTGATAACAGTTTTGCTTCAGAACTGGTAACTGTGATTTCGTTGGCAAAATGCTATTTCGATTCGTAGAGACGCTCAGAAAAAAACGCTTATGTTGCTATGGTTACAAGTATCGGGATAATCGAACTTAATCAATATTGATTGCTTTGGGCCACGCTATCTTGAACGGCTTATCAAGAAAATCGATCTTCATAGAAATATATCCCTAAAAAAAATTACAAAAACAATATGGCGTCAAAAATAATGAAACGTTTCATATGACTTAAGCAGAATTCATTTGGTTGACTTCGTAACAGAAGAATCACTAGTTTGTCAATAAACGTTCATCTGAGCAAATTTCTACATTAGTAAGCATCCGTTTATCTTGCAAGACAAAGGTAGTGCCCTGACTGAGCAAAATACAGTCCTGCATTGAGAGCCCCATAAAGCAGGCCCGAGTAATTCTCTTTTGGAAGCCCCTGCGCTACCCAGACATATAGTCTGGTTAGCGCACGGCCATGCTTCTTTGTACGGCTGTGAGTCCAAAAGAATATAGAGATTTGGACTGGCTGGCTGGCTTGGCTGCAAAAGTTACCTTACCTGAAAGTGAGCAGCGTTTACAACCCATCGCCTTCGGGGCTCCACTCCGGATTTTTTAATCTGGATATGACCACAGCCAGCGGACGTTCAAAATCAAGGTTTGCCCTCTCCTAGATGGACTGGCTTCCTGGACAGTCGAGCTTCATCCGTCTGATGCAGCTGGTAATGAGGCGCCAGTTGTTCTATCTCTCCTATCATCCCTAGCGTTACATAGACAAAGTTCTCCTTAGTGTGTTGTCTATACTTAAGACAATTTTTTGTATATCTCTTAAGTTTCCAGGAATTCTTTCAATGTGTTGTTTTGTTCCATTTTTTATCATTTCAAGTGCACCTACTATCACTGGCACAACTCTTGTTTTCAATTTCCACATTTTTTCTATTTCAATTTCCAGGTATTTATATTTTTACAGTTTTTCGAATTCCTTAGTTGCTATGTTACAATCCGCTGGACAAGCCATATCAATTAATAGGCTAGTTTTTTTCTTGGTGGTTTTTAACAATAATGTCCGATTTATTTGCTTCAATTTTTCTGTCTGGGTAGATGGTGTAATCTCATAGACTGGTGACATATTATTATTATTATTATTATTATTATTATTATTATTTTATTGTTCATCATATTTCGATTTCTGCTATGGTCGCACTACCAACCAAGTCTGCGAAAGACCTGAGGCAGGTCGTGGTGTGTAGTTATGGCTCCATTTCATGTTTTTCTATCTCCCTAGCGTTACATAGACCAATTTCTCCTTAGTGTGTGGGCTGCACTTAAAAAGACAATTTTTTTTTGTATACCTCTTAAGCTGGGATTTTCAGGGATTCTTTCAATGTGTTGTTTTGTTCCATTTTTTTTATCATTCTAAGTGGGTGTTATTATTATTATTATTATTATGAGTTCATTAAATTCCATCTTGAAACACATGAGCATATTTACATATACAAATTACCAACATCCCGTCTGGGTAATGAACTAAATGCCTGTACAATTTGTACTAATCTTCTAAGATTTCAAGATTATCACGACTCCATAATGTTATTCACGTTTACCAGTGTTTCGTTCACGTTAGCAGTGCTGCATTCGTTTTGACATGTTGGTTACCAGCACAACCATCGTTTGGTTAGTTTTTGTTTTTCAAGACAAACGATGTTTGTACAAAATCATGTCATTTTTATCCAGATTTTAATATTTTTCTACTCGTATACAATTTTTAAACGTAACATGATGAAGACCAACATACTGTCGAAATATTGTTGAACATTGTTAAACACCGTTTCTTTTTCACCTGGTCTCTGATCAGGGCTCCATCTCAGGCCCAACGCTCTTCCTTATTTTCATAAACGATCTGCCAGACGTGATCAAGTGCCAAATAGGCATCTACGCAAATGACACCACAATTTACCCCCGCATCAGTAAGAAATCCGGCGGGACGGACAAACATAACCTAGCTGCTGATCTTGAGAGGGACCTACACTCAGTGGTAGAATTGGGTAAGAAGTGGCTTGTAAATGTCAATGCGTCTAAGTCGAAGCTGCTGTCTGTCAATCATCACAGGCAACCTCTTCTGGCTCTCATAGGCATGGACCAAGCGAGTGTCCGTGAGAGCAATACACTGCGCCTCCTCGGCCTTACCCTCTCTTCCGATCTTAAGTGGAACCATTACATTGAATCAATAGCTAAATCCACTGCTAGGAAGGTTGGGTCACTGTTTCGTACCAGGAAGTTTTTTCCTCCTGAATCGATCCTGCATATATACAAATCAACCATCCGTCCGTGAATGGAATACTGCTGTCATATATGGTCAAGCGCACCTGCTTTTCATCTCAGTGTTCTTGACAGACTCCAAAAGAGAATCAGTAATGTGATAGGTACCGACTTGGCGGCTCGACACCAGCCACATCCCTACCGACGGGATGTGGCTTCCCTTTGTCTGTTCTATATATTTTTTTTATGGCTTCTTCTCCAACAAACTTAAGTCACTGGTGTCCCTGCAACAGGTGTTTACTCGTGCAACGAGACTAGCAACTGGGTCCCACCCATTCACAGCTAGGTTAACCAAATGCAGACGACAATTCTACTCCTGCAGCGTCTTTTATCGCACTTCCCACTTGTGGAACTCGCTTCCATATTCTTACTTTCTTGTACGGCTACAACCACCAGGAATTTAAATGCAATGTCAACACTCATCTCTAAACCACTTGACTCTAGTCCTTTCTACAACACCCTGTATATCTTTTTCTTTCTTTCCACTTTTGCAACTGTCGTCACACCTGTATTCCCATCCTTAACTGGTTCATCTTTCTCTTTACTCTCCTTCTATCTATTTTTCGCTCTTATGTAGCCCCCTGCACATCAGTGGCGTTACCGCCTTGCTCGGGGTGATACGATTTTAAAAAATATATGAAACCCCAAATAAAGACAAAACACTCTGAAAGCATAAAAATATTTTTTATAATAAAAAAAGCGAGTATTTACATTATTCGGACAATTGTCCTCATCTTTGTTGCCATTTGTACGACGTTTCGGCAGTTGCACGGTTCGGCTTTCTTCAGGTACTATAAATTTCGAACCGAACTCTTTATTACAATCACTGGGGCATACCATTCTCATCCCTTGCGTAGTAATGCTGCTTTTGGAAATCATGAGTTATTTCCCTCTAAGTTACTTGTTCACCACTGCTGGTATTGAACTCACAACTCTTTGGGTGAAGCCACAGGAACTAATCAACGTCTATATACTTTCGGCCATGTGTCCTACAAATCCGTAGTACAAACGGCAAGAAAGATGAGGACAATAGTGTAAATACTACCTCATCTCAGAAATATAGACAAATAGAATGATGTATTATTAAACGTCCTACAAATGGCAACCAAGATGAGGACAATCGTCCGAATAATGTAAATAGTGTAAATACTACCTCATCTCAGAAATATAGACAAATAGAATGATCTATTATTAAATGTCGTACAAATGGCAACCAAGATGAGGACAATATTCCGAATAATGTAAATACTGTAAATACTACCTCATCTCAGAAATATAGACAAATAGAATGATCTATTATTAAACGTCGTACAAATGGCAACCAAGATGAGGACAATATTCCGAATAATTTAAATACTGTAAATAGTACCTTATCTCAAAAATATAGACAAATATATCCACCCAGGGGTTCTTGACAAAATCCAACGGAGTATCTGTAATGTGATCGATCCCGACTTGGCAGCTCACATACAGTCACTTTTTCGCCGCCGCAATATGGCTTCCCTATGCCTCTTCTACAAATACTCTCACGGTTTCTACTGTGATGTGCTTAGCTCTCTGGTGCCCCCTATGTATTAATTTATATATGTACAGTCAATAGTCGTCTCCTATCTCACTAACCTGCATCCTCTCTCTCTCATGCTCCTTTCTTCGTCCACTCAACTCTCATCCATCTCTTACCCACTTCCTGACACATCCTATAACATCCTTTCTCATAACTTTCCTCCTATGTAACTCTCTCAGCACCTTGCTTGTGGCGATATGATTATAAAAAAATAAAAGTGCTAGTTATAAATCTTTATATAAAATATTACCAACAATAACTATTTATAGTAGAATTACTAACAATACATTTCATAACAAAATGACCAACAAGCCAGAAAATTGTATTCAAAATGTTTAGATTTCGGGATTAAATAACCCATAGAGGTGTTGATATGCCGCTAAACAAAATCAACCAACACAAAAGAACCCTTTCATGACCTTAATCCAAATAATATCTTACAATTATTTAAAGAAATGAAACTATTCCAAAATATTCCAGTGCATTTTATTTATATCTGAAGTTATAAAATAGCACTCAAAAAAATTAAAACTATGGCATTAAATGACCCATAAAGGTCTTGATATGCCGCTAAAGAAAAATCAACCAACACTAAAGAACCTTTTCATGACATTATTTCATATAATAGTTGTGACCTAGTTAGGGGCCAGAAATGAAGACAGAATAGTGTTAAACAAATATAATAACGAGGAACAGTTGTACAAACAGTTACAACATGAGAAGATTACATGTATATATGTATGTATGCATGTATGTATGTATGTATGTATGTATGTATGTATGTCTCTCTATATCTCTCTCTCTATCTCTCTCTCTCTCTATATATATATATATATATATATTATAAATTATGTTTTAGAACATATACATTATTTTTTATTATTTTTTAATATATGTCCTTATTTTTAACATATATCATATGTTTGTTTCAACGTTGGGCACCCAACGTTGAAACAAACATATGATTGTCGAGGACATATATTAAAAAATAATGTACATGTTCTAAAACATAATTTATAATAAATATTCACAGCTCTATACATCATATATCGAGCACTGTTTTAAATTAATGTTTTGGACGGAAAAAATTCTTTCTTCGTTCTGTACCCAGTCGGATACATATATATATATATATATATATATATATATATATATATATATATATATATATATATATATATAAGTACTGCTTATTTATGGAACAGTTGATTTGTGCATGGGTAAATTACAATAACAATATTCTACAATTTGGATTTCGGCATTAAATGACACATAGAGGTGTTGATATGCCGGTAAACAAAATCGGATAACACAAAAGAACCCTTTCATGGCCCTAATCTATATAATTTCCTACAATTTCTGAAAGAAATCAAATTTTATTCCAATATATAACTTTCAAAAACTACACACATCCCAACGCCTTTAATAATCATGTTCACACAAACATGAAAATTTTTGAGGCATAAAAACTCTTAATTATGAACATGACAACACATGATCTTCGTTTACTTTCTTTGCATGAGTCCAAACTTAGGCACAGTGTCTCGCAAACTTCTGCCAATATCAACAGAGAATGGGAAGAGGGGTCCACTAGTGATCGGATAGTAAAAAGATTGTTCCAGAAAACCCTTACTGGCGATGATGAGCCTTGAAGATGAAGAAGGCAGGGGACGGTCATGCAGTTTTGACAACGACCAGATTTATAATATGAGAATTTCCCACATTCTCCATATTCTCCTGACCTTTCACCCACTGATTATTATTTTTAAGCACTTAAGCGCATTTTTAAAACCAGCTTTCAAATTTTTTTTTATCAACGAGGAGAAAATAATCTCGTCGTTCAATGAATAGCAGAGAAGCATCGATGTTCAAACTTTTTAAGTTAATTATCACGGGTCTTTCTGGATTGGTTAAGGTTGTTAAGCTCAAATATTTAACGATTTGACAGGGAAATTTCTACGGATATTTTATTGTCGTAGAAGTCGCCATGAGCTTATTCAATCATTAATTGAAGAATTAAGATTCATGAGAAAATTCAAATAGGAAAACCGTTAAATTATCACTGGTCTATCTAGTTTTGTTAAGGTTGTTAAGCTCAAATATTTAACGATTTGATAGTGGAATTTCTACGGATATTTTATTGTCGTAGAAGTCGCCATGAGCTTATTCAATCATTAATTGAAGAATTAAGATTCATGAGAAAATTCAAATAGGAAAACCGTTAAATTATCAATGGTCTATATAGTTTTGTTAAGATTGTTAAGCTCAAGTATTTAACGATGTGATAAGGGAATTTCTACGGATATTTTATTGTCGTAGAAGTCGCCATGAACTTATTCAATCATTAATTGAAGAATTAAGATTCATGAGAAAATTCAAATAGGAAAACATGAAGTTAGTACGGGTCTTTCTAGTTTTGTTAAGATTGTTAAGCTCAAATATTTAACGATATGATAGGGGAATTTCTACGAATATGAGCTTATTCAATAATTGGCGCAAGATTCAACCAAAAATTGAAATAGAAAAACACTGAAATTGTCACGGGTCTTTCTAGTTTTGTTAAGATTGTTAAGCTCAAATATTTAACGATTTGATAGTGGAATTTCTACGGATATTTTATTGTCGTAGAAGTCGCCATGAGCTTATTCAATCATTAATTGAAGAATTAAGATTCATGAGAAAATTCAAATAGGAAAACATGAAGTTAGTACGGGTCTTTCTAGTTTTGTTAAGGTTGCTAAGCTCAAATATTATACGATATGATAGGGGAATTTCTACGAATATGAGCTTATTCAATAATTGGCGCAAGATTCAACCAAAAATTGAAATAGAAAAACACTGAAATTGTCACGGGTCTTTCTAGTTTTGTTAAGATTGTTAAGCTCAAATATTTAACGATTTGATAGTGGAATTTCTACGGATATTTTATTGTCGTAGAAGTCGCCATGAGCTTATTCAATCATTAATTGAAGAATTAAGATTCATGAGAAAATTCAAATAGGAAAACATGAAGTTAGTACGGGTCTTTCTAGTTTTGTTAAGGTTGCTAAGCTCAAATATTATACGATATGATAGGGGAATTTCTACGAATATGAGCTTATTCAATAATTGGCGCAAGATTCAACCAAAAATTGAAATAGAAAAACACTGAAATTGTCACGGGTCTTTCTAGTTTTGTTAAGATTGTTAAGCTCAAATATTTAACGATTTGATAGTGGAATTTCTACGGATATTTTATTGTCGTAGAAGTCGCCATGAGCTTATTCGATCATTAACTGAATAATTAATATTCATCCGAAAATTCAAATAGGAAAACCGTTAAATTATCACTGGTCTATCTAGTTTTGTTAAGGTCGTTAAGCTCAAATATTTAACGATGAGATAGGGAAATTTCTACGGATATTATATTGTTGTAAAAATCGCCATGAGCTTATTTAATGGTTTTGTTTTTTGTTTTTTAATCATTTCACCCCGAGCAAGACGGAAACGCCACTGATGTGCAGGGGGTTACATAAATGTAAAAAGATTAATTAGAAAAGAGTGAGGAGTACAAACTAGTTAGAAAGGAACAATAGAAAGCTGAGAAAGCAGGTGCGATGACAGATACATAGGTGGAGAGAAAGGGAAGGTTATACAGGGGAGGGGAGAGAGCTAGAGGCCAGTGGTTAGTAGATGAGTATTGACTTTGCATTTAAATTTCTGGAGGTTGTAGCCGTCAGGAAAGCAAGAATACGGGAGTGAGTTCCACAGGCGGGAAGTGCGAGAGAGGAAGCTGCAGGAGTAGAATTGTCGTCTGCATTTGGCTAACCTGACTGTGAATGGGTGGGACCCAGTTGCCAGTCTCGTTGCACGAGTAAACACCTGTTGAGGAGGCATCAGTTACTTAAGCTCATCCGAGCAGAAGCCATGAAAATATTTATAGAAGAGACAGAGGGAGGCCACATTTCGACGATGGGGAAGTGGCTGCAGTCGAGTCGCCAGATCAGTACCTATCACGTTACAGACTCTCCTTTGGAGCTTGTCAAGAACATTGGGTTAACAGAAAAATTAATATTGTTCAGAAAATTCAAATAGGAAAAACCGTGAAATTATCATAGGTCTTTATAGTTACGTTAAGTTTGTTTTGTTCAAATATTCAACGATGTGATAGGGAAATTTCTACGGATATTTACTTTTATAGAAATCGCCATGAGCTTATTCAATCATTGGAGTAAAATTCAACCGAAAATTGAAATAGAAAAACAATGAAATTTTCACGGGTCTTTCTAGTTTCGTTAAGGTTTTAAGCTCAAATATTCAACGACGTGATAGGGGAATTTCTACGTATATTTTATTGTAGAAGTTGCCATGATTTTATTCACTCATTGGCGTAAGATTCAACCGAAAATTGAAATAGAAAAACAGTGAAATTATCAAGAGTCTTTCTAGTCTTAATAAGTGTGTTAAGCTCAAATATTTTGCGATGTGATAGGGGAAATTCTACGGGTATTTTAACGTCGTTAAACACGCCATTAGCTTATTCAATCATTAACTGAAGAATTAGGAATAATCAGAAAATTCAAATAGGAAAACCGGGAAATTATCACAGCTCTTTCTAGTTTTGTTAAGGTTGCTAAGCTCAAATATTTCGCGATGTGATAGGGGAATTTCTACGGATATTTTATTGTCGTAGTACTCGTGATGAGCTTATTCAATCATTAACTGAAGAATTTAGATTCATCAGAAAATAAAATATATGGAAGATTATATTGTACAAGAAATATCCGTGAAAATTCAAACCATCATATTTTCACGGATATTTCTTGGAATAATGTTTCATATATTTTATAGTGCCAAAAATTATTATAAAATATGCCAACATTTCTTCTTTCTTGTGTACATGGCTTACTTAAGTTAAGCAACGTCTAACCTGGTCAATATCTAGATGAGTGACCACTTGGGAATTCCAAGTGCTGTAAGCTATGATATGCAGGTAATGAAATGGATAAGGGCTGGAATTGAAGTTCAAATTCCATTCAGATTTGCGATATTCACTTCCGCGCAATCATTCGAACCCAAAATTGAATTTCAGAAAACAACAATTGGAATTCTGAAATCGTTGGGCTATCGTGTTCTACGGATTGTTTTATTGGGGTCACATTAAGGGAAGAGTCAGTCAGTTAAGTACCATACATGACACACGTTTGGGCGATCATGTCTCGAAAGAGACATGACTGACTGGGCAGAAGATTATCCCGCATTAGGTTGCCATTGCTTTCTGCGGTAGACTGCTTGCCAGCCAGGGATACAGAACCTGTTATTTGACTCATAGCTAGAGGGGAAAGAGATGTATTATATTATTAGGTAGTAATTAGTGGGAGATCAGTTTATTACTTCATAACAATATAAAACAGATCCCCCACTTTATGCCCAGTAGAAGCCTTAATCAGGTTTTCAGCTATTATATTCAGTCAGTCAGTTAAGTGCCATACGTGATACACGCTTTGGACGATCATGTCTCGAAAGAGACATAACTGACTGGGCAGAAGATTATCCCGCAGTAGGTTGCCATTACTTTCTGCGGTAGACTGGTTGCCGACCAAAGCTATAGAACCCAATCTGTCCTGTTATTTGACTCATAGCTAGAGGGGAAAGAAATGTATTTTATTAATAAGTAGTAATAAATGGGGGATCAGTTTATTACTTCATAACAATATAAAACTGATCCCCCACTTTATGCCCAGTAGAAGCCTTAATCATGTTTTCAGCTATAATATTCAGTCAGTCAGTTAAGTGCCATAAGTGATACATGCTTTAGGCAATCATGTCTCGAAAGAGACATGACTGACTGGGCAGAAGATTATCCTGCAGTAGTTTGCCATTGCTTTCTGCGGTAGACTGGTCGCCAGCCATGGCTATAGAACCCAATCTGTCCAATTATTTAACCCATAACTGGTAGAAAGAGACGGATTAATAACTTTTTCATGGGTATGTGTGCGTTTTAGTTGATGGAGGATATAGCATTTGTATCCTGTAGGTTTTTACAATCTTTATTAACTAAATGTTGCGCTCAGCAAAGATCGTAAATTGATCTTTTTTTTTACAAAAATGAGCAAATTCAGTCCAGCAAAAATGGTCGCTAATCCTAAAAATCAAAGGTCATTTTCGGAATCAGCACTATCAAATCATTTTCGTGGCACTAGAAATATTCCTGTTGACTAGCGTTATCAGCAACAGTTGCCATTTCCAAGACACATAATATCAAAAAATGGTTTAGAAAGTTTAATACTCTCATTATATTGCGAACGGAAAAGAGATGGAAGAAAATTGTGAGTAAGCTACCAAGCGAGCATTGGTGGTAAAACAAGAAGCGAAACGGATACTAAAAAGACAATTACTAAGAGCTTTTATATATATATATATATATATAAGCGTTTCACCCCGAGCAAGGCATGTCACTGCCACTACTGCACAGGGGGCTACGTAGAGTGGAGAAAGGATGGTTAAATATAGGAAATGTCAGAGGGTGGGTGATAGGCGGGTAAGGATACCGAGAATGAGGGTTGGGTAGATGAGAGTGTTCTGAGAATAATTGGGAGTTAGTGTGATAGGAGGTGTCTATTGACCCTACATTTAAACACCTGGAGATTATAGCTGTCAGGAAAGCAGAGTTGTGGAAGGGAGTTCCACAGGCGGGAAGTGCGAGAAAAGAAGCTGTTGGAGTAGAATTTACGGTTACATCTTATTTGTTTAACTGTAAAAGGGTGGGACCTAGTTGCTAATCTAGTATCTCGTGTAAATTCGTGCTTAGGCGGCACCAGTGATCTAAGTTCATCGGAGCAGTAGCCATGAAATACTTGTAGAAGAGGCACAGGGAAGCCACATCACGCCGGTGAGAGAGCGGCTGCAGCCGGTCTGCCAAGTCAGTATCAACCACGTTGCAGATCCTCCTTTGTATTTTGTCAAGAAGCCCAAGTTACAAAGGATAGACATTTGTGGGGAGCCATGATCGTTTATTTCTTAGAGAACCACGGCACAAGATACCAAAAACAATTAGCAAAAACATTTTAAAGGAATCCAATTAAAAATAAATTAATAAAATAAATGAACGCCATATCAGAATTATAAATCATTTCCCTTCCTGTTGGTTTGCTGACGTTAAAAATTCGATTTCATTACAGCACCTTCAATTAAGAATTTTCTTTGATTTCAGTCTTAAAACGTTTAAAATCATTGATCGTTCTTGATGAAGACCTTCCTTAAAGTGGATCTTTTCAATGAACACGCGGCCATGTTCGAAGCGTTGTCATCAAAGTTCTCTTGTGGCTTCACTCAGGGAATCTTTTTTTCTTAATACGAGAATTTCACCAGCTACAAGGTTACGAAACATTCAGGGTAGTTACTCTGTCAATGGGATGTGCGTTGTGGTGCAGTGGATAACGGCTCGGAACGAGAGATCAGAGTTCGAATTCTACTTGAATTTACTTACGCGCAAATATCTTTGAGAGAGCTATTACCCCGTCTCTTCTCTGTAGCTATGAAAACCAGTATAGAGTAAAAATAAATAGCAACCTACTGCAGGAAAATCTTCTGCCTAGTCAGACATGGATCGAAAGAGAATTAACTTACTGATTTGAATTGTAGGACAGATTGGGTTCTATAGCCTTGGTTGGCAACCAGTCTACCGCAGAAAGAAATGGCAATCTACTGCAGGAAAATCTTCTGCCTAGTCAGACATGGATCGAAAGAGAATTAACTTACTGATTTGAATTGTAGGACAGATTGGGTTCTATAGCCTTGGTTGGCAACCAGTCTACCGCAGAAAGAAATGGCAATCTACTGCAGGAAAATCTTCTGCCTAGTCAGACATGGATCGAAAGAGAATTAACTTACTGATTTGAATTGTAGGACAGATTGGGTTCTATAGCCTTGGTTGGCAACCACTCTACCGCAGAAAGAAATGGCAATCTACTGCAGGAAAATCTTCTGCCTAGTCAGATATGGATCGAAAGAGAATTAACTTACTGATTTGAATTGTAGGACAGATTGGGTTCTATAGCCTTGGTTGGCAACCAGTCTAACGCAGAAAGAAATGGCAACCTAATGTAGGAAAATATTCTACCCACTCGGTCATGTCTCTTTCGAGATATGTTCGCCCAAGCATATAACAACGAACTGTTAAAATTGTTTTCATTTCAAAACCCAATCTGTTATTTAACCCATAGCCAGATTAATTCCTTTCCCAAATGTATTTTGGCCTATGTAAATTCAATTGGAATTCGAACTCGGCTCTCCGATTTCTCGTTCCGCGCCGATATGTACTGCACTGACTCCGGATAAAAAACGCACGATATCTTTAGCTTAAAATACATTTAAAAAATGAAAGATCTTCCTTGAAGCTTTTATTTTAGTTTTAAAGTCAATCGATTAAATTTAATATTTCTATTAAAAAATATATTGTGAATATAAACTGATTGAAATTATTTTTTGATTATCAATAAATCGATAAAAACGTCCATACTGACAATTCTATCAATGTCTTTTTGTATTTTACTTCTGAGATGAATAACTGTCAATATCCTTGTGTTATTTTGAACTATTGTTCTCATCTTGATATAGATGTTATTATAGATACAATGTTTCGACCAAGTACCCTCTGGTAATCATCAGGTGTCCCTTGAATGGCTGATATGGATTATCTGTCATTGTGATATCAGTTATTGTTGGTTTCTTCTGAATTGGTGCGTCACTACCATATCCTAGGATTGAACTCATGACGAGTACGTGCAAGTAATACCTTTATAACCAACACCGATATCACAGGAAAATACTGCAGTAATCAACAGATAATCCATATCAGCTATTCAATGGAAGCCTGATAATGGCGGAGCGATAATCTCGTGATTTGCCATGGAAATAAGAATAGAGTAAAAATAAGCAGATAAGTGGGAAAGAGGTTGCAGAGTGGATAAGTCTAGCCCCTCCCCAAACTCGTAAATTATTTTCAAAACTGTCAAGTCTGAAAGGGCTGTTAAGCGACTCAAATCCAGATATGGTAGCTTTTTCCCCTGTTGCCCCGACTAGGTGAATTTAATTGGCATCTAGGTTCCATCCTTTTTAACGTTGAAATGGGTAAATATAACCGCCTCTTCTACTCTAAGTTTTTCTCGCATCTCCCTCCTGTGGAACTCCCTTTCTTTTACTTGCTACAATCTCAAAAAATTGCAATGTAACGTTAATTACTATCTCCTATCTTCCTGAACCCCATTCGTCTTTATCATTTTCTCAACACCCAGTGTTTTTCTCGCATCTCCCTCCTGTGGAACTCCCTTTCTTTTACTTGCTACAATCTCAAAAAATTGCAATGTAACGTTAATTACTATCTCCTATCTTCTTGAATCCCATTCGTCTTTATCCTTTTCTCAACACCCAGTGTTTTTCTCGCATCTCCCTCCTGTGGAACTCCCTTTCTTTTACTTGCTACAATCTCAAAAAATTGCAATGTAACGTTAATTACTATCTCCTATCTTCTTGAATCCCATTGGCCTTTATCCTTTTCTCAACAATCACTGTTTTTTCTCTCAATATAACCCCCTGCACATTAATAATAATATTACTCACAATAATAATTACAAAAGTTAGAAATGTTAAACCTATGATTAATAATAAACAACTTAAGCTCATCATATATTATTAAAAAGTTAAAACAACTGATCTCATAGTCGCTAATAACCCTACCACCACACAACTAAATCCTCTACAAAAATATGTACTGTATACCCACATACCCACTCAGAGATTGGATCTCCGATACTAATAATAAGCCCACAACATATATTGGTTTTATTACAACCACGCTCTCCTGCAGACTTAAGATCTTAGTTATATTAAACAAAACTTCTTAGGAAAACATAGCCATGTACGTAATATTGGACATATATTAGTTGATAACACAATAATAAACACAGATAAACACAGTAAAAAACACATTCAGATATTGAAAGCCATTTACATTAAGACAAAGCAACTCACACACAACAAAATTGCAACTCAAACTAGTCACAGCGTATGACATTGAATCTAGACATAGTACTGTTGTTAATATTGCTGTCTCTCACGTGGTACGACGTCATAGAAACGCATCATGAATTTACGACCTGCATAAATGAGACAGTGCAAATATATATATATATTCGTCATCCACATACAAGCCTGTTTCGCTGTATCACAGCTCCTCAGTGTTGCTAGATATCCACTTTTCTTCTGGCCGGGATCAAAACTCGACCGATTTGGTCAGTCGGAGTAGCTACACCCTAAGCCATAGTCGTATGGAATCAGAGAAATTGTATATAAGCGAGGTATACACACCACAGCCACCGAAAGAACTCAAATCATTGCGAAGAGTAATGCATAAATTGTGGAATTGGTAACTTTTTTAATTTTCCTCTCTAGAGAGCTCACTCGTAATGAGAGCATAATATATATTTGTTTTTTTTTTGTTTTTTGTTTTGTTTTTTATAAGCGTTTCACCCCGAGCAAGGCATGTCACTGCCACTACTGTGCAGGGGGCTACATAGAGTGGAGAAAGGATGATTAAATATAGGAAATGTCAGAGGGTGGGTGATATATATATATATATATATATATATATATATACATATATATATATATTGATTGATTGATTGATTGATTGTTTAATACTTAGTTTTTGACCATAATAGAGTTAGACCAGTACACATTTATATCAAAAGTGTTCGAGACAATCATATTGTAGAACTTCTGAATATTTTCCATTTTTAAACGAGTTATTACGCTACCCAGGTTCCTACTATGAGTGGTGTCTTCAGGCGATTTTTAATCATTCCTAAAAATTGCCTAAAGACACCACTCACAGTAGGAACCTGGGTAGCGTAATAACTCGTTTAAAAGTGGCATATCACTACAAAAGTAGCGGTTTTCTTACGACAATATCCGTGTCTTATCAAGTGATGAATTCAGTTACAAGTTTTAAAAGTTTATAAGAGTAGCATTGTTACATAGACAGAATGAACCAATCAAAACGTTTTGATTGGTCTGTTCTGTCTATAGTTGTATTCTTTAGACTGCTTTGTTTGGATTGGTCCACCCTGTTTATGTAACAACGCCTCCCTTATTAAAGGGAGTTTAGCTACTCTTTTAAACTTTTAAAACTCTTTTAAACTTATACAATTCGTAATTGAATTGTGGATAGTGTTAAAACAAAATGGCTACTTTTTTATATATGATATTATAACATATTTATGTTATAACTTCTAAATAAATGTTATTAACTCTACTTTGTATTGAGTACATTTTTAAGAATGGTGTTTCTTTGGATACGAAATATTATTCCATCCATAACTTCCCTATACTTGGTTATATACACATATGAATTGTGTTTGTATATAAGAAAATTGTATATGCTCAGGACATAACCTTAGAAGAGATAGATAGATGGACAGTTAAATATGGATTATTCTCATCTGTCTTCTCAAATTGAATAAAGTGTTCGTTTTGAAAATCTAAGTATTTTACCGTTATGACTAAAAAGGGGTGATGCTTATGACATAAAGGGTGAATGTTTGATAAGAAATTTTAATTTGAAGATGCTTACATATTAAATTGTGGGATAAGAAATAAAGAATTAAAATCGACCTTCTTCTTCATTTTAACAAAAATTCATAATGACGTGTGAAATCCTGGTTTTTTCAAAAGAGAAAAAGGATTGGTCATGGGTTTAAAGAAAAAAACGAAACCGGATTTCGCAAGTAGGTAGTCAACTGGTTTTCTGACCAATATAAATACCGCAGTAATCAACAGATAATCCATATCAACTATTCAATGGAAACCTGATAATGGCGGAGCGATAATCTCGTGATTTGCCATTGAAATAAGAATAGAGTAAAAATAAGCAAATAAGTGGGAAAGAGGTTGCAGAGTGGATAAGTCTAGCCCCTCCCCAAACTCGTAAATTATTTTCAAAACTGTCAAGTCTGAAAGGGCTGTTAAGCGACTCAAATCCAGATATGGTAGCTTTTTCCCCTGTTGCCCCGACTAAGTGAATTTAATTGGCATCTAGGTTCCATCCTTTTTAACGTTGAAATGGGTAAATATAACCGCCTCTTCTACTCTAAGTTTTTCTCGCATCTCCCTCCTGTGGAACTCCCTTTCTTTTACTTGCTACAATCTCAAAAAATTGCAATGTAACGTTAATTACCATCTCCTATCTTCTTGAACCCCATTCGTCTTTATCCTTTTCTCAACACCCAGTGTTTTTCTCGCATCTCCCTCCTGTGGACTCTTTCTTTTACTTGCTACAATATGGAGACTTCGCTATCCAGTGCAAAAAATCTAATTACAATGAAAGGTTCCGATCAGCGCCAGTCAGTCAGTCAAATGGGAGCCGCGAGACGAAAGGACTAAAATGTAACTGGAAAAACTTCAACAACAACCTGGACATAGGTCGTGTCGCACATCGTTCTCTTTCCCCTTCTTTCTCGGGTGCTGATTCATTTTACTTGTTCTTCTCCATCCAAAGACATTAGGACAAAACAAACGCTTATACATACATATGTACGTACGCATATACTCTTTCAACAAATTGCTGCTACGAACAAATCTTGATGTCCTTAACTTTCTCATTGAACTTTTAACTAGTACGAATTCTTGTAATTCTTTTCTTTTAATAACCAAACTTCTGCTGAAAACCTTCTGATGATGATCATTCTGGAATAACTTGTAAACTGTAGGGATTTTGGTTATGTATGGCACAAGGCCGAATTAATAAACATTAACCAGCTCTCTATAGCTACAGTGGTGACCCCCGACGGCTGAAAGAAACACACACCCTAGATCTTCAAAATAGGCGGTGTATGAGCCTGATGTGACCCCGCACATTCACCCACATGCAGATACGTCTCTATATATAATATCTGATTCATAAAAGTTTACGGGACTTCTTTATCAATCGACTGGAATAAAGTGCACTTGGTTAGAGACATTATTTATGCTGATTGTGTTGCGCCAAATAATCCAAAACTAGATAACAACTTGGCAAAAGCTATTCAATCATTTGACGGCGCAAATATATCTCAATGATTAAAATCTTTAAGACACAAAATAAATATATACAAAGCTATGGTGCTTTTTTTCTCATTTATGGTACCGAGGATGTGCGTTGTGGTACAGTGGATATCGGCTCGGAACGAGAACACTGGAGAGCCGAGTTCGAATTCCAGCTGAATCCATTGTATTCACTTACGCGCAAATACCCTTGGGAAAGGTATTAATCCGTCTCTTCCTTCCAGTTATGGGTTAAATAGCAGGACAGATTGGGTCCTATAGCTTTGGTCGGCAACCAATCTACCACAGAAAGCAATGGCAACCTACTGCGGGATAATGTTCTGCCCAGTCAGTCATGTCTCTTTCGAGAAATGATCGCTTAAGCGTGTCTCACGTATGGCACTTAACTGACTGACTGAATATAATAGTTGAAAACATGATTAAGGCTTCTACTGGGCATAAAGTGGGGGATCTGTTTTATATTGTTATAAAGTAATAAACTGATCCCCCATTTATTACAACTTATTAATAAAATACATTTCTTTCCCCTCTAGCTATGAGTCAAATAACAGGACAGCTTGGGTTCTATAGCCTTGGTCGGCAACCAGTCTATCGCAGAAAGCAATGTCAACCTACTGCGGGATAATCTTCTGCCCAGTCAGTCATGTCTCTTTCGAGACATGATCGCCCAAGCGTGTATCACGTATGGCACCGAAACTGACTGATGGTACCGAATCTTGGGTCATCTCTCGTCGCCCGAATTTCATAACGCTACATAATCTTTGAGGATTATGTATTCACATTGTACACAAATGTATGCATCAAATATTTCTTTTATTTCTTCGTAACATTTGCTTCAAGTATTTTAATGTTAATGTCTGTAATTCTATTGTCGCATGCCTGAGTTGATTAGACAAAAAACGCATTATAGGGCCCGAGGGCTGAGGACATATATCCGGATAGGTTTATACAAAAAAGCTTTCTCTTTATCGAAAGTAAGACTTTTCAAGCCCGTATTGTTACGACCTTCAGGTTTTAACGTGAACGGTATATCAATATATCGATGAAAATCGATTAAATTGATCAGCAGAAAGAGGAATGCACAGACCTACATGGAGATTAAAATCATAAATGTATAGTGATATGCGAAAATCGAAGTGGAAATTAAATAGATATAAACTGAATATGTTTGATACAAACCATAATTAATTTTTTTCTCCTACTATTTAAAGATACTTACATAGGTACATACTAATGTAACCCTGACGGAGCATGATCTTCTGCCTTCGGGGCATTCACTCCCACACAGACAGTCGTCTATATGCTGTTTCATAAACGTTTACGAAACTTCATTATCAATCAACTAAAATAAAGTGAACTTTAGGAAGAAAATTATTATTATTTTTTTTTTATAAGCGTTTCACCCCGAGCAAGGCATGTCACTGCCACTACTGCGCAGGGGGGCTACGTAGAGTGGAGAAAGGCTGATTAAATATAGGAAATGTAAGAGGGTGGGTGATAGGCGGGTAAGGATACTGAGAATGAGGGTTGGGTAGATGAGAGTGTTCTGAAAATAGTTGGGAGTTAGTGTGATAGGAGGTGTCTATTGACCCTACATTTAAACACCTGGAGATTGTAACTGTCGGGAAAGCAGAGTTGTGGAAGGGAGTTCCACAGGCGGGAAGTGCGAGAAAAGAAGCTGTTGGAGTAGAATTTACGGTTACATCTTATTTGTTTAACTGTAAAATGATGGGACCTAGTTGCTAATCTAGTATCTCGTGTAAATTCGTGCTTAGGCGGCACCAGTGAACTAAGCTCATCGGAGCAGAAGCCATGAAAGTACTTGTAGAAGAGGCACAGGGAAGCCACATCACGCCGGTGACACAGCGGCTGCAGCCGGTCTGCCAAGTCAGTATTAACCACGTCACAGATCCTCCTTTGTAATTTGTCAAGAAGCCCAAGGAGAGCAGCAGATGCACCCGACCAGATATGGCAGCAATATTCAATACACGGGCGGATGGTAGATTTGTATATGTGCAGAATAGATTCAGGTGGGAAAAATTTCCGGGCCATGCACAGGGAGCCGACTTTCATTACAGCAGATTTGGCAATGGATTTAATATAGTCATTCCATTTGAGGTCCGCCGAGTGAAAGTTGCATCTAATAATCCCAAACTAGAAAATATATATATATATATATATATATATATATATATATATATATATAAGTAAATATTGTTACGTGTTATAAGTTGTAACAAAAGAAAAGAATGATTGACCAAAACACAGAGCTAAATCACAGGCAAATATTTAATTTACAAAAACGCCAAATAAGAATATATACAAAATTTACAATTTTTGCATTCAAATAGAAAAAAAACAGAGTTTACTACTAACAGAGTGGCAGGTAAGTGTTACGAAGATGAAGGAAGGTGTCAAGTACCATTACACAGTTAACCTAGGAAAGTAGTTTAAGTGCTAAACTGTTTGGAAATCCTCAAATGTGTATATAAAAAATAATTATTAGTTTGTTAAATGAAAGAGTAAAAAAAAATCTATTTACCCATTTATTTCGTGAGGTTCTCTTTCAGGTTGGTCGGCAACTTTTAGTACAGATTCTTTTGGCTGGATATACAAATCCTGAATCCGGTCGGAGTTGATAATGTCAGAAAATCCTTTTAACAACTAACTACTCTCTTCCCAAAATCTATTTTTACAGGGGCTAACACCTAGTTTGCGTATTTCTCGAATCATTTCGAATTATCTAGATCTTTTCCGAATTTTCTGGAATGATCTAGAATCTTCCAAATTTCTAATTTCCCTATTTTTATACTACTTTATGAATTAAAACCTTTTTGTAGTAAAAAGGAGGAGTCAATAGCATCATTTACTATAACTTTTTAGACATTATTAATATTATCTAAGCTTATTTATAAATGAAACTTTGTCAGTTGTACTATAAGCGTCTGCGAGTGTTCTTAGCTATGTTTTGTGTCGAGTTACTCCCGATAAATATCAAAAACCGATAATCGAAAAAATCGGGTTATAGAAGGAGTGGTCCGATTTTAATCAAATTTCATACACTCATAGACAAAGACATAAGAAAATATATTCAGAAGTCTCGAGGTTGCAGTTCTTCCAATAGTGCAGAAAATCGATAATATATATATATAAGGCAAGATGTTTGTGTGTGTGTCTGTTTATATGTCTATTTTTTTCAGCCCTTTTATTTTAGTTTTTGCTTCCGGTTTGTAGGTATAATAAGTAGGTATAATTGTAGTTCTTAGTCTCAGCCATGATACCATTTACTCAGAGGACTTATTAAGGCTTCAAAATTCAGTTTACGACGAAAAAAACTTATTTGATATCGATACCAGGAAACCAAAAATTGAAATACATCCATTCATTTTTCTTTCCGGCTACAGTTTCGCTTTAACTGGAAACAACTATTGCTTTTTAGTCTTTCGTGCCAACGTCCAAAGAGTCTGAGCTCCAGGACCATGGATTAGTTTTAAAGCTTTCATTACACCCGAGCAACGCCGGGCTATACTGCTAGTATATATATATATTGATGCGATTAGTAAATTGTCGCAATTATTTTATTATTTCAAATATTCTTTAGGCTGAGTCTGATCTCCAGGACCATGGATTAGTTTTAAAGCTTTCATTACACCCGAACAACGCCGGGCTATACTGCTAGTTTTAATCTTCGTGATAATATATACAAAGTATATCGTGATTTTTCTCTTATTTATGGATTTGTGGTACCGAATCTTGGGTCATCTTTCGCCGCCAGAATTTCAGAATGCTGCATAAGTTTCAAAGTTTATGTATTCGGGTTGCACACAGTTGTATGTATTAATCATTTTTGTTCTTCGATATATCTTTGTTGTAAATATCTTAATGTTGATGTCTGTAATTCTATTGTCGCATGTCTGAGTTGGTAAAAAAAAATACTATAAAGCCTGAAGGCTGGGGATACAATATCCGAGTATGTTTCTAAAAACCCTTTCTCTTTATCGAAATTGAAAATTTTCAAGCACGTATTGTTACGACCTTCAGATTTTAACGTTAACGATAAATCAATACATTAATAGAAATCGATTAAATTGATCAGCTCAAAGAGGAATACACAGACCTACATGGGGATTAAAATCAAATATATATAGCGATCCACAAAAATCGAAATGAGAGAGATATAAACAGAATATGTTTGATACACACCATAATTAATTTTTTTCTCTTACTATTTGAAGATATTTATATTGATAGATATTAACGTAGCCCTGATTGAGGCTGCATAATCAATTGCATCCGGAAGTGACCCCCACACACATACATCCGGGATCAAAACCCCTCTCATAGCATTAAAACTCTGAGGGTTGGTAGAATATCGACCCCAGCTTGACATCTTCATGCGGACTGACAATGTTTTGATTGGCAGAATGTGGACCTACATTAAAATGAATTCGAGCCACACCCCTTCTGAATATGCAATTAAATAAAACCCTCCCTTGTCTATATATACGATGTGCTTCACTAACGTTTACAGGATTCAATGCGTGAATATCGAATATGGTACGCATTTACACTATTTACATCATTTGGACTATTGTTCTCATCTTTGCTGCCGTGTGTACGTTTCGGCCGTTGTACGCTACGGCCTTCTTCAGGTGTTAAGAATTTCGAACTGAACCCTTTTTTCACCCTCACTGGGGTATATTATTCTCATTCAATGTGCGAAGCCTCTTCTGGTACCTATGAGTTATCTCCCTTTAACTTAACTCTCTAAGTTACTTATTAATCACTACTGTAGCCTGGTATTGAACTCACAACTCTTTAGATCTAGTTACTAGAACCAACCAACGTCTATATCCGCTGGGCCATGTGTCCTCAAGGACGTTCATATCTAATTGGTCCTCAAGTGGATATGGACGTTGGTTAGGTCGATTGACTTGACCCAAAGATTGTGAGTTCAATTCCAGGCTAGAGCAGTGGTGAACAAATAACTTAAAGAATTAAGTAAAAGGGAGATAACTACCAGAAGCAGCATCGCACATGGAATGAGAATGATATAGCCCAGTGATCGTAATAAAGGGTTCCGTTCGAAATTCCTAGCACGTGAAGAAGGCCGAAGCGTACAACGACCGAAACGTAAAGATGACAACAAAAATGACGACAATAGAATAATGTAGTCTAAATACTACCTTGTATTTAGGATGCTACGTATTCGAGACGTTAGACAAATATGCCAACTTCCTGTTTTGATGAAGGATGAAAATACGACACGGAGATCCAAAGACGCATTGGCATAGCCAAAGGCACATTTCAGAAGCTAAACAAAGACGACGGAGAGGCTTGAGGCAGCGGAAATGTGGTTTTACAGAAGGATGCTGAGGATACCATCGACAGAGCACGTGTGAAACGATGAGGTGTTGGAAAGGATGCAAACGAGAAAAACTCATATTTAGCATCAGGAAGGGGCAAATGAGTTTCCTGAGACACGTAATGGGGAAGGAGGGCCTGGAGAATTTAATACTCACAGGTCGGATAAATAGAAGAGACAGGGGAAAGCAGCGCGAGACGTACTTGTTAGGTCTGAGCAAATAGTTGATGGAGCGGGGCTTGGGAGAGATACCAAGAGAAAAACTACTGAGAGCGATAAGAGACAGAGCCAAGTGGAAGGCTATGATCACCTACGTCCTGAAAGGGCATGGCACATGAAGAAGAAACCTATCGATCAGGTTCAGAAATGCATCTATCTTGGTCGTATCCTGAAGACAATGGAAAATATGACACTAAAATCCAAAGATACACTAAAATTTCTAAATAGGCTTTCAAAAATCAAAATAATGTATTAAGAGTCATATGCAATATCTTACCTCTTCTGAGGCAGTGAATTTCCGAAGCTCTAGGTAAATAGCAAGAATATTGCTGCCACATATATTCTTGCTATTTACCTCGAGCTTCCTGATAAAATTCAAAGAAGAATCTGCAATCTTATTGGTTCTGATCTGGTATCTCGGCTTCAGTCAATTTTTCTTTCTGTCATAAGGTTGCCTCGCTGTATCTTTTCGATAAATACTTTTTTAATCGTTTCACCCCAAGTAAGGCAGTAACGCCACTGATGCGCAGGGGGCTACATAAGAGAGTAAAAATTTAGACAAGAGAAGAGTGAAGAGAATGACGAACCGGTTACAGGGGGTGTCAAAGAAGGGAGCAAGAAAAGGATGGAAACACAGGTACGAAGACAGTTGCGAAGGTAGAGAGAAAGAAAAAGAAGATATACGAGTTGATGTAGAAAGCACTGGAGTCAAGTGAATAAGAGATGGGAATTGGGATTGCAGTGAAATTTTTTTAATCATTTCCACCCCCCCCCGCCCCAAGCAAGGCGGTACCACCACTGATACGCAGGCGGCTACATAAGAGAGTAAAAGTTTAGACAAGAGAAGAGTGAAGAGAAAGACGAATCAGTTAAAGAGGGTAACAGAGAAAGGAGCAAGAAAAGGATGGGGATACAGGTGTGATGACAGTTGCAAAGGTAGAGAGAAAGGAAAAGATATACAGGGTGATGTAGAAAGAACTGGAGTCAAGTGGTTAAGAGATGGGTATTGACATTGCATTTAAATAATGCCACTGATGTGCAGGGGGCTGCATAAGACTAAAATTAATAGATAGGTAGAGAGTGAAAAGAAAGACGAACCAGTTAGAAAGGAGCAAGAGAAGGATGGGAATACAGGTGTGATGACAGTTGCAAAGGTGGAGAGAAAGGAAAAGACATACAGGGTGGTAAAGAACGAACTAAAATTAAGTGGTTAAGAGATGGGTATTGCCATTGCATTTAAATAACACCACTGATGTGCAGTGGGCTACATAAGAGTAAAAAGATTAGATAGGAGGAGAGTAAAGAGAAAGATGAACCAGTTAGAAAGGAGCAAGAGAAGGATGGGAATACAGGTGTGATGACAATTGCAAAGGTAGAGAGAAAGGAAAAGACATATAGGTGTTGTAGAAAGAACTGGAGTCAAGTGGTTAAGAGATTGGTATTGACATTGCATTTAAATTCCTAAGGGTTATAGCCGTAAAAAAAAAAAACAAGAACATGGAAGAGAGTTCCACAGGTGGGAAGTGCGAGAAAAGAAGCTGCAGGAGTAGAATTGTTGGGTGCATTTGTTTGATCTAACTGTGAATGGGTGGAACCCAGTTGCCAGTCTGGTTGCACGAGTCAACTCCTGTGGCAGAGGCACCAGTGACTTAAGATCGTCGGAGCAGAAGCCATGAAAATACTTAGAGAACAGACAGAGGGAAGCCACATCCCACTGGTGAAAAAGAGGCTGGAGCCGAGCCGCCAAGTCGGTACCTATCATATTACAGATTCTCCTTTGGAGCCTGTGGAGAACACTGAGATAAACAGTGGGGGCACCTGACCATATATGACAGCAATACTCCATACACGGACGAATGGTTGATTTGTATATATGCAGGATGGATTCAGGTGGAAAAACTTCCTGGCCCTACACAGTGACCCAGCATTCCTAGCAGTGGATTCAACTAATTAATCAATGTAATGGTTCCACTTAAGATCGGAAGAGAGGGCAAGGCCGAGGAGGCGCAGTGTATTGCTCTCAGAGAGACTCGCTTGGTCCATGCTTATGGAAGGCAGGAAAGGTTGATGATTGACAGATACAATTTTGTTTTAGACTCATTGAAATTTACAAGCCGCTTGTTTCTCCAGTCCACCACTGAGTGTAGATTCCTCTCAAGATCAGCAGCTAGGTTGTCTGCATCGCTTTTCGAATGAGCCGTAAGTTCTAATAGTTCTATGCTAATAGTTCTATGCTAATAGTTTCTTTTATCCCACTTCTTGCTTGTGGAACTCCCTTCCGGCTCAATGCTTTCCAGCCAACTACAATATCCAAACATTTAAAGGCAATATCAACAACTTCCTCCTGTCAGCGTGATTACTGATTCCTTTCCCCGCTTATTATTAATATTTCTGTTCCTCATTCTTTGACGCCCTGTAACTTCTTGTGTCTTAGTAGCTTTATTGCCTTACATGGAGTGATACAGATTTAAAAAGTTAAGGATGAGTATTTTTTTTCTGTGTAAATTACCTCAAATTCGCTGCCATATAGATGATTAGATATTAAATAAAAATTTACAACTCTTCTTTGTTTTATACGACTAAAATATGGGGACCTTATAGATGTTTGGACATCAAAAAAACAATGTCTCCTCAGGTAGTTAATAATTTTGGTAACTTTTGTGGACCCAGAATAGGTCCGGAAGTGTAACTCGAACTCGGGAATTAGTGAAATATATATACATATATATATATATATATATATATATATATATATATATCAAAAGGAAAACAAATACAAGAGCGTTACACGTCAATTTGAATGCCAAATATTAGAACGGGGTGTCTCAACCCAATTCAACTCATTATTTAGTTGTCCCTCCCAGTAAGGGCAACATGTGATACATGGTCAGTTTAACTGGGATATCCGGGCCATATCACCCGGCCAAAAAATGTCTGTCTATTTTTACCCAGTCGTGCCTCTACCCTTCGGCGGAACCACGACTGGGTTATTGCTCTCTGCTCGGAAGCAGAGAGCGCCCTCTACCCGAAGGCAGAGGGCTGACAGTGTCATAGTTGCAGAGGCAAATGCCAACTGGCAACTCAACTCACCCAATTAAACTCTACCCCGAGAGGCATATTCTCCCAATATTCATAATAATAGGAAGAGTTCATTATAGTCCAAAAAGGGTAGGTTTCGTAACAGTAATAAAAGTTATTTTTGAAAAAGAAGATTAAAAAATCTCATTTCCCCTTTCGTTTTTTTGAAAATTGTAAGAGGTATAGAGAATAGAAAAGGACGGAACAAATGTAATCATGTTACGAAAATTCAAATTCGTTAATTTCCGTAACATGTTTACATTTGTTGACATTACGATACATTTCAGAGCAGATATGTTTGTTTACGATAGATCGAAAATTGTGTTATATAGGCTTGATTAAAACCTCGTTTAGACTGAAGGTCGAGCGTTTCAAAAATGTTGCCAGATCAAATGGTAGCTTCCCCTAACCAAAGACGACGGAGAGGCTTGAGGCAGCGGAAATGTGGTTTTACAGAAGGATGCTGAGGATACCATCGACAGAGCACGTGTGAAACGATGAGGTGTTGGAAAGGATGCAAACGAGAAAAACTCATATTTAGCATCAGGAAGGGGCAAATGAGTTTCCTGAGACACGTAATGGGGAAGGAGGGCCTGGAGAATTTAATACTCACAGGTCGGATAAATAGAAGAGACAGGGGAAAGCAGCGCGAGACGTACTTGTTAGGTCTGAGCAAATAGTTGATGGAGCGGGGCTTGGGAGAGATACCAAGAGAAAAACTACTGAGAGCGATAAGAGACAGAGCCAAGTGGAAGGCTATGATCACCTACGTCCTGAAAGGGCATGGCACATGAAGAAGAAACCTATCGATCAGGTTCAGAAATGCATCTATCTTGGTCGTATCCTGAAGACAATGGAAAATATGACACTAAAATCCAAAGATACACTAAAATTTCTAAATAGGCTTTCAAAAATCAAAATAATGTATTAAGAGTCATATGCAATATCTTACCTCTTCTGAGGCAGTGAATTTCCGAAGCTCTAGGTAAATAGCAAGAATATTGCTGCCACATATATTCTTGCTATTTACCTCGAGCTTCCTGATAAAATTCAAAGAAGAATCTGCAATCTTATTGGTTCTGATCTGGTATCTCGGCTTCAGTCAATTTTTCTTTCTGCCATAAGGTTGCCTCGCTGTATCTTTTCGATAAATACTTTTTTAATCGTTTCACCCCAAGTAAGGCAGTAACGCCACTGATGCGCAGGGGGCTACATAAGAGAGTAAAAATTTAGACAAGAGAAGAGTGAAGAGAATGACGAACCGGTTACAGGGGGTGTCAAAGAAGGGAGCAAGAAAAGGATGGAAACACAGGTACGAAGACAGTTGCGAAGGTAGAGAGAAAGAAAAAGAACAAGATATACGAGTTGATGTAGAAAGCACTGGAGTCAAGTGAATAAGAGATGGGAATTGGGATTGCAGTGAAATTTTTTTAATCATTTTCCACCCCCCCCCCGCCCCAAGCAAGGCGGTACCACCACTGATACGCAGGGGGCTACATAAGAGAGTAAAAGTTTAGACAAGAGAAGAGTGAAGAGAAAGACGAATCAGTTAAAGAGGGTAACAGAGAAAGGAGCAAGAAAAGGATGGGGATACAGGTGTGATGACAGTTGCAAAGGTAGAGAGAAAGGAAAAGATATACAGGGTGATGTAGAAAGAACTGGAGTCAAGTGGTTAAGAGATGGGTATTGACATTGCATTTAAATAATGCCACTGATGTGCAGGGGGCTGCATAAGACTAAAATTAATAGATAGGTAGAGAGTGAAAAGAAAGACGAACCAGTTAGAAAGGAGCAAGAGAAGGATGGGAATACAGGTGTGATGACAGTTGCAAAGGTGGAGAGAAAGGAAAAGACATACAGGGTGGTAAAGAACGAACTAAAATTAAGTGGTTAAGAGATGGGTATTGCCATTGCATTTAAATAACACCACTGATGTGCAGTGGGCTACATAAGAGTAAAAAGATTAGATAGGAGGAGAGTAAAGAGAAAGATGAACCAGTTAGAAAGGAGCAAGAGAAGGATGGGAATACAGGTGTGATGACAATTGCAAAGGTAGAGAGAAAGGAAAAGACATATAGGTGTTGTAGAAAGAACTGGAGTCAAGTGGTTAAGAGATGGGTATTGAAATTGCATTTAAATTCCTAAGGGTTATAGCCGTAAAAAAAAAAAAAACAAGAACATGGAAGAGAGTTCCACAGGTGGGAAGTGCGAGAAAAGAAGCTGCAGGAGTAGAATTGTTGGGTGCATTTGTTTGATCTAACTGTAAATGGGTGGAACCCAGTTGCCAGTCTGGTTGCACGAGTAAACTCCTGTGGCAGGGGCACCAGTGACTTAAGATCGTCGGAGCAGAAGCCATGAAAATACTTAGAGAACAGACAGAGGGAAGCCACATCCCACTGGTGAAAAAGAGGCTGGAGCCGAGCCGCCAAGTCGGTACCTATCATATTACAGATTCTCCTTTGGAGCCTGTGGAGAACACTGAGATAAACAGTGGGGGCACCTGACCATATATGACAGCAATACTCCATACACGGACGAATGGTTGATTTGTATATATGCAGGATGGATTCAGGTGGAAAAACTTCCTGGCCCTAGACAGTGACCCAACCTTCCTAGCAGTGGATGCAACTAATTAATCAATGTAATGGTTCCACTTAAGATCGGAAGAGAAGGTAAGGCCGAGGAGGCGCAGTGTATTGCTCTCAGGGAGACTCGCTTGGTCCATGCTTATGGAAGGCAGAAAAGGTTGATGATTGACAGATACAGTTTTGTTTTAGACTCATTGAAATTTACAAGCCGCTTGTTTCTCCAGTCCACCACTCAGTGTAGATTCCTCTCAAGATCAGCAGCTAGGTTGTCTGCATCGTTTTTCGAATGAGCCGTAAGTTCTATGCTAATAGTTTCTTTTATCCTACTTCTTGCTTGTGGAACTCCCTTCAGGCTCAGTGCTGTCCAGCCAACTACAATATCCAAACATTTAAAGGCAATATCAACAGCTTCTTCCTGTCAGCGTGATTACTGATTCCTTTCCCCGCTTATTATTAATATTTCTGTTCCTCATTCTTTGACGCCCTGTAACTTCTTGTGTCTTAGTAGCTTTATTGCCTTACATGGGGTGATACAGATTTAAAAAGTTAAGGATGAGTATTTTTTTTCTGTGT
The DNA here is from genome assembly GCA_037127315.1 of Ascarosepion bandense. NCBI lineage: Eukaryota > Metazoa > Mollusca > Cephalopoda > Sepiida > Sepiidae > Ascarosepion > Ascarosepion bandense. The sequence goes on along the minus strand of JBBBDQ010001034.1, from coordinate 2,520,810 downwards.
AAATACTTTCACGGCTTCTGCTCCGATGAACTTAGATCACTGGTGCCCACTAAATACGAATTTGCACGAGATACTAGATTAGCAAGTAGATCCCACCCTTTTACAGTGAAACCGATAAAATGCAGTCGTAACTTCTACTCCAACAGTTTCTTTCCTCGCACTTCCCGACTGTGGAATTCTCTTCCAAACGATTGCTTCCCCGACGGCTACAATCTCCAGGAGTTTAAATGTATGGTAAATAGACACCTCCTAACACACTAACCTGCTCCCATTCTATCTAGCACTCATCCTCGGTATCCTTACTCATCTGTCACCTTCCTCCTGACATTCCCTATGTCTAACCACTCCTTCTCTTTACCTTCCCCTATGTAGCCCCATGCGCAATAGTGGCAGTGGAATGCCTTGCTTGGGGTGAGATGATTAAAAAAAAAAATTACCTCAAATTCGCTGCCATATATTAGATATTAAATAAAAATTTACGATTCTTCTTTGTTTTATACGACTAAAATAAGGGAGCTTATAGATGTTTGGACATCGAAAAAACAATGTCTCCTCAGGTAGTTAAAAATTTTGGTAACTTTTGTGGACCCAGAATAGGTCCGGAAGTAAACTCGAACTCGGGAATTAGTGAAATATATATATATATCAAAAGGAAAACAAATACAAGAGCGTTACACGTCAATTTGAATGCCAAATATTAGAACGGGGTGTCTCAACCCAATTCAACTCATTATTTAGTTGTCCCTCCCAGTAAGGGCAACATGTGACACATGTTCAGTTTAACTGGGATATCCGGGCCATATCACCCGGCCAAAAAATGTCTGTCTATTTTTACCCAGTCGTGCCTTTACCCTTCGGCGGAACCACGACTGGGTTATTGCTCTCTGCTCGGAAGCAGAGAGCGCCCTCTACCCGAAGGCAGAGGGCTGACAGTGTCATAGTTGCAGAGGCAAATGCCAACTGGCAACTCAACTCACCCAATTCAACTCTACCCCGAGAGGCATATTCTCCCAATATTCATAATAATAGGAAGAGTTCATTATAGTCCAAAAAGGGTAGGTTTCGTAACAGTAATAAAAGTTATTTTTGAAAAAGAAGATTTAAAAATCTCATTTCCCCTTTCGTTTTTTTGAAAATTGTACGAGGTATAGAGAATAGAAAAGGAGGAAACAAATGTAAACATGTTACGAAAATTAAAATTCGTTAATTTCCGTAACATGTTTACATTTGTTGACATTACGATACATTTCAGAGCAGATATGGTTGTTTACGATAGATCGAAAATTGTGTTATATAGGCTTGATTAAAACCTCGTTTAGACTGAAGGTCATTCGTGGTCTAAGATGTTGCCAGATCAAATGGTACCTTCCCCTATGTGAATAGGGGTCGCAGGTTCGAATCCTGCCGAATGACATACATTTTCGTAATAAAAATGTATCGCAAATAATCAGGCCGGTAGATATAAATATATAATGCTGTTTAATTAAAAACAGAATATCTACTTAAATACGAGTATCGATAAAAAGTAATGTTCAAACAATTCATTTCAAATGGTCTGTTGTTTATAACCAAGTTTCGTTAATATATATATATATATATGTATATATATATAATCCACGGGTCAGCAGTCTAACTGACATGCTGAATGTATATATAGTGCATATATATATATACATATATATATATACACTACCGTGCATAATTTCTAGACCACTCCAGTTTGTTATATATATATATAATTAAATTTGTTTTTTAATTAAAAATACATTGCGAAACGGAAATTTCTATGTTTCGAGATTTTTACCTCGTCTTCAGGCAAGGTTAGATCATTTTTGTACAAATCATTTTCACAACTATGATCTAACTAAATATTCTGTTAATCTTCTTAAATGATTTGTGAGCGTTTATATATATATATATATATATATATATATATATATATATATATATATATATATATATTCAAAATAATACCTAAACTGACTCTGTAAGTATCTAAATCCTAAAATTCTACAAAGGTAAACTTTAAGAAAAACTTTAAGAAAAACGAATAACCGACAGAATCTAATTCCGTTAACATCCGTCGCACTAAGGCGTTGGATAAGAGGGGGGGAAAAAAAGAAATCCGCAGAATAAAGACAAGACATACAATACTCCGCAGTAAAGAAAAAAAAACCCAAACGGAACCAACCACAAAAAAAGAAGAAAAAGTGCTCGATACAAATACAAACAAATGCAAAAGTACAAATGAAAAGCAGAAGTAGAGCGAAGACACATAAAGAATCACAAGATAGCCGTTGTGTGAAACCGCGGTAGGTTTTGGCTATCTTGTGATTCTTTATATATATATATATATATATATATACTACCGGCCGTAATTATTTGACCAGCAATTGTTTTTAAAAAAATGATGTATTTCATACCATTTTTTAGTATTTATTGCCAATTGAATAATTGTAAATGAAAATCGAATTGTTATTTTGTTAAAACTGCAGTATAACATGTGCATCAAATGAAGTCATAAATATTTAATATTTACCAATATTGCAGTTTCATTAATGAAAGAATAAATATAATTTAGGCTAATTCGGACGATTTCATCTTTACGTCCTTTTCTTATTATAACAAAAGAACCGTTTTTTTTTTTCATTTAGAATTATCCACTTGGCATTAAATACTAAATATAGTATGAAATAGAACATTCCTTTTAAAAACTGGGGCTGGCCTATATATAGAAGGTGAAACAAATAAAGAAATTATACTTATCGCAGACAGTTGGAGTGTCCTGATGTTGATGTTGTTGTTTTCTTTGGCAGCGTGGAGTGAAAATGAAGAAAGGAAAACTGAAAGAAGGGGTAGAATGAATATAGGTTGGTGAGACGTAACCTAGTCAGCTTGAAGTCTCTTCCTTACATTGTGAAATGCTATCAGATACCGCTCCCATTCTGACTGTTTTGACCGGTCACGGAACGTGGTTAAATAGTGTTTTATCGTCATGTGACCGACTCCAGTGGGAATTTTCATTCTTTATGTGTAAAAAAATTAGCTGGCGTCATAGATCATTTATTCGATATTCTATCCAATCAGAAACTATAATTTTACTTTCACACTGACATGTGAAATTTGCCTTGGTCTGGGTTTTTCCAAAATGTTTTTAGTACTTTGAATCTGATTTTGTGAGTGTGCAATTTTACTTTGTGTTTCATTTAGCTGTTAGATGATATAAGATTTGTATTTTATAGTAGTTTAATATTCTCTATTTTGCTTCCAACAAAATTACAATTTCTTTTAATAACTTTATGTCCAAGGGATTCTTATCTTTTTTTCGAACCACATCACTTTCGGTTGCATAGTTTTTTTTCCGTATTTTAAGAGATTGTCGAGTTTTTACTGCGAGGTCACATATTACCTTGTAGGTCACCATTCATATTTTCTTCTCTCGTTACTTTATGTTCACGGTTTATTCAGCAATCCTCAGTTGAATCTTACAATTCTATATTCAAGTTTCTTCATGACTGGAAAAAAAAAGCATCCGGGTGAACTTTACACCTGGATGCTAATTTACATCACTTGATCTCATTTTCTGCTACTTTTAGAGTGTTTAATTTTCCGTACTAAACGGACATACACAGAACCTTACAATAATTACAATAACAGACAAGACAGGGCTTAACAACACAGAGAGGAGGGATTTAGATTGCAATAGTCGCCAAAGTAATCAATCCGAATATTGCTCAAATGTAATATCTCAAAATGCAACTATTTTTTACTTAAATAGACCATTTCTGGACATGGGTTATTCCATTATTGAGAGTGCTGCAGGGATGTTAGCCACTCTACAACAGACAGAAAACTGTTACTGTAGAGTGATGGGATCTATTAGGTTATATTGCTCTAGACATCGATTGAACTTCTCAATTTCCCTCTGCATTAACAGATATGCGCAGTTTATTCAATCCCTAAAAGACATGCCCACTGTCTATGTCTGGTAACTGTCGCTCAGTTATTTAAATAGCAGTGTTTTTTTCTTTTTACTATTTAACATAGATAGAGGGGAGATGTATTCTCTTCTGACGGATATTTGCGTATGAGTGACTTTAACGGATTGAAACTCGTCTGTACGATTTCACAGTCTGCGTTACTATTTATCACACCACCCGCACACCAATGCTTACATCCCTTAGGATCATTCACGTAGGTTGGGTCATCCTAAGGGAATCGGTGTTTCTACCCAATAAGGTCATCAGCCGTCATGAGTCTTGACTTGAAATTAAATTTTTACCAGCAACCCAAATTTAAACAATAATACTAACAGTGTGGCCTTGTGATGCAATAGATATCGGCTCGGAACGAGCAATCGGGGAGGCGAGTTCGAATTCCAGCTGAATTCATTGCATTCACTTACGCGCAAATACCGTTGGAGAATGTATTAATCCGTCTCTTCCTTCCAGCTATGGGTTAAATAACAGGACAGATTGGGTTCTATAGCCTTGGCTGGCAACCAGTCTACCGCATAAAGCAATGGCAACCTCTGTCAGTCAGTTAGGTGCCATACGTGATACACGCTTGGGTGATCATGTCTCTTTCGAGACATGACTGACTGGGCAGAAGATTATCCCGCAGTAGGTTGCCATTGCTTTCTGCGGTAGACTGGTTGACAACCGAGGTTATAAAACCCAATCTGTCCTGCTATTTAACCCATACGGATTAATACCTTTCCCAAGGGTATTTGCGCGTAAGTGAATACAATGGATTCAACTGGAATTCGAACTCGGATCCCCAGTTTATCGTTCCGAGCCGATATCAACTGTACCACAACGCACATACAAGTGATAATCTTCTGCCCAGTCAGTCATGTCTCTTTCGAGACATGATCGCCCAAGCGTGTTTCACGTATGGCACTGGCTAACAGTGTAACTATTTTTTTTCATCCAATCATAAACAGATTTCAATGTATTGCGTTGATTTCGGAAATCTTTTTTTTTAAATACTCCCATACTATATTAGATTAAGATTAGATGTTAACTTGTTTTTTAATATAAAAAAATCATCATTGTTATTTTTCAAATCAGAATTTTTAATCGGATGTCAAGATTATCAAATAGTGAAATTGAGAAGACAAAAACTGTGTCCAGCTCGGCTCAACAAAGAAACCATAAAACCTTGTTTGCTTGAGCCATTCTAATCATTAATTAAACACTTATCAAATCGTTCCTTTTTTTCCAATCTTTCTTTCGTTTTTGTCTTCCGTCTTGATTTATATTTTCCTGTTTTTTTTCCCACTTCTTTATTTTTTAATTTTACAATTCCGTTCTTTCATTCTTTCAATCCCAATATAAACTTTATTTAACAGTAGATTACTTTTTAAACTCTTTTGTCCCTTCTTTCTCGTCAAGTCTCAGAACATAGATATTTTGTTCTTTTTTTTTCTTTCAATCTCAATATATAATTTCGTTGTTTCTTATTTTAAGATTCCTTTTATTCTCTTTCCTTTCTTCAATCTCTCTCTCTCTCTCTCTCTCTCTATATATATATATATATATATATATATATATACATAGCGCTCATTCAATAATGAATTAGAGCACACTGGCTATTGGGCGTATATAATGATAATATACGCGCTAAAAAGTATGCCTTCTTCTACCGAGCCTCCATTGCCCAGAGTTAGAATCGTCGACTGACGCCAATTCGGTCAGGTTTCAATCCTGGATTAAAAAGCAATCGGAGTCTAACAGTACTGATGAGCTGTGATACAGCGAAACAGATCTGTCTGCGGATGACTATATATATATTCAAAAATTATAACATAAATATGCTATAATATCACTACAAAAGTAGCTATTTTGTTTCGACACTTCTTGTGTCTTATCAAGTGATCCATAAACACACAAATACCATTAGGGACACTTAACGAATCATAACATGTATAATAACAACAACAATACATATACACTTTAAACAAAACGTTCACAGCCTCTCACACTTTTTATTCTATACCAATTTCTCTCGTTGGAACAACCCTATTTCTTTTCCAAATATATATATATATATATATATATATAGTTCTAATTTCTCACATTTTTTCTTTCTCTATATTTGGTACTCTCTCTCTCTCTCTCTTTCTATCTCTCTCTCTCTCTCTCTTTCTATCTCTCTCTCTCTCTCTTTAACATTCTGTCTGTCTGTCTGTCTTTCTCTCTCTCTCTCTATATATATATATATATATATCTTTATGTTCTATTCTTCCCACCTGATTTGGTAATCATTCATAGTTTCTTTATTCACTACTTTCGTTTTCACATTTATACTCTCTCTCTCTCTCCCTTTCTCTCTCTCTCCTTCTCTCTCTCTCTCTCTCTCTCTCTCTTTCTGTTTTTTCTTCGTTCTTCTAACTTGCTTCTGTTATTCTTCATAATTTTTTGCTCACTACTTTCGTTTTCACATTTGTATTCTTTCTCTCTTTTTCTCCCTCTCTTTCTCTCTCTGTCTTTCGCTCTCTCTCTCTCTCTCACTCTCTCTCCATATATATATATATATATATATATATATATATATATATATATTATATAAAAGATTTTCGATTATTAGCTTGTATGACACATATTTCACCGCTTGATGTTCTTTGCGCGGCTCGTCAGATCGAAATGGTACAACAGTAGACAATCAATTAGATTACCTACTGTTGTATCATTTGGATCTGACGAACCGCGTTAAGAACATCAATGCGGCGAAATATGTATTATCCATAGTAATAATCGAAAATCCTTTATAAATTATATTACTCTGTTAAATTAAATAAATGAATTTAACATTGAGTTCTCTCGAGTTCGTCTCTTTTGGAATTTACCTGGATTACATACCAAGTGTACTATGTTATATATATATATATATATATATATATATATACATATATATATATATATATATATATATATATAACTGTTCCGTTCTTCCCACTTGCTTTCGTTATTCTCCATAGTTTTTTAATTCACTACTTTCGTTTCACATTTATACTCTCTCTCTCTCTCTCTCTCTCTCTCTCTCTCTCTCTCTCTCTCTCTCTCTCTCTCGGTTATTCTTCATAATTTATTTATTCACTAATTTCGTTTTCACGTTTTTACTCTTTTTCTCTTTCTTTCTCTCTTTCCCACTTCCGCATTCTCTCTCTCTCATGCTCTCTTTCTCCCTCTCTCTTTCCCTCCCTCTCTCTCTCTCTCTCTCTCTCTCTCTCTCTCTCTCTCTCCGGTTATTCTTCAAAATTTATTTATTCACTAATTTCGTTTTCACGCTTTTTCTCTTTTTCTCGCTTTCTCTCTCTTTCTCACTTCAGCATTCTCTCTCTCATGCTCCCTTTCTCCCTCTCTCTCTCTCTCTGTCGTTCTTTGCCTGTTCTGTTCTCCCCATTGGCTATCCTTCATAATTTCTTTATTTCCCAATCTCCACTTTCATATTCTTACTCTCTCTCCCTCTCTCTCTCTCTCTCTCTCTCTCTCTCTCTCTCTCTATCATTATTAATTTTCTTTTTACTTCAACTTTTCATCATGTTTCCTGGTTTTTTGTCCTTTGTAAAAGCAAAAATGTTTTGCTCGGTTGAAGACATTCTTTTGTTAGGAATTTTCAAGACTATTTTTTACAAACGAGAAAGAAATTTCTTGATAAGGTTTCGTTAATGGAAGGAATTGTAAAGAAAAGATTTTTATTACCGAAGTCACTGCAGGTGACATAAATGCTTGAAAGCGATGGTAAACAGCCGATTATTAAAATTATGGCTTTGTGTAGTTTTCAAGTGTACGAGAAATCGTTGTTCAGGTAAAGGCCGCCATTTTCAATATTGGATGGCAAGTAATAATGATTAAAATTTCGAACAATATCTCTTGGCAAAACATGATTAGGGATTTTAAGCCAAAAAAAAAAATACCGAAAAGCGAAACAATCTAATTTAAAGGTATCTATCAATCTAACTATCAATCTATCTATCACAGTATGTTCATATCTATCTATCTATCTATCTATCTATCTATCTATCTATCTATCTATCTATCTATCTATCTCAGTCTGTTCATATCTATCTATCTATCTATCTATCTATCTATCTCAGTCTGTTCATATCTATCTATCTATCTATCTATCTCAGTCTGTTCATCTATCTATCTATCTATCTATCTATCTATCTATCTGTTCTCAGTCTGTTCATATCTATCTATCTATCTATCTATCTCAGTCTGTTCATATCTATCTATCTATCTATTTTTTCGTAACTATTTGTCTATATAGATCTGTTTCTATCTATCTATCTATCTATCTATCTATCTATCTATCTATCATAAGTCTGTTCATATCTATCTATCTATCTATCTGTCTGTTCATAAGTCTGTTCATAAGTCTGTTCATATCTATCTATCTATCTATCACAGTCTGTTCATATCTATCTATCTATCTATCACAGTCTGTTCATATCTATCTATCTATCTATCACAGTCTGTTCATATCTATCTATCTATCTATCTATCTATCTATCTATCTATCTATCTATCTCAGTTTGTTCGTATCTCACTATCTATCTATCTATCTATCTATCTATCTATCTATCTATCTATCTCAGTCTGTTCGTATCTATCTCTCTATCTCACTCTGTTCATATCTATCTATCTATATATATATATATATATATATATATATATATCTGTCACAGTCTGTTCATATCTATCTATCTATCTCACAGTCTGTTCACATCTATCTATATATATATATATATATATATATATATCACAGTCTGTCCATATATCTATCTATCTATCTATCTATCTATCTATCTATCTATCTATCTGTCTGTCTGTCTGTCTGTCTGTCAATGACAAAATATAGGTGCTAGGAAGAAAAGTTAGCTATTATGTTATTCCCAAACAAAAATGAATTATTTAACAAAAAAAAAAAAAACAGAAATTATGACTAAGTGTAACCAGACCATAAAATAACTATTAGGTTCATACAACCATGGATGAAAACGTTATAATTTCTTCTAATTTTTAAAACTTCACGTTCAAAAATTCCCCGTTACGTAGCGTTCTTAAAATAAAACGGTAAAATCAATTATTGCAAATCGCCTGAACATTATATATATAATAAATTTATAGAATATGTGCTTTTTCAGGTTTATACACGCTTTGGGACTCTTTCTGCCCAAAATAAACCTCATAAAACCTTTAACGCATAGGGCATTGATGATCTGTTCTGAAGAGTTCCTTGATAGTGAAAATAATTTTATAAAAGAACTTCGTGCAATAGTGGGAATCCACCCACTGTTGTCACTTTGGTGATTTGTAGCAAGATCGCTGACTTAAGAAAGATTAAGCCAGTAGTCATTGCTAAATGTCCGGTATATTTAAGACTTCTGTGGATTAGTGAGAAGGGTGAAAACCTATCTAGGCAAATTTCTTCTGATGTTGGAAATGTTATTTTTCTTTTGCTTTTGGCACGAGAACTGTTTTTGCTTCAAGTTGTAAGGACGTTCTGCCTACTCATTAAATATATTTTATATAAATTACAAATTCAATTTTGACTGCAGTGCCAATTCCTAGTTAAAACCACTCAACGTCTTGACACTAAAATCAAACATGCTACACTGAAATTCAGGAACCATTACTGGCAAGAAAATGAACTTGTCCCTAACGCGTATTGTTCCTCAATTTGTGAACTTCTTATAAAAACTAGAAAGTGTGCCATGGATTTTAATATGGATTCGTTTGCCATATTGGCCAATTTACATTCACTTTACAATTTGAAGGTGCTAGAGTCTGTTTACATCAGGTCTTGCAGACCCTCGCTGTGTAAACAACAGGAGTGTTTGCTGGGCCTTGCTGTAATCAGTCTCAAGCAGTTCATTCCACCTTTCCTAACATGGACCATTTCATTTTTCCCAACTCTTCCATTTTACTTTCCAATTAAAATATTGACGAGCGGGGGTGAAAACAGTTGTTTTCTTTTCTTTTCTTTTTTATTTTATTTTATCCTCATTATGGCCTGTAACATAAATATTAAAACTCTTAATGCAATATATACACTACCACTTATAATTTTTAGGCAACCCCAGTGCTTTTTTTTGTTTTGTTTTTAATCATTTCACCCCGAGCAAGGCGGAAACGCCACTGATGTGCAGGGGGTTACATAAATGTAAAAAGATTAATTAGAAAAGACTGAGGAGTACAAACTAGTTAGAAAGGAACAATAGAAAGCTGAGAAAGCAGGTGCGATGACAGATACATAGGTGGAGAGAAAGTGAAGGTTATACAGAGGAGGGGAGAGAGCTAGAGTCCAGTGGTTAGTAGATGAGTATTAACTTTGCATTTAAATTTCTGGAGGTTGTAGCCGTCAAGAAAGCAAGAATACGTGAGCGAGTTCCACAGGCGGGAAGTGCGAGAGAAAAAGCTGCAGGAGTAGAATTGTCGTCTGCATTTGGCTAACCTGACTGTGAATGGGTGGGACCCAGTTGCCAGTCTGGTTGCATGAGTAAACACCTGTTGAGGAGGCATCAGTGACTTAAGCTCATCCGAGCAGAAGCCATGAAAGTATTTATAGAAGAGACAGAGGGAGGCCACATTTCGACGATGGGGAAGTGGCTGCAGTCGAGATGGTTGACTTGTATATATGCAGGATGGATTAAGGTGGAAAAAACATCCTGGATCGACATAGTGACCCAGCCTTCTTAGTAGTAGATTTTGCTATGGATTCAATATAGTGGTTCCATTTGACGTCTGAGGACAGGGTAAGTCCGAGGAGGCGTAGTGTATTACTCTCCGGGAGAATCGCTTGGGCCATGCTTATGGGAGGCAGGAGAATTTGCCTGTAATGGTTGACAGACAACAGCTTGGTCTTAGATGAATTGAAGTTGACAAGCCACTTCTTGCCCCAGTTCACCACAGAGTGTAGATCCCGCTCAAGGTCAGCAGCGAGATTATGTCTGTCCGCCACGACAGGTTTCTTACTGATGCGGGAGTATATTGTAGTGTCATCTGCGTAGGGACTTGGTCTCATCTGGGAGGTCGTTGATGAAAATAAGGAAGAGCGTCGGGCCCAGGATAGAGCCCTGTGGGACACCAACATTCGTGCTGTAGGACGAAGAGGCACGCCCATTCAGAACGACCTTCATTTTGCAGTTATTTAAGAAAGATTGGATTAGGTCAAGCAGGCGACCGGTAATACCATAACCGCGTAGTTTGCATAGGAGGCCAGAGTGCCAAACCCTGTCGAAAGCCTTGGAGATGTCCAGAGCAACCGCGCGAGCCTCGTCAGACTCATCAAGGGCCTGTAGCATGTACTCCGTTACGGTTGTTAGCAGGTCGGCCGTGGACCTGTTTTAATAAAATGGTGTATTTCATGCTGTTTTTGGCATATAATGCCAAGTGAATAATTGTAAATAGAATGGTTCTTTTGTTATTATTACTTTACAAAATTTTACTAGGCAAGTAGCGACAATTTAACCGTCGCACCTTGTAGATTTGCTCTCTCTCTCTCTCTCTCTCTCTCTCTATATATATATATATATATATATATATATATATACACTACCGGCCATAATTATTAGGCCACCCCAGTGTATGTAAAAGAGATGATTTATTTCATACTATTTTTTAGTATTTATTGCCAAGTGAATAATTGTAAATGAAAATAGAATGGTTCTTTTGTTAATATTGTACAATAACATGTGCATCAAATGAATTTATAAATATTTAAAAATTATCTATATTGCACTTTCACTAATGAAAGAATAATGAATATTTATATATATATATATATATATATATATATATATATATATATATTAGTACACCTTATCTATAACTTATAATGACTTTAACTTTAGCAACGCTAATACCTAAAATAATAATTCAAATCGAAAAACGAAAGAGATAAAGGTATGTGCGCGTGCATTCGTAGATGTTTAATAAAAATTATATTCTTTACTCTTCCCTAATCTAGCGTTTACCGTGTAAAAAGAATGAAAAAAGTGTATTTTTTTATCATTTCACCCCAAGCAAAGCAGTTTTACTGCCACTGGTGTGAAGTGGGTTACATAAGAGAAGAGTGATGAGGAAGAGGGACATAAAAAAATTAGATTCTTTACTCTTCCCTAATATGGCGTTTACCGTGAAAAAAGAATGAAAAAAGTGCATTTTTTTATCATTTCACCCCAAGCAAAGCAGTTTTACTGCCACTGGTGTGAAGTGGGTTACATAAGAGAAGAGTGATGAGGAAGAGGCACAGGTTATACAGGGTGTAAGAGAATGGGTAAGAGAAGAATGAGAATACAGGTGTGGTGAGAGTAGAGTGGACGGAGAAAATGACATGACGGAAAGGACGCGAGACAGAGATAGAAGATGACTATTGACCTTACATTTAAATTCTTGTAGCTGTCGGAAAAGCAAATATAAGAAATGGAATTCCACAGGCTTGAAATGCGAGAAAAGAAGCTGAGGGGTAGAAGTTACGGTTACATTTTATTGGTTTCACTGTGAAAGGGTGGGACCTAACTGCTAGTCTAGTAGCTCGAGTAAATTCATGCAGTGAGGGCACCAGTGAGCTAAGCTCCTCGGAGAAGAAGCCGCGAAAATAATTGTAGAAGAGACATAGGAAAGCCACATTACGCCGGTGAGAAAGTAACTGCATCTGAGCTGCCAAGTCGGGATCGATCACATTACAGATTTTCCGTTGGATTTTGTCAAGAACCCCGTGGTGAATAGCAGGGGTACCCGATCAGATGTGGCAGCAGTATTCAATACACGAGGGGATGGTAAATTTATGTATGTGCAGGATGGTTTCAAACGGGAAAAACTTGAAAAAAGTTATAAATCTGATGAAGTCTTAAATTGTCGAAATACATCATATATTTGTTAAACTTTTTCCTGTTTTTCTTCTAACATTTCTATGTTTTAAAGTTTGAAACTTTGTCAAAATTTTAATCTCTGATTTAAATTGATATATATATATATTGTTACGTGTTAAGTGTAACAATATATATATATATATAATAATGATAATAAAACCGACTCTGTCCGTATTCTACTCTTAAAATATTACACAAGAATCTTTTAAAGATTATGAATAAGCAACAGAATCTAACTCCGTTACCGTCCTCGGCTTGCGATTTTTTTCGTGTATATATATATATATATATATATATATATATATATATATATATATATATATTGTTACGTGTTAAATGTAACAAAAGCAAAAAATGATTGAATAAAACTCAGAGCTACATCACATACAAATATTTAATTTACGATAAATACAAAAGATATATATACAAAATTTACAATTTTTACATTAAAAAAAGCAACGTAGAGTTTACTACTGGCAGGCGAAATGTTACGAAGGGGAAGGAAGGGTCAGTATCTTTACCCTGTAAAGTAGTTTAAGTGCTATACTTTTTTGAAATCCTTCAATGTGTATATAAAGAATAATTTCCAGTATGGTCAATGAAAAAGTCAAAAAATCTATTTACCTTTTTACTTCCATGAGGTTCTATTTCAGGTTTTAGTTAGTAGGCAACTTTTCTTAGAGATTCTTTCGGGTTGGATGCACAGATCCATGAATCGGGCCAGAGTTGATAATGTCAGCAAATCCTGTTAACTAACTACTCTCTTCCCAAAACCTATTTTTATAGGGGCTAATACCTAATTTGCATATTTCTAGAACATTTCGAATTCTCTAGATTTTACTCGAATTTTCTCGAACATTCTAGCATTTTCCAAACGGTCTATTTCTAATTTCCTTATTTTTACGACTACTTCATGAATTAAAAATTTTGTAATAACAAGTAGGACTCAATAGAATCCCTGACTATAACTTTTTAAATATTATTAGTATTATTTTTATATAAATGCATCCTTGTAACAATATATATATATATATATATATATATATATATATATATATATATATATATATATATATAAACTTATTTATAAGTGTAAGTGTGTGTGTGTCTCTGTGTGTGTGTGTGTGTATGTGTCCGTTACCTATAGACTCCGAAACGGCTGAACTGATTTTCTGAAAAATTTATACTATAAGCGCCTGCGAGTGTTCTTAGCTAGGTTTTGTGTCGAGGTACTCCCCCGATAAATATCGATAAAATCGATAATAAAAAAAATCCGGTTATAGAAGGAGTGGTCCGATTTTAATCAAATTTGATACACTCATGAACAAAGACATAAGAAATGATATTCAGAAGTTTCAAGGTTGCAGTTCTTACAATAGTGCAGAAAATCGATAATATATATATATAAAAGGCAAGATGTTTGTGTGTGTGTCTGTTTATCTGCCTGTATGTCTGTATTTTTTCAGCCCTTTTATTTTAGTTTTTGTTTCGGGTTTGTATCTAAGTAGGTATAATTGTAGTTCTTAGTCTCAGCCATGATACCATTTACTCAGAGGACTTATCTAGCCTTCAAAATTTGGTTTACGACGAAAAAACTTATTTGATATCGATACAAGGAAATCAAAATTCGACTTACATCCATTCATTTTTCTTTCAGTCTACGGTTTCGCTTTAGCTGGAACCAGTATTGCTTTTTAGTCAAGGTCCAAAGAGTCTGAGCGCCAGGACCATGAATTAGTTTTAAAGCTTTCATTACACCCGAGTAACGTTGGGCTATACTGCTAGTTTTTATATAAATGCATTCTTGTAACAATATATATATATATATATATATATATATATATATATATATATATATATATATCTCCAAATGTAAAAGTTTGAAGAATATAATTGCAATCGAAAAAACAAACAAATGAGAAATAAACCCTACTATAGAGAAAATGTGCGTTGTGGTGCAGTGGATATCAGCTCGGAACGAGAAATCGGGGAGCCGAGTTCGAATTCCAGTTGAATTCCTTACATTCACTTAGGCGCAAATACCCTTGGGAAAGGTATTAATCTGTCTTTTCCCTCTAGTTATGGGTTAAATAATATGGGTAAAAATAAGGAAATTAGAAATAGACCGTTTGGAAAATGCTAGAATGTTCGAGAAAATTCGAGTAAAATCTAGAGAATTCGAAATGTTCTAGAAATATGCAAATTAGGTATTAGCCCCTATAAAAATAGGCTTCTATAGCCTTGGTCCGCAACCAGTCTACCGCAGAAAGCAATGGCAACCTACTGCGGGATAATCTTCTTTCGAGACATGATCGCCCAAGCGTGTATCACGGCTGGCACTTAACTGACTGATAGAGAAAATAAAGAAGAAAAGGCAAAAAAGAGAGAAGTATTCTTTTTTACTTTCTTTTCTTTTTCATTATTTTTTATTTTCTTCCCTTTTTTTTCTTTTTTTTTTCATCAAACCCTTTACCATGTACGCAAATTTTTCCAGAAACGGAAATTGAAATGATGCTTCATAAAATAATATTTAAATAAAAGCATTTACTACCATTTTTGCTCACGACCTGATGAGACATTCCCTTTTCAATGTCGAAACAAAATGTCTAATATTGTCGCAGTCATTTCCATGTTCTATTGTAAACGCTGAATAGTATATTTATAATATAAGTAATGGTTACTGTGCACCTCTACACCTGTACAATAGACGTGGGTGGAGTGTGAACCGGGCGATAGTTTAGTCTATCTACTCCAATTGAAAAAAAAAAAAGAAAAAAAAAGACAAGTGAAAAGATTGGAAAAGAGAAAGCCGGAAATCACATCCTAAACAGGGAACAAGGGATGAGCCTCTTCACCTGTTCAATAGACCAGGGTGGAGTGTGAACCGGGCGATAGTTTAGTCTATCTACTCCAATTGAAAAAAAAAAGAAAAAGAAAAGTGAAAAGATTGGAAAAGAGAAAGCCGGAAACCACATCAAGTCGGAACGAGAAATTGAAGCGTCGAGTTGAAATTCCATTTGAATTCCTTGCATTCACTTTCGCACAAATACCCTTGGGGAAGGTATTAATCGGTCTCTTCCCTACAACAGATAGCATATGCAAACTATTGCTGGATAATCTTCTGACCAGTCAGTCAGGTCTCTTTCGAGACATGATCGCCCAAGCGTGTATCACATATGGTACTTGACTGACTGACTGAATATAATAGTTGAAAACATGATTAAGCTTCTACTAGGTATAAAGTGGGGGATCAGTTTTATATTGTTATGAAGTAATAAACTGATCCCCTACTTAATACTATTTAATAATATAATACATCTCTTTCCTCGTGTAATAATGTGTCAAATAATAAGATAGATTGGGTTCTATAGCTTTGACTTGCAACCGGTCTACCACAGAAAGTATTGTCAACCAACTGTGAGATAATCATTCAGTCATGTCATTTTCGCGACATGATCGCCTAAGTGTGTATCACGTATGGCACTTAACTGACTGAATATAATAGTTGGACACATTATTGAGACTTCTACTGGGCATAAAGTGGAGGATCATTATTGTATTGTTATGAAGTGATAAACTGATCCCCCACTAATTATACTTAATAATATAAAACATCTCTTCCCCCTCTAGCTATGAGTCAAATAACAGGACAGATTGGGTTCTATAGCCTTGGCTGGCAATCAGTCTACCGCAGAAAGTAATGGCGACCTACTGTTGGATAATCTTCTGCTCAGTCACTCATGTTTCTTTCGAGACATGATCGCCCAACGCGTGTATCACATATGGCACTTAACTGACTAATGCTTACTAATAGAAGTACATTTCCACAGATATTTAATTTTAAAATGAGCTCAATACAAAAGTAGAGCATAAATATATGGTTATTATTATTAGTATTATAGCATACTGCAGTTCAATGGCTATAAAGTTTCGGTGTTAAAACACCATCATCTGCAGTAAAATGCGGTAATTTATTTGGTAACATTTATAGATAATTAGATTAGACAAATGAAATAAAATAGAAAAATAAAAAAATAAAACCATAAGAACAGTTAAAGAGGTTTCAACTTTTCTTTGCTGACTTCTTCCTTTTTTCTTTTCTCACTTCTTTTTCTTTTTTCCTTTCTCTCTCTCTCTCTCTCTCTCTCTCTCTCTCTCTCTTATCTGTTTCTCTGTTTTCCGCTTTAATATTTTTGAAATGTCTAGCATTCAATGGCATAACATTGAAACACTACTGTCTATGATTCGTACACGCACTACCCTTTAAAACGTTATAACCTCCCACCCCACTTAATTCATCTCATTGGATGACCTCTTTGGCCTTATGTTTTCATTTTATTTTATTTTATTTTTTATTTTATTTTTTACTCTCCTCATATCTATATATATTACCAAATCAATTAAGCACATTTTACTGCCTGATGATAGTGTTTTAACACCGAAACTTTATAGATATTGAATTGCAGTATGCTATTATTATTATAATAATAGTAATAATTACTAAATATGTGTGTGTGTGTGTGTGTGTGTGTGTGTGTGTGTGTGTGTGTGTGTGTGTGTGTGTGTGTGTGTGTATTATGGACTCTCCCGTCGATTTTGACGTATGAGCGTCTAACACAGACAGCCACACAAAGAATTGTTTTGAGTGGTGAAGGCTTGTGTAGCACCATCCACACTTTTTGGAACTGGTGATAACAAACAATCGGTGCAGAAGTCTGCCACAGATCGCATGAACAACAGACCTCAGATATTTAACCCATAATTGGAGGGAACGGACGGATTAATACCTTTCCCAAGGGTACCAGTGCGTAAGTAAATGCAAAGTGTTCGACTGGAATTGGAACTCGGCTCACGGATTTCCCTCTCCGAGCCGACATCTACTGCACCACAACGCACATCCGTCATATATATATATATATATATATATATATATATATATATATATATATTGTTAAATATAACAGACAATGGATGTCTATTATGTTTAATCAGGAGCCATTCTAAACATCGTATTTTGGCTTTAATTTCAGGTGGAAATAAAGAAAAAAATTGTCCAATATTTTTTATTAAGTTGGTTCTAAGCTTTCGGCTCACATGAGCCATCTTCAGAGAGGTTACAGAGATGATAGCATAAAGACATCCACCATCAAAGATAATATTCTTTTGTGTTGACATAAAACTTTACTATGCAATGATAACAGTCACCGAATAGCAGACGCAGTTCGTAAATTGTAATGCGGTTATATGACGTCACACCGCGTGAGAGACCGAAATTTTAATAGGACCATATTTCTAAATGCAATGTAATGTGTTATGACCAGATTGAAACGTGGTTTTATTAAGTATGGGTTGTTTGGATTTAATGTAGATGGCCTCCAATATCTGAAGGTTCTTTTTACTGTGTGTATGAGTATTATTGTGTTATCGACTAAAATCTGTATATATATATATATATCGACAAGTAGACATTTTAACCGGCGCTTGCGTATCTGCTGTTATTATCATGTCTGTATATTCTTGCTTTAGTTTTCAAAATTGTTATCTTAGGCCGTCAAAAAGAGAAAAAAAAAGCGAAGCTGTTAATATGCACCTGCCTGCTTCAGGCTATTTTCTATTCGACAAACATGCGTTCTCAAACCGAAAATGAGTTTTTTAGCAACTGACTCATAGTCACATAAAATTAAATAACGAACACACGTTCGCGCCTGAAACAAAAATAAATATATTCTGGTAGAAAATCTTTGTTAAATAATTAAAAAAAAAAAAAAGGAAAAGAATTACAACAGTATCAAACGTTCATAATAGTAAACAAGTTGGTTTATAAACTGAAAAAAATTCGAAACAATTTCCAAAAACAGCAAACTGGTAATGAAGCGGAAAAAATGGCTTCCAGGCGAACGCTACCCGGAAACTTGATGCTCTTCTTGTCTGAAAGAATATGGTCAGTAGATGAGGTCTCATGACAAAGCCGAAAACAAAAATGATGCGCACGAAACTGGAAAAATATAAAAAGAAATAAAAAGGCCCGTGAGCCAGCAAAAGAAGATGATTATAGTCGACAAAACAAGTAATGCGGAATGAGGTATTTGAAATGGTGATTTTCAAAGTGTAGTTTACGTGTAGCACAAGACAGAAAGCAGAGAATGCCCAGTGAGAATCGAAGTGCCATACGTGATACACGCTTGGACGATCATGTGTCGGAAAGGACATGACTGATTTTCCGGCAGTAGACTGGCATTACTTTCTGCAGTAGACTGGTTGCCAGCCAAGGCTGTAGAACCCAATCTGTCCTGTTATTTAATTCATAGCTAGAGGGGAAAGAAATGTATCATATTATCAAGTATGAATTAAAGAGGGATCAGTTTATTACTTCATAACAATATAAAACTGATCCCCCACTTTATGCCAAGTAAAAGTCTTAATCATGTTTTCAACTATTATATTCAGTTAGTCAGTTAAGTACCAAACGGGATATAATTTTTCATGTGTTCGTATATATTTTTTTCTTTTCGGAACTCAAATCATATAAGAATTGTCCAAAACTCTTATACTTTCGAGCGCTTTCGGCTATACTTTTAGCCATGATCAAGAATTAATTTTGTTTTAATTATAAATAAGCATGTGGAGAACTTATGCATATAGACTTATGTATATTGCACATTGTTACCGTGCTCATAACTGATGTTATTAAGTGTATAAAAGAGAGATTGTTGCCCAAATACAACATTTTTAAATATATATATATATATATATATATATATATTATCCCTCATCAATGACGTAATATATAGTAGCTTTGTTATACTAAAATTGAGCACTCTTTTATTAACAGCTGAATAATATTTTTATATAGGTACTTGATTGTCAGAATCCTGATGAATAGAGCGAGAAGCAGAATCAGGCCAGAGATAGGGCAGGAACAGTGCGGGTTCGTCAAAGACACTGGAACAAGGAACGCCATATTCATGATTAGGATGCTCTCTGAAAGGGCATTACAAATGAAGAAAGACTTGTACCTATGCTTCATTGATTACGCGAAAGCATTCGACAAAATACGACACAAAGAATTGATGGAAATGATAGGCAACCTCGACATTTTCGGCAAAGATATAAGAATAATCCAGAACCTCTACTGGCAGCAAACGGCCTGCATACGGATAGGTAACGACCTCAGTAGATACACAAAGATAGAAAAAGGCGTAAGACAAGGATGTGTCTTTTCACCGGATTTGTTCAACCTATACAGCGAGAATATTTTGAGGACCCTAGATGACACACCAGGATTTATTATTGGAGGCCACAACCTGAACAACATAAGATACGCGGACGATACAGTACTGATTGCGGACACGGAAAGGAAACTGCAAGATCTCATACAGAAAGTAGCAGTGGAGAGTGACAAGAAGGGACTACAAATAAACTTTAAGAAAACTGAGTGCATGGTCATCAGCAAAAGATACAACCCAAAATGCCAAATACATGTGGGGGATAACAGAATCAAACAAGTCCAAGAATTTAAGTACCTAGGAAGTGTTCTAACAGGAGATGGAAAGTGCGACACGGAGATCCGAAGGCGAATTGGCATGGCAAAGGACGCGTTCCAGAAGATGAGCAAAATACTAACACACAGGAAGATCTCAATAGAAACGAAGAAAAGAGTGCTAGACTGCTACGTGATGTCAGTTCTTCAGTACGGCTGTGAATGCTGGACAATGAAGAACTTGGTGTGTAAGTGCGAAATTGCTGGTTAATGGCATTATCTGTTGGAATGTACGTTTTTATCGGTCGGATATATATTTTGGGTATATATCTTTTCGGGTATATATATATATATATATATATAGTACTGTGCAAAAGTATTAGGAAAAGAACTATTTTATCTTCTATGGTGCATATTGACAGAAAATAAACAATTTAATTAAAGTAATTTTATTTGATTTACTCAACAAATGTTTTAACAAGAAAAATACTTGTTACAAAATAAGTTTAATATTTAGTATAATAGCCTTTTGTTTTGATCACAGCCTTCATTCTGTCAGACATTGACATCACAAGCTTCTTCAATGTATCTAATGGTATCTCCTGCCAAGCAGCTTGAATTTGTTCCTAAAATGTGTCTTGCAAGTAACATTAGATTTATCAATTCGAGGGGGAGGAATAAGAAAAAAAAGTCAGTTATATCCAAGGATAATAGAATAATGAGTAGTTTCAAAATAACTTGTTTAATAGAAAATAGGAAAAATTAAATATAACTTCTTTTTAATAAATTTCTTTCGCGCCTAGTTTTAAATAATATTTATTAGCAATTTACTTGGCTTTTCATCCTGTATTTGAATTTCAGTGAGATTTCTAGGAAAATCACCCCTGTCCTAATACTTTTGCACATTACCGGTAGTGAACAAAAGTGTTAGGACAGGGATGATTTTAAACTTTATTTTGATGCCTCATAAAAGATAAAATAGTTATTGGCCTAATATTTTTGCACAGTATGCTCTCTCACTATTACTTTATATATATATATATATATATATATATATATAGTCATCCGCAGACAGATTTGTTTCGATGTATCACAGCTCATCAGTATGGTTAGATTCCGACTGCTTTTTAACCCAGGATTGAAACCCGACCGAATTGGCGTCAGTCGGCGATTCTACCTCTGAGCTCTCGGTAGAAGAAGGCAGAATTTTTAGCGTGTATATTAACATTATACGCGCCCAATAATAGCCAGAGTGCTCTAATTCATGTTTTATATATATATATATATATATATAGTCATCCGCAGACAGATTTGTTTCGATGTATCACAGCTCATCAGTATGGTTAGATTCCGATTGCTTTTTAACCCAGGATTGAAACCCGACCGAATTGGCGTCAGGCGGCGATGCTACCTCTGAGCTCTCGGTAGAAGAAGGCAGAATTTTTAGCGTGTATATTATCATTATACGCGCCCAGTAATAGCCAGAGTGCTCTAATTCATGTTATATATATATATATATATATATATATATATATCTGTGTTAATGTAATTACAATGTCAGGCAGCATTCATTCATGTTTATTTTTCTATTTCTGCCCCTATCAAGCAAGTTCATCGTCAAAAACTGTTAACTTTCTCTGGGTTTGACAGTTGAGGAGTAAAAATATTTCCTTTCGTTATCGCGGTGAAGTCTTTCCACTAAAACCTATACTTACTCAACAGAATCCTTTGAGAACCAAAAGTTTAATAGACTGGCGGTGGCAACGATCGGTAGTGTGATATGGGAGATGCTTTAAGATTGTATTTGAAGGAAAGACTTGAACCAACCGAAATGTGGTTATACAGAGGGATGCTGACGATGCCATGGATCGAGCATTTAAGCAAAGACGAGGTTTTGTAGAGAATGCAAATAAAAAGTACGCTCCTCTCCTGTCTCCCATAAGCATGGACCAAACAAATCTCCCTGAGAGCAATACACTGCGTCTCCTCGGCCTTACCCTATCTTCCGATTTCAAGTGGAACCATTACATTTAGTCCACTGCTAGGAAGGTTGGGTCACTGTGTCGGATATTTTTTCTGCCTGAATCCATCCTGCATATATACAAACCAACCATCTGTCCGTGCATGGAATATTACTGCCGTATATGGTCAGGCGCCCCCGCTGTTCATCTCAGTGTTCTTGACAGGCTCCAAAGGAGAATCAGTAATGTCATAGGTACCGACTTGGTGGCTCGACTCCAGCCACTTTCCCACCGACGGGAGGTAGCTTCTCTCTGTCTGTTCTATAAATACTTTCATGGTTTCTGCACCAACGAGCTTAAAATCACTGGTACTCCTGCAACAGGTGTTTATTCGTGCAGCCAGACTGGCAACTGGGTCCCACCCATTCACAGTTAGATCACCCAAATGCTACTCCTTCAGCTTCTTGTCTAGCACTTCCCGCTTGTGGAACTCGCTTCCATATTCTTGCTTTCTTGACGGCTACAACCTCCAGGAATTTAAATGCAATGTCAATACCCATCTCTTAACCACTTGACTCTAGTCCTTTCTACAACACCCTGTATATCTTTTTCTTTCTCTCCACCTTTGCAACTGTCATTACACATGTATTCCTATCTTTAAGTAGTTCTCTTTCCTCTCCTCCTATCTAATTTTTTTACTCTTATATAGCCCCTTGCACATCAGTGGCATTACCGCCTTGCTCGGGGTGATGCGATTAAAAATTAAAAAAAAACAAGCATATTTAAAAATCTGATACTCACAGGCCGGGTAGAGGGAAAAGAAGACAGAGACGACAAGCAACGTCTAATATACT
Source organism: Ascarosepion bandense (assembly GCA_037127315.1). Lineage (NCBI taxonomy): Eukaryota > Metazoa > Mollusca > Cephalopoda > Sepiida > Sepiidae > Ascarosepion > Ascarosepion bandense. Next base: position 2,497,632 of record JBBBDQ010001034.1, on the reverse strand, counting down.
TAATAGGCTTAAGCAAACGGATGACAGAGGGGGTTTGGGTTGAGGAGAAAGCATGTTAAGAGCTACTAGTGGTAGAGAGATGTGGAAGGCCATGAACCCCTACGTCCTGAAGGGACACGGCACATAAGAAAAAGAAGAGTTATAAATAACAAAACAGTATTGGGAAGAGGTGGATTCTTACCTAATCAAAATTTGACAAACAAATAAGAAATTATCGTGTGAATGCAAAGTGGGGGATCAATTATACATTATAACCAATATATAAACTGATCCCTCACTTTGTGATCATGTTACTTTCTATACCTTTATATTCTAGATTCATGGGCTTGACCAAATGGATGACAAAGGGCGTTTGGGAGAAGTAACAAGAGAAAGGCTGTTAAGAGCTGCAAGGGAGAGGAAGATGTGGATAGCCATGATCATCTACGTCTTGAAGGGATGCGGCCAATAGAAGTAGAAGAGTTATAAATAATTAATCAATATTGAGAAGTGGTGGATTCATACCTAATCAGAATTTCATAAACGAATAATGTGGATACAAAGTGGGGGATCATTTAGATATTATAATCAATATATAAATTGATCCCTCACTTTGTGGCCATGTTACTTTCTATACATTTATATTCTAGATTTAAGAGCATCAACAAATGGAAGGCAGAGCAGGTTCAGTAAAGGTAACAAGAGAAAGGGTGTTAAAGGCTACAGGGGATAGGAAGATGTGGAAGGCCATGAGCGTCTACGTCCTGAAGGGACACGGCACATAGAAGAAGAGTTATATAACTATTCAGTATTGAGACGAGGGGGATTATTACCTAATCAGAATTTGATAAATAAGAAATAATGTGGATATAAAGTGAGAGATCTATTCTATATTATAATCAATATATAAACTGACCCCTCACTTTGTGGTCACGCTAATTTCTATACATTTATATTCTAGATTTATGAGCTTGAGCAAATGGAAGGCAGAGCAGGGTCTGGGAGGGGTAACAAGAGAAAGGGTGTTAAGAGCTACGCAGCATAGGAAGATGTGGAAGGCCATGAGCGTCTACGTCCTGAAGGGACACGGCACATAGAAGAAGAGTTATAAATAACTAATCCGTATTGAGAAGAGGTGGATTATTACCTAATTAGAATTTGATAAACGAATAAGAAATTATAATGTCGATATATAAAAAGGGGGATCAATTCTAAATTATAATCAATATATAAACTGATCCCTCAAGTTGTGTCCATGTTAGTTACTATATTTTAATATTCTTGATTTATAGGTTTGAGCAAATGGAAGACAGAGCAGGGTTTGGGAGGGGTAACATGAGAAAGGTTGTTAAGAGCAAAAGGGATAGGAAGATGTGGAAAGCCATTATCGCATACGTCTTGAAGGGACACGATGCAAAGAATAATAATAAAAAGAATTTATATATTAAAAAAAGCGATAAAAAAAAGGGATTGTTTAGAAGCTCAATAAAGTGAAAGAATTTAGCCATTTTTATACGCACGATGCCAAAATTATTGTCTCCATATTTTTTTTTTTTTTTTGTTATCACGCTTCAGTCGTTTGCCCAGGAGATTGTTGATAAGGGTAACCTTCAGAGGGTTTCGAAATTGAACCCTTATTTGATCTACGGCAACTGATTGTGATAGCTCCGTTGACCAAGTACAGGAGCATCTTATTCAGTACGAACGTAAATATGAACAGATAGATAGATAGATAGATACATAGATAGATACGAACAGACTGAGCTAGATAGACATATAGATAGATAGATAGATAGATAGATAGATAGATAGATAGATAGATAGATAGATAATGAACAGGCTGAGATAGATAGATAGATAGATAGATAGATAGATAGATAGATAGATAGATAGATATGAACAGACTGAGATAGATAGATAGATAGATAGATAGATAGATATATAGATAGATAGATAGATAGATAGATAGATATGAACAGACTGAGCTAGATAGATAGATAGATAGATAGATAGATAGATAGATAGATAGATATGAACAGACTGAGATAGATAGATAGATAGATAGATAGATAGATAGATAGATAGATAGATAGATAGATATGAACAGACTGAGATACGTAGATAGATAGATAGATAGATAGATAGATAGATAGATAGATAGATAGATAGATAGATATAAACAGACTGAGATAGATAGATAGATAGATAGATAGATAGATAGATAGATAGATAGATAGATAGATATGAACAGACTGAGATAGATAGATAGATAGATAGATAGATAGATAGATAGATAGATAGATAGATAGATAGATATAAACAGACTGAGATAGATAGATAGATAGATAGATAGATAGATAGATAGATAGATAGATATGAACAGACTGAGTTAGATAGATAGATAGATAGATAGATAGATAGATAGATAGATAGATAGATAGATAGATAGATAGATATGAACAGACTGAGATAGATAGATACATTTGAACAGACTGAGATAGATAGATAGATAGATAGATAGATAGATAGATAGATAGATAGATAGATAGATATGAACAGACTGAGATAGATAGATAGATAGATAGATAGATAGATAGATAGATAGATAGATAGATAGATAGATATGAACAGACCGAGATAGATAGATAGATTTGAACAGACTGAGATATATAGATAGATAGATAGATAGATAGATAGATAGATAGATAGATAGATATGAACAGACTGAGATAGATAGATAGATAGATAGATAGATAGATAGATAGATATAGAACAGACTGATATAGATAGATAGATAGATAGATAGATAGATAGATAGATAGATATGAACAGACTGAGATAGATAGATAGATAGATAGATAGATAGATAGATAGATAGATAGATAGATAGATATGAACAGACTGAGATACGTAGATAGATAGATAGATAGATAGATAGATAGATAGATAGATAGATAGATAGATAGATAGATATAAACAGACTGAGATAGATAGATAGATAGATAGATAGATAGATAGATAGATAGATAGATAGATAGATAGATAGATAGATAGATAGATATGAACAGACTGATAGATATAGATAGATAGATAGATAGATAGATAGAATAAACAGACGAGATAGATAGATGAGATAGATAGATAGATAGATAGATAGATAGATAGATAGATAGATATGAACAGACTGAGTTAGATAGATAGATAGATAGATAGATAGATAGATAGATAGATAGATAGATATGAACAGACTGAGATAGATAGATACATTTGAACAGACTGAGATAGATAGATAGATAGATAGATAGATAGATAGATAGATAGATAATGAACAGGCTGAAATAGATAGATAGATAGATAGATAGATAGATAGATAGATAGATAGATAGATAGATATGAACAGACTGAGATAGATAGATAGATATGAACAGACTGAGATAGATAGAGAGATAGATAGATAGATAGATAGATAGATAGATAGATAGATAGATAGATAGATAGATATGAACAGACTGAGATAGATAGATAGATAGATAGATAGATAGATAGATAGATAGATAGATAGATAGATAGATATGAACAGACTGAGATAGATAGATAGATAGATAGATAGATAGATAGATAGATAGATAGATATGAACAGACTGAGATAGATAGATAGATAGATAGATAGATAGATAGATAGATAGATAGATAGATAGATAGATATGATATGAACAGACTGAGATAGATAGATTTGAACAGACTGAGATAGATAGATAGATAGATAGATAGATAGATAGATAGATAGATAGATAGATAGATAGATAGATAGATAGATAGATAATGAATGAACAGGCTGAAATAGATAGATAGATAGATAGATAGATAGATAGATAGATAGATAGATAGATAGATATGAACAGACTGAGATAGATAGATAGATAGATATGAACAGACTGAGATAGATAGATAGATAGATAGATAGATAGATAGATAGATAGATAGATAGATAGATAGAACAGACTGATATAGATAGATAGATAGATAGATAGATAGATAGATAGATAGATAGATATGAACAGACTGAGATAGATAGATAGATAGATATGAACAGACTGAGATAGATAGATAGATAGATAGATAGATAGATAGATAGATAGATAGATATGAACAGACTGATATAGATAGATAGATAGATAGATAGATATATAGATAGATAGATAGATATATATAGATAGATAGATAGATATATAGATAGATAGATAGATAGATAGATAGATAGATAGATAGATAGATATGAACAGACTGAGATATAGATAGATAGATAGATAGATAGATAGATAGATAGATATGAACCGACTGATATAGATAGATAGATAGATAGATAGATAGATAGATAGAAACAGACTTAGATAGATAGATAGATAGATAGATAGATAGATAGATAGATAGATAGATAGATATTGAAAATACCAAGATAGATATATAAATAGGACAGGCCGATATCTAAACTTATTTATAAATGGAACTTTGTCTGTGTGTGTCGCTGTGTGTCTGTGTGTGTCTGTGTGTCTGTGCGTGCATGTGTGTGTCCGTTACCTATAGACTCCGAAACGGCTGAACCGATATTCTTGAAAATTATTGAAAATCGATAATCGAAAAAATCGGGTTATAGAAGGAGTGGTCCGATTTTAATCAAATATGATACACTCATAGACAAAGACATAAGAAACGATATTCAGAAGTTTCAAGGTTGCAGTTCCTACAATAGTGCAGAAAATCGATAATATATATATATATAAGGCAAGATGTTTGTGTGTGTGTCTGTTTATCTGCCTGTATATCTGTATTTTTTTCAGCCCTCTTATTTTAGTTTTTGCTTCGAGTTTGGCTTTAAGTAGGTATAACTGTAGTTTTTAGTCTCAGCCATGATACCATTTACTCAGAGAACTTATTTAGCCTTCAAAATTCAGTTTACGACGAAAAAAACTTATTTGATATCGATACCAGGAAACCAAAATTTGAATTACATCCATTCATTTTTCTTTCAGTCTATGGTTTCGCTTTAACTGAAAACAACTATTGCTTTTTAGTCTTTCGTGCCAACGTCCAAAGAGTCTGAGCTCCAGGACCCTGGATTAGTTTTAAAGCTTTCATTACACCCGAGCAACGCCGGACTATACTGCTGGTATATATATATATATATATATATATATATATATATATATATATATATATACCAGACTTATATATACTTGCAGACCTTGTATATCTGTTGACCAACACTTATTCATAGGACATTCGTTGGTTCTTTTCATTAAAGGGGACACGATACAAATGGAGATGACAATAGAAGGGAAGTTGAAGCTCGTTTAAAATTAAATAGGACGGAAAAATCCTCGTTTGGAAACGCGTGTATCACAACATGTCACCGCACATTTTCGTTCCAGAAATTATGAACCTAAAACAAGACCTTCTCAGGCCGTTCAGGAGTCAGCCATTGGTCAGCATTTGTTAAACAATCAGGATTGTGCGTCCATGTATGAGGACACTTGGTTTTCTGTCTTGTATAGTACTCGAACTGCTTTTCATTTACGAGTTCTCGAGGCCATCTATTTAAAATTACATCGTCCTAGTCTGGGCAGACAAAAGGACCGTTTGATAACATCATTGAAACTCTTTGAGGGAATGTGAGTTACCCTTTTTTCCAAATTTATTTACTATTTTGGAGCTGTGATTTACACCCCCTCACGTTTTAATTAATTGAATAAATTTAATTGTAAACGAGCTTCAACTTTCTTTCTATTGCCGTTTTCATTTGTTTTTGTGTCCCCTTTAATTAAAAGAACCAACGAATGTCCCATGAATAAATGTTGGCCGAACGATATTTAAGGTCTATTAATAAAAATAATAAAAATAATTATGACGTCCTGTTTCTTTCTGTGTATGACTATATATATATATATATGTATAATAATATTTATTAATAAATTATAACATTGATATGTTATAATATCACTACAAAAGTAGCTATTTTGTTTCGACACGTTTTGTGTCTTTTCAAGTGATGTTGTTATTTCGAAATGAATGGCTACTTTTGTAGTGATATTATAACATATCAATGTTATAATTTATTAATAAATATTATTATTATTATTATTATTAGCTCTACTTTGTATTGAGCACTTTTTTAAAAATAGTGTTTCTTTGGATGGGGAATATTATTCCACCCATACTTGGATATATATATATATATATATATATATATATATATATATATATATATATACAGAAAATCTAAGCAAGAGCCAACAACCGATCACGGTTTCGCCTAACGGCTCGTCAGAGCCAATTTCCCTGACGAGTCGTTAGGCGAAACCGTGATCGGTTGTTGGCTCTTGCTTAGATTTTCTGTCTTTGTTTACTCTACTTTGATATTAAGCGCTTTAGTGTTAGGGTTTTCGTCTTGGGTTTTTTTTTTCTTTCTTACGAATGCTTGACTTTTTTGTTCATGTATTTCGTTTGTTTCTTTTTGTGCTTCCTTTTATTTTCCCTCCGATTTCGTTCTCGGTGGGTTATACAAGACGATTTAAATGTTGTTGCTATAATTAATATATATATATATATATATATATATATATATATAACGCTCTACGTTTGTATCGAGCACTCTTTATAAAAGTAAATGCATGAACAGCAGGTTAAAAAACCTACGAGTTCCACAACTTTGTTACAATACTATATATATATAAAATAAAATAAATTTCGAAGTTCAAAACCTTACTTACCTTCCTGGTTTTCCTTTTGGATTAAAGTTTTTATATTTAAAAATATATATGTGTGTGTGTGTGTGTGTGTGTGTGTGTGTGTGTGTGTGTGTGTGTGTGTGTGTGAAAAGGTCGTTTTGATCTGCTAAAACTACTTTAGTCTCTTCGCCTTTTCTTTTCACCCAATTGATCGTAAGATTGAATCGTGAAAGAATTGCAGTGATAATCGAAAAGGTACCGTTTCCGTTAAAATCTCGAAGAAGCTGTGTGAATCTTAACTACTTCATTCCCAATGGAATATGAGGAAGAGTCGACCCAGCGTACGTAGACTTGGCGGGTCCTAAATGTGTTTCTCTGAATTGGTGAAACATAAATAATACTGGTTGTCAGAACATTTTCCATTGAATCAACGGTAGAGGAGCGGTAAGAAAGAAATGTTTTGCATGTAATTGTTCCCTTGTAAGCTTGAATCCTAGAAATATATTCCAGCAAAGAAATCTTTGAATCTTTTATCCGAAATAGAGAAACTCAAGTTTCTCGTCTGGGTTCCTCTCCATCCAAAACAAGTCTGACAAGGTTGTATTCAAGCAGAACTCTGGGTATTTATCAAAAGCTTCCCCACTGAGGCTGGATGTGGAACAAAGTCCATTATTTAATGTGAGAAATTCGAGCCCTTAAGCCAGGGCAAGAATTTCCTGTAGACTTTGCATAAGACAGGGTTTCGAGACTCTACTCTACTCTTCGGCATAACCTCGACTGTTTTTCTTTTCCTCCGAAGATAAAGAGTCTGACTGTAACTCTATTTTCAGATGGATGGTATTAATTTTAGGTGATTTTCAAGATGAGAAGAGATTTCTCTAAAACTGGAGAATACAATTATTTTTGTCGGAAAAAGTAGCCGAAGGGATAAAATGTGGAAAATACAGATTCCGATCCAATAAGTGCAGAATTGCTTTTGTTGGAAGAAGTAAGCGAATTTATCGAAGCTAGTTACTCAAAATAGTTGTCAATGGGTTTTGACTACATATAACCCTTGGTCAAAATATGGCCTTGATGATTTCCTGTTTACTGATTACTTACATTAATAGCGATTTTGACATTAACTTCTGTGGTGAACTGGGGCAAGAAGTGGCTTGTCAACTTCAATTCGTCTAAGACCAAGCTGTTGTCTGTCAACCATTACAGGTAACCTCTCCTGCCTCCCATAAGCATGGACCAAGTGATTCTCCCTGAGAGTAATACACTACGCCTCCTCGGCCTTACCCTGTCCTCAGACCTCAAATGGAACCACTATATTGAATCCATAGCAAAATCTACTGCTAAGAAGGTTGGGTCACTATGTCGATCCAGGATGTTTTTTCCACCTGAATCCATCCTGCATATATACAAGTCAACCATCCGTCCGTGCATGGAGTACTGCTGCCATTTATGGTCAGGCGCCCCTGCCGTTCCCCACAGTGTTCTTGACAGTCTCCAAAGGAGAGTCTGTAATGTGATAGGTACTGATCTGGCGGCTCGACTGCAGCCACTTCCGCATCGTCGAAATGTGGCCTCCCTTTGTCTGTTCTATAAATACTTTCATGGCTTCTGCTCAGACGAACTTAAGTCACTGGTGCCCCCTGAACAGGTGTTTACTCGTGCAACCAGACTGGCAACTGGGTCCCACCCATTCACAGCCAGGTTAACCAAATGCAGACGACAATTCTACTCCTGCAGCTTCCTCTCTCGCACTTCCCGCCTGTGGAACTCGCTCCCGTATTCTTGCCTTCCTGACGGCTACAACCTACAGAAATTTAAATGCAAAGTTAATACTCATCTACTAACCACTGGACTCTAGCTCTCTCCCCTCCCCTGTATAATCTTCACTTTCTCTCCGCCCATGTATCTGTCATTGCAGCTGCTTTCTCAGCTTTCTATTGCTCCTTTCTAACTAGTTTATACTCGTCACTCTTTTCTAATTAATCTTTTTACAGTTATGTAGCCCCCAGCACATCAGTGGCATTTCTGCCTTGCTCGGGGTGAAATGATTAAAAAAAAACTTATTTAAAATCGAAAATATTTGCTATTCATTCGCCACAGATTTAGTATTTTAACTGCGGGTTGAAATTTATAAAATCATTCTTTTGACCCCTTCCCCGTCAATTTTTTGGGGGAAAACGTAAAGACGAGAGGATAACCAAGAATTTATATTGGCAGCAAACCACTTGCGTACGGATACGAAGTAATTCATCAGGTATAGAAAACTAGAAGAGGGGACATTAAAGAATGATGTGTTTTCTCACTTCACCTATTCAACATGTACAGTAAAACAATTACGATACAAATAAAAGCCTTGCAGGGATTGGTCATTGACGGCCACAATTTCAAATGCAGGAAAAAGCAGGAAATTTTATAACAGTTTAAACGATTTACATTATTTAAACTGCTGTCCTCGCCTTTACATCGTATTTACTTTCAATATTTATATAATAGGTCCGAGAACGGTTTTGTAATTATTTACACTATTTATATTGTTTGGACTGTTGTCCTCATCTTTGTTGCCATATTCAACTTCAATATCTGTCTATATTTCTCAGATGAGGTATTGTAATTATTTACACTATTTACATTGTTCGGACTGTTGTCATCATCTTTGGAGCCATATTCAACATCAATATCTGTCTATATTTCTGAGATGAGGTATTGTAATTATTTACACTATTTATATTGTTTGGACTGTTGTCCTCATCTTCGTTGCCATGTTCGCTTACAATATCCGTTTATATTTTGCAGGATAGGGTGGTATTTACACTATTTACATTGTTTGAACTGTTGTCTATATACTTTGTTGCCACATTCACCTTCAATATCTGTCTATATTTCTTAGATGAGGTATTGTAATTATTTACACTATTTACATTGTTTGGACTGTTGTCTTCATCTTTGTTGCCATATTCACCTTCAATATCTGTCTATTTCTGAGATGAGGAATTGTAATTCAACATTTCCACTATTTACATTGATTGGACTGTTGTCTTCATCTTTGTTGCCATATTCACCTTCAATATCAATGTCTATGTTTCTGAGATGAAATTGATATGGTATTTCCACTATTTACATTATTCGGACTATTCATCTTTGTTGCCATATTCACCTTCAATATCTGTCTATATTTCTGAGATGAGGAATTGTAATTATTTCCACTATTTACATTATTCGGACTGTTGTCTTCATCTTTGTTGCCATATTCACCTTCAATATCTGTCTATATTTCTGAGATGAGGAATTGTAATTATATAAACTGTTTACATTGTTCGGACTGTTCTCATCTTTATCTTCAATATCAGTCTATATTTCTGAGATGAAATTATTGTAATTATTTACACTATTGCCCATTGTTGGGATATTTGTCATCATCTTTGGAGCCACTTCAACATCAATATCTGTCTATATTTCTGAGATGAGATATTTAATTTTACACTATTTATATTGTTTTTAGACTGTTGTCCTCATCTTCGTTGCCATATTTATACAATATCTATATATTTCTCTGCAGATAGAGGTATGGTAATTATTTACACTATTTACATTGTTTGAATTTACTATGTGTCTCATCTTTGTTATATATTCCTTGAATATCTGTCTATATTTCTGAGATGAGGTATTGTAATTATTTTACACTATTTACATTGTTTGGACTGTTTGTCCTCATCTTTTTTGCCATATTCACCTTGAATATCTGTCTATATTTCTGAGATGAGGTATTGTAATTATTTACACTATTTGCTGTTAGGGACTGTTGTCCTCATCTTTGTTGCCATATTCGCAGATATCTGTCTCTATTTCTGAGATGAGGTATTGGTATTACACTATTTATTAGGACTATTTGTCTGTATCTTTGGAGCCATATTCAATAATATCTGTCTGCCATTTCCTGAGATGAGGTATTGTAATTATTTACACTATTTATATTGTTTGGACTGTTGTCATCATCTTCGTTGCCATATTTAACTTCAATATCAGTTTATATTTCTGAGATGAGGAATTGTAATTATTTACACTATTTACATTGTTTTGAACTGTTGTCCTCATCTTTGTTGCCATATTCACACTTGAATATCTGTCTATATTTCTGAAGATAGAGGTATTGTAATTATTTACACTATTTACATTGTTGGACTATTGTCATCATCTTGGAGCCATATTCAACATCAATATCTGTCTATATTTCTGAGATGAGGTATTGTAATTATTTACACTATTTATATTGTTTGGACTGTTGTCATCATCTTCGTTGCCATATTTAACTTCAATATCTGTTTATATTTCTGAGATGAGGAATTATTTGTAATTATTTACACTATTTACATTGTTTGGACTGTTGTCCTCATCTTTTTTGCCATATTCACCTTGAATATCTGTCTATATTTCTGAGATGAGAAATTGTAATTATATAAACTATTTACATTGTTCGGACTGTTGTTCTCATCTTTGTTGCCATATTCATCTTCAATATCTGTCTATATTTCTGAGATGAGGTATTGTAATTATTTACACTATTTACATTGTTCGGACTGTTGTCATCATCTTTGGAGCTATATTCAACATCAATATCTGTCTATATTTTATATTTATAATAATTATTTACACTATTTATATTGTTTGGACTGTTGTCCTCATCTTCGTTGCCATATTTAACTTCAATATCTGTCTATATTTCTGAGATGAGGTATGGTAATTATTTACACTATTTACATTGTTTGGACTGTTGTCCTCATCTTTGTTGCCATATTCACTTCCAATATTTGTCTATATTTCTGAGATGAGGTATGGTAATTATTTACACTATTTACATTGTTTGGACTGTTGTCCTCATCTTTGTTGCCATATTCACTTTCAATATCTCTCTATATTTCTGAGATGAGGTATTGTAATTATTTACACTATTTACATTGTTTGGACTGTTGTCCTCATCTTTGTTGCCATATTCACCTTCAATATCTGTCTATATTCTGAGATGAGGTATTGTAATTATTTACACTATTTACATTGTTTGGGCTGTTGTCCTCATCTTTGTTGCCATATTCACCTTGAATATCTGTCTATATTTCTGAGATGAGGTATTGTAATTATTTACACTATTTATATTGTTCGGACTGTTGTCATCATCTTGAGCCATATTCAGCATCAATATCTGTCTATATTTCTGAGATGAGGTATTGTAATTATTTACACTATTTATATTGTTTGGACTGTTGTCATCATCTTCGTTGCCATATTTAACCTCAATATCTGTTTATATTTCTGAGATGAGGAATTGTAATTATTTACACTATTTACATTGTTTGAACTGTTGTCCTCATCTTTGTTGCCATATTCAGTTTCAATATCTGTCTATATTTCTGAGATGAGGAATTGTAATTTTTTACACTATTTACATTGTTTGGACTGTTGTCCTCATCATTGTTGCCATATTCACCTTGAATATCTGTCTATATTTCTGAGATGAGGTATTGTAATTTTTTACACTATTTACATTGTTTGGACTGTTGTCCTCATCTTTGTTGCCATATTCACTTCCAATATTTGTCTATATTTCTGAGATGAGGTATGGTAATTATTTACACTATTTACATTGTTTGGACTGTTGTCCTCATCTTTGTTGCCATATTCACTTTCAATATCTCTATATTTCTGAGATGAGGTATTGTAATTATTTACACTATTTACATTGTTTGGACTGTTGTCCTCATCTTTGTTGCCATATTCACCTTCAATATCTGTCTATATTTCTGAGATGAGGTATTGTAATTATTTACACTATTTACATTGTTTGGGCTGTTGCCCTCATCTTTGTTGCCATATTCACCTTGAATATCTGTCTATATTTCTGAGATGAGGTATTGTAATTATTTACACTATTTACATTGCTCGGACTGTTGTCATCATCTTTGGAGCCATATTCAACATCACATCTGTCTATATTTCTGAGATGAGGTATTGTAATTATTTTCACTATATTGTTTGGACTGTTGTCATCATCTTCGTTGCCATATTTAACCTCAATATCTGTTTATATTTCTGAGATGAGGAATTGTAATTATTTACACTATTTACATTGTTTGAACTGTTGTCCTCATCTTTGTTGCCATATTCAGTTTCCAATATCTGTCTATATTTCTGAGATGAGGAATTGTAATTTTTTACACTATTTACATTGTTTGGGCTGTTGTCCTCATCTGTTGCCATATTCACCTTGAATATCTGTCTATATTTCTTAGATGAGGTCATAATTATTTACCATTTTTACATTGTTCGGACTGTTGTCATCATCTTTGGAGCCATATTCAACATCAATATCTGTCTATATTTCTGAGATGAGGTATTGTAATTATTTACACTATTTATATTGTTTGGAATGTTGTCATCATCTTCGTTGCCATATTTAACCTCAATATCTGTTTATATTTCTGAGATGAGGAATTGTAATTATTTACACTATTTACATTGTTTGAACTGTTGTTCTCATCTTTGTTGCCATATTCATCTTCAATATCTGTCTATATTTCTGAGATGAGGTATTGTAATTATTTACACTATTTACATTGTTCGGACTGTTGTCATCATCTTTTTGAGCCATATTCAACATCAATATCTGTCTATATTTGAGATGAGATATTTAATTATTTACACTATTTATATTGTTTGGACTGTTGTCCTCATCTTCGTTGCCATATTTAACTTCAATATCTGTCTATATTTCTGAGATGAGGTATGGTAATTATTTACACTATTTACATTGTTTGGACTGTTGTCCTCATCTTTGTTGCCATATTCACCTTCAATATCTGTCTATATTTCTGAGATGAGGTATTGTAATTATTTACACTATTTACATTGTTCGGACTGTTGTCCTTATATTTGTTTCCATATTTACCTTCAATATCTGTCTATATTTCTGAGATGAGGTATTGTAATTATTTACACTATTTACATTGTTTGAACTGTTGTCCTCATCTTTGTATTGCCATATTCACCTTGAATATCTGTCTATATTTCTGAGATGAGGTATTGTAATTATTTACACTATTTACATTTTTGACTGTTGTCCTCATCTTTTTTGCCATATTCACCTTGAATATCTGTCTATATTTCTGAGATGAGGTATTGTAATTATTTACACTATTTACTTTGTTCGGACTGTTGTCCTCATCTTTGTTGCCATATTCACCTTGAATATCTGTCTATATTTCTGAGATGAGGTATTGTAATCATTTACACTATTTACATTGTTCGGACTGTTGTCATCATCTTTGGAGCCATATTCAACATCAATATCTGTCTATATTTCTGAGATGAGGTATTGTAATTATTTACACTATTTATATTGTTTGGACTGTTGTCATCATCTTCGTTGCCATATTTAACTTCAATATCTGTTTATATTTCTGAGATGAGGAATTGTAATTATTTACACTATTTACATTGTTTGAACTGTTGTCCTCATCTTTGTTGCCATATTCACCTTGAATATCTGTCTATATTTCTGAGATGAGGTACTGTAATTATTTACACTATTTACATTGTTCGGACTGTTGTCATCATCTTTGGAGCCATATTCAACATCAATATCTGTCTATATTTCTGAGATGAGGTATTGTAATTATTTACACTATTTATATTGTTTGGACTGTTGTCCTCATCTTTGTTGCCATATTCACTTCCAATATTTGTCTATATTTCTGAGATGAGGTATTGTAATTATTTACACTATTTACATTGTTTGGACTGTTGTCCTCATCTTTGTTGCCATATTCACCTTGAATATCTGTCTATATTTCTGAGATGAGGTATTGTAATTTTTTACACTATTTACATTGTTTGGACTGTTGTCCTCATCTTTGTTGCCATATTCACCTTGAATATCTGTCTATATTTCTGAGATGAGGTATTGTAATTATTTACTCTATTTACATTGTTCGGACTGTTGTCCTCATCTTTGTTGCCATATTCACCTTCAATATCTGTCTATATTTCTGAGATGAGGAATTGTAATTATATAAACTATTTACATTGTTCGGACTGTTGTTCTCATCTTTGTTGCCATATTCATCTTCAATATCTGTCTATATTTCTGAGATGAGGTATTGTAATTATTTACTCTATTTACATTGTTCGGACTGTTGTCCTCATCTTTGGAGCCATATTCAACATCAATATCTGTCTATATTTCTGAGATGAGATATTTAATTATTTACACTATTTATATTGTTTGGACTGTTGTCCTCATCTTCGTTGCCATATTTAACTTCAATATCTGTCTATATTTCTGAGATGAGGTATGGTAATTATTTACACTATTTACATTGTTTGGACTGTTGTCCTCATCTTTGTTGCCATATTCACTTCCAATATTTGTCTATATTTCTGAGATGAGGTATGGTAATTATTTACACTATTTACATTGTTTGGACTGTTGTCCTCATCTTTGTTGCCATATTCACTTTCAATATCTCTCTATATTTCTGAGATGAGGTATTGTAATTATTTACACTATTTACATTGTTTGGACTGTTGTCCTCATCTTTGTTGCCATATTCACCTTCAATATCTGTCTATATTTCTGAGATGAGGTATTGTAATTATTTACACTATTTACATTGTTTGGGCTGTTGTCCTCATCTTTGTTGCCATATTCACCTTGAATATCTGTCTATATTTCTGAGATGAGGTATTGTAATTATTTACACTATTTACATTGTTCGGACTGTTGTCATCATCTTTGGAGCCATATTCAACATCAATATCTGTCTATATTTCTGAGATGAGGTATTGTAATTATTTACACTATTTATATTGTTTGGACTGTTGTCATCATCTTCGTTGCCATATTTAACCTCAATATCTGTTTATATTTCTGAGATGAGGAATTGTAATTATTTACACTATTTACATTGTTTGAACTGTTGTCCTCATCTTTGTTGCCATATTCAGTTTCAATATCTGTCTATATTTCTGAGATGAGGAATTGTAATTTTTTACACTATTTATATTGTTTGGACTGTTGTCCTCATCATTGTTGCCATATTCACCTTGAATATCTGTCTATATTTCTGAGTGTTGTAATTTTTTACACTATTTACATTATTCGGACTATTGTCTTCATCTTTGTTGCCATATTCACCTTCAATATCTGTCTATATTTCTGAGATGAGGAATTGTAATTATATAAACTATTTACATTGTTCGGACTGTTGTTCTCATCTTTGTTGCCATATTCATCTTCAATATCTGTCTATATTTCTGAGATGAGGTATTGTAATTATTTACACTATTTACATTGTTCGGACTGTTGTCATCATCTTTGGAGCCATATTCAACATCAATATCTGTCTATATTTCTGAGATGAGATATTTAATTATTTACACTATTTATATTGTTTGGACTGTTGTCCTCATCTTCGTTGCCATATTTAACTTCAATATCTGTCTATATTTCTGAGATGAGGTATGGTAATTATTTACACTATTTACATTGTTTGGACTGTTGTCCTCATCTTTGTTGCCATATTCAACTTCAATATCTGTCTATATTTCTGAGATGAGGTATTGTAATTATTTACACTATTTACATTGTTCGGACTGTTGTCCTTATATTTGTTTCCATATTTACCTTCAATATCTGTCTATATTTCTGAGATGAGGTATTGTAATTATTTACACTATTTACATTGTTTGAACTGTTGTCCTCATCTTTGTTGCCATATTCACCTTGAATATCTGTCTATATTTCTGAGATGAGGTATTGTAATTATTTACACTATTTACATTGTTTGGACTGTTGTCCTCATCTTTTTTGCCATATTCACCTTGAATATCTGTCTATATTTCTGAGATGAGGTATTGTAATTATTTACACTATTTACTTTGTTCGGACTGTTGTCCTCATCTTTGTTGCCATATTCACCTTGAATATCTGTCTATTTCTGAGATGAGGTATTGTAATCATTTACACTATTTACATTGTTCGGACTGTTGTCATCATCTTTGGAGCCATATTCAACATCAATATCTGTCTATATTTCTGAGATGAGGTATTGTAATTATTTACACTATTTATATTGTTTGGACTGTTGTCATCATCTTCGTTGCCATATTTAACTTCAATATCTGTTTATATTTCTGAGATGAGGAATTGTAATTATTTACACTATTTACATTGTTTGAACTGTTGTCCTCATCTTTGTTGCCATATTCACCTTGAATATCTGTCTATATTTCTGAGATGAGGTATTGTAATTATTTACACTATTTACATTGTTCGGACTGTTGTCATCATCTTTGGAGCCATATTCAACATCAATATCTGTCTATATTTCTGAGATGAGGTATTGTAATTATTTACACTATTTATATTGTTTGGACTGTTGTCCTCATCTTTGTTATATATTCACTTCCAATATTTGTCTATATTTCTGAGATGAGGTATTGTAATTATTTACACTATTTACATTGTTTGGACTATTTTGTCCTCATCTTTGTTGCCATATTCACCTTGAATATCTGTCTATATTTCTGAGATGAGGTATTGTAATTTTTTACACTATTTACATTGTTTGGACTGTTGTCCTCATCTTTGTTGCCATATTCACCTTGAATATCTGTCTATATTTCTGAGATGAGGTATTGTAATTATTTACTCTATTTACATTGTTCGGACTGTTGTCCTCATCTTTGTTGCCATATTCACCTTCAATATCTGTCTATATTTCAAGATGAGGAATTGTAATTATATAAACTATTTACATTGTTCGGACTGTTGTTCTCATCTTTGTTGCCATATTCATCTTCAATATCTGTCTATATTTCTGAGATGAGGTATTGTAATTATTTACACTATTTACATTGTTCGGACTGATTGTCATCATCTTTGGAGCCATATTCAACATCAATATCTACATATATATTTCTGAGATGAGATATTTAATTATTTACACTATTTATATTGTTTGGACTGTTGTCCTCATCTTCGTTGCCATATTTAACTTCAATATCTGTCTATATTTCTGAGATGAGGTATGGTAATTATTTACACTATTTACATTGTTTGGACTGTTGTCTACTCATCTTTGTTGCCATATTCACTTCCAATATTTGTCTATATTTCTGAGATGAGGTATGGTAATTATTTACCACTATTTACATTGTTTGGACTGTTGTCCTCATCTTTGTTGCCATATTCACTTTCAATATCTCTCTATATTTCTGAGATGAGGAATTGTAATTATTTACACTATTTACATTGTTTGGACTGTTGTCCTCATCTTTGTTGCCATATTCACCTTCAATATCTGTCTATATTTCTGAGATGAGGTATTGTAATTATTTACACTATTTACATTGTTTGGACTGTTGTCCTCATCTTTGTTGCCATATTCACCTTCAATATCTTATATATTTCTGAGATGAGGTATTGTAATTATTTACACTATTTTCATTGTTCGGACTGTTGTGTCATCATCTTTGGAGCCATATTCAACATCAATATCTGTCTATATTTCTGAGATGAGGTATTGTAATTATTTACACTATTTATATTGTTTGGACTGTTGTCCTCATCTTTGTTGCCATATTCACTTCCAATATTTGTCTATATTTCTGAGATGAGGTATTGTAATTATTTACACTATTTACATTGTTTGGACTGTTGTCCTCATCTTTTTTGCCATATTCACCTTGAATATCTGTCTATATTTCTGAGATGAGGTATTGTAATTATTTACACTATTTACTTTGTTCGGACTGTTGTCCTCATCTTTGTTGCCATATTCACCTTGAATATCTGTCTATATTTCTGAGATGAGGTATTGTAATTATTTACACTATTTACATTGTTCGGACTGTTGTCATCATCTTTGGAGCCATATTCAACATCAATATCTGTCTATATTTCTGAGATGAGGTATTGTAATTATTTACACTATTTATATTGTTTGGACTGTTGTCATCATCTTCGTTGCCATATTTAACTTCAATATCAGTTTATATTTCTGAGATGAGGAATTGTAATTATTTACACTATTTACATTGTTTGAACTGTTGTCCTCATCTTTGTTGCCATATTCACCTTGAATATCTGTCTATATTTCTGAGATGAGGTATTGTAATTATTTACACTATTTACATTGTTCGGACTGTTGTCATCATCTTTGGAGCCATATTCAACATCAATATCTGTCTATATTTCTGAGATGAGGTATTGTAATTATTTACACTATTTATATTGTTTGGACTGTTGTCATCATCTTCGTTGCCATATTTAACTTCAATATCTGTTTATATTTCTGAGATGAGGTATTGTAATTATTTACACTATTTACATTGTTTGGACTGTTGTCCTCATCTTTTTTGCCATATTCACCTTGAATATCTGTCTATATTTCTGAGATGAGAATTGTAATTATATAAACTATTTACATTGTTCGGACTGTTGTTCTCATCTTTGTTGCCATATTCATCTTCAATATCTGTCTATATTTGTGGAATGGAGTATTGTAATTATTTACACTATTTACATTGTTCGGACTGTTGTCATCATCTTTGGAGCCATATTCAACATCAATATCTGTCTATATTTCTGAGATGAGATATTTAATTATTTACACTATTTATATTGTTTGGACTGTTGTCCTCATCTTCGTTGCCATATTTAACTTCAATATCTGTCTATATTTCTGAGATGAGGTATGGTAATTATTTACACTATTTGCATTGTTTGGACTGTATCCTCATCTTTATTTACTTATATTCACTTTTAATATTTGTCTATATTTCTGAGATGAGGTATGAGCAATTATTTACACTATTTACATTGTTTGGACTGTGTCCTCATCTTTGTTGCCATATTCACTCAATATCTCTCTATATTTCTGAGATGAGGTATTGTAATTATTTACACTATTTACATTGTTTGGACTGTTGTCCTCATCTTTGTTGCCATATTCACCTTCAATATCTGTCTATATTTCTGAGATGAGGTATTGTAATTATTTACACACTATTTACATTGTTTGGGCTGTTGTCCTCATCTTTGTTGCCATATTCACCTTGAATATCTGTCTATATTTCTGAGATGAGGTATTGTAATTATTTACACTATTTATATTGTTCGGACTGTTGTCATCATCTTTGGAGCCATATTCAGCATCAATATCTGTCTATATTTCTGAGATATGAGGTATTGTAATTATTTACACTATTTATATTGTTTGGACTGTTGTCATCATCTTCGTTGCCATATTTAACCTCAATATCTGTTTATATTTCTGAGATGAGGAATTGTAATTATTTACACTATTTACATTGTTTGAACTGTTGTCCTCATCTTTGTTGCCATATTCAAGTTCAATATCTGTCTATATTTCTGAGATGAGAATTGTAATTTTTTACTATTTACATTGTTTGGACTGTTGTCCTCATCATTGTTACCATATTCACCTTGAATATCTGTCTATATTTCTGAGATGAGGTATTGTAATTTTTTACACTATTTACATTGTTTGGACTGTTGTCCTCATCTTTGTTGCCATATTCACTTCCAATATTTGTCTATATTTCTGAGATGGGGTATGGTAATTATTTACACTATTTACATTGTTTGGACTGTTGTCCTCATCTTTGTTGCCATATTCACTTTCAATATCTCTCTATATTTCTGAGATGAGGTATTGTAATTATTTACACTATTTACATTGTTTGGACTGTTGTCCTCAT
Organism: Ascarosepion bandense; assembly: GCA_037127315.1. Classification (NCBI taxonomy): domain Eukaryota; kingdom Metazoa; phylum Mollusca; class Cephalopoda; order Sepiida; family Sepiidae; genus Ascarosepion; species Ascarosepion bandense. The sequence continues at coordinate 2,477,155 of JBBBDQ010001034.1, read as the reverse complement.
CTTTGTTGCCATATTCACCTTCAATATCTGTCTATATTTCTGAGATGAAATTATTGTAATTATTTACACTATTTGACTGTTTGTCCTCATCTTTGTTGCCATATTCCACCTTGAATATCTGTCTATATTTCTGAGATGAGGTATTGTAATTATTTGCTATTTACATTGCTCGGACTGTTGTCATCATCTTTAGACATATTCAACATCAATATCTGTCTATATTTCTGAGATGAGGTATTGTAATTATTTACTATTTATATTGTTTGGACTGTTGTCATCATCTTCGTTGCCATATTTAACCTCAATATCTGTTTATATTTCTGAGATGAGGAATTGTAATTATTTACACTATTTACATTGTTTGAACTGTTGTCTATCATCTTTGTTGCCATATTCAGTTTCAATATCTGTCTATATTTCTGAGATGAGGAATTGTAATTTTACACTATTTACATTGTTTGGGCTGTTGTCCTCATCTTTGTTGCCATATTCACCTTGAATATCTGTCTATATTTCTTAGATGAGGTATTGTAATTATTTACACTATTTACATTGTTCGGACTGTTGTCATCATCTTTGGAGCCATATTCAACATCAATATCTGTCTATATTTCTGAGATGAGGTATTGTAATTATTTACACTATTTATATTGTTTGGAATGTTGTCATCATCTTCGTTGCCATATTTAACCTCAATATCTGTTTATATTTCTGAGATGAGAATTGTAATTATTTACACTATTTACATTGTTTGAACTGTTGTTTCTCATCTTTGTTGCCATATTCATCTTCAATATCTGTCTATATTTCTGAGATGAGGTATTGTAATTATTTTTACACTATTTACATTGTTCGGACTGTCATCTTTGAGCCATATTCAACATCAATATCTGTCTATATTTCTGAGATGAGATATTTAATTATTTACACTATTTATATTGTTTGGACTGTTGTCCTCATCTTCGTTGCCATGTTGCTATTATCTGTGTCTATATTTCTGAGATGAAGGGTATGGTAATTATTTTTCTTTACATTGTTTGGACTGTTGTCCTCATCTTTGTTGCCATATTCACCTTCAATATCTGTCTATATTTCTGAGATGAGGTATTGTAATTATTTACACTTACATTGTTCGGACTGTTGTCCTTATATTTGTTCCCATATTTACCTTCAATATCTGTCTATATTTCTGAGATGAGGTATTGTAATTATTTACACTATTTACATTGTTTTGAACTGTTGTCCTCATCTTTGTTGCCATATTCACCTTGAATATCTGTCTATATTTCTGAGATGAGGTATTGTAATTATTTTACACTATTTACATTGTTTGGACTGTTGTCCTCATCTTTTACTGTATTCACCTTGAATGTCTGTCTATATTTCTGAGATGAGGTATTGTAATTATTTACACTATTTACTTTGTTCGGACTGTTGTCCTCATACTGTTGCCATATTCTGAATATCTGTCTATATTTCTGAGATGAGGTATTGTAATCATTTACACTATTTACATTGTTCGGACTATTTGTCATCATCTTTGGAGCCATATTCAACATCAATATCTGTCTATATTTCTGAGATGAAGTCATGTAATTATTTACACTATTTATATTGTTTGGACTGTTGTCATCAATATTGGTTGCCATATTTAACTTCCAATATCATTTATATTTCTGAGATGAGGAATTGTAATTATTTACACTATTTACATTGTTTGAACTGTTGTCCTCATCTTTGTTGCCATATTCACCTTGAATATCTGTCTGCTTCAGAGATGAGGTACTGTAATTATTTACACTATTTACATTGTTCGGACTGTTGTCATCATCTTTGGAGCCATATTCAACATCAATATCTGTCTATATTTCTGAGATGAGGTATTGTAATTATTTACACTATTTATATTGTTTGGACTGTTGTCCTCATCTTTGTTGCCATATTCACTTCCAATATTTGTCTATATTTCTGAGATGAGGTATTGTAATTATTTACAATATTTACATTGTTTGGACTGTTGTCCTCATCTTTGTTGCCATATTCACCTTGAATATCTGTCTATATTTCTGAGATGAGGTATTGTAATTTTTTACACTATTTACATTGTTTGGACTGTTGTCCTCATCTTTGTTGCCATATTCACCTTGAATATCTGTCTATATTTCTGAGATGAGGTATTGTAATTATTTACTCTATTTACATTGTTCGGACTGTTGTCCTCATCTTTGTTGCCATATTCACCTTCAATATCTGTCTATATTTCTGAGATGAGGAATTGTAATTATATAAACTATTTACATTGTTCGGACTGTTGTTCTCATCTTTGTTGCCATATTCATCTTCAATATCTGTCTATATTTCTGAGATGAGGTATTGTAATTATTTACTCTATTTACATTGTTCGGACTGTTGTCCTCATCTTTGGAGCCATATTCAACATCAATATCTGTCTATATTTCTGAGATGAGATATTTAATTATTTACACTATTTATATTGTTTGGACTGTTGTCCTCATCTTCGTTGCCATATTTAACTTCAATATCTGTCTATATTTCTGAGATGAGGTATGGTAATTATTTACACTATTTACATTGTTTGGACTGTTGTCCTCATCTTTGTTGCCATATTCACTTCCAATATTTGTCTATATTTCTGAGATGAGGTATGGTAATTATTTACACTATTTACATTGTTTGGACTGTTGTCCTCATCTTTGTTGCCATATTCACTTTCAATATCTCTCTATATTTCTGAGATGAGGTATTGTAATTATTTACACTATTTACATTGTTTGGACTGTTGTCCTCATCTTTGTTGCCATATTCACCTTCAATATCTGTCTATATTTCTGAGATGAGGTATTGTAATTATTTACACTATTTACATTGTTTGGGCTGTTGTCCTCATCTTTGTTGCCATATTCACCTTGAATATCTGTCTATATTTCTGAGATGAGGTATTGTAATTATTTACACTATTTACATTGTTCGGACTGTTGTCATCATCTTTGGAGCCATATTCAACATCAATATCTGTCTATATTTCTGAGATGAGGTATTGTAATTATTTACACTATTTATATTGTTTGGACTGTTGTCATCATCTTCGTTGCCATATTTAACCTCAATATCTGTTTATATTTCTGAGATGAGGAATTGTAATTATTTACACTATTTACATTGTTTGAACTGTTGTCCTCATCTTTGTTGCCATATTCAGTTTCAATATCTGTCTATATTTCTGAGATGAGGAATTGTAATTTTTTACACTATTTATATTGTTTGGACTGTTGTCCTCATCATTGTTGCCATATTCACCTTGAATATCTGTCTATATTTCTGAGATGAGGTATTGTAATTTTTTACACTATTTACATTATTCGGACTGTTGTCTTCATCTTTGTTGCCATATTCACCTTCAATATCTGTCTATATTTCTGAGATGAGGAATTGTAATTATATAAACTATTTACATTGTTCGGACTGTTGTTCTCATCTTTGTTGCCATATTCACCAATATCTGTCTATATTTCTGAGATGAGGTATTGTAATTATTTACACTATTTACATTGTTCGGACTGTTGTCATCATCTTTGAGCCATATTCAACATCAATATCTGTCTATATTTCTGAGATGAGATATTTAATTATTTACACTATTTATATTGTTTGGACTGTTGTCCTCATCTTCGTTGCCATATTTAACTTCAATATCTGTCTATATTTCTGAGATGAGGTATGGTAATTATTTACACTATTTACATTGTTTGGACTGTTGTCCTCATCTTTGTTGCCATATTCACCTTCAATATCTGTCTATATTTCTGAGATGAGGTATTGTAATTATTTACACTATTTTACATTGTTCGGACTGGTTGTCCTTATATTTGTTTCCATATTTACCTTCAATATCTGTCTATATTTCTGAGATGAGGTATTGTAATTATTTACACTATTTACATTGTTTGAACTGTTATTCATCTTTGTTGCCATATTCACCTTTGAATATCTGTCTATATTTCTGAGATGAGGTATTGTGTTTGTTTACACTATTTACATTGTTTGGACTGTTGTCCTCATCTTTTTTGCCATATTCACCTTGAATATCTGTCTATATTTCTGAGATGAGGTATTGTAATTATTTACACTATTTACTTTGAATGATCTGTTAACCTCATCTTTGTTGCCATATTCACCTTGAATATCTGTCTATATTTCTGAGATGAGGTATTGTAATCATTTACACTATTTACATTGTTCGGACTGTTGTCATCATCTTTGAGCCACATATTCAACATCAATATCTGTCTATATTTCTGAGATGAGGTATTGTAATTATTTACACTATTTATATGTTTGGACTGTTGTCATCATCTTCGTTGCCATATTTAACTTCAATATCTGTTTATATTTCTGAGATGAGGAATTGTAATTATTTACACTATTTACATTGTTTGAACTGTTGTCCTCATCTTTGTTGCCATATTCACCTTCAATATCTAAGTCTATATTTCTGAGATGAGGTATTGTAATTATTTACACTATTTACATTGTTCGGACTGTTGTCATCATCTTTGGAGCCATATTCAACATCAATATCTGTCTATATTTCTGAGATGAGGTATTGTAATTATTTACACTATTTATATTGTTTGGACTGTTGTCCTCATCTTTGTTGCCATATTCACTTCCAATATTTGTCTATATTTCTGAGATGAGGTATTGTAATTATTTACACTATTTACATTGTTTGGACTGTTGTCCTCATCTTTGTTGCCATATTCACCTTGAATATCTGTCTATATTTCTGAGATGAGGTATTGTAATTTTTTACACTATTTACATTGTTTGACTGTTGTCCTCATCTTTGTTGCCATATTCACCTTGAATATCTGTCTATATTTCTGAGATGAGGTATTGTAATTATTTACTCTATTTACATTGTTCGGACTGTTGTCCTCATCTTTGTTGCCATATTCACCTTTCAATATCTGTCTATATTTCTGAGATGAGGAATTGTAATTATATAAACTATTTACATTGTTCGGACTGTTGTTCTCATCTTTGTTGCCATATTCATCTTCAATATCTGTCTATATTTCTGAGATGAGGTATTGTAATTATTTACACTATTTACATTGTTCGGACTGTTGTCATCATCTTGAGCCATATTCAACATCAATATCTGTCTATATTTCTGAGATGAGATATTTAATTATTTACACTATTTATATTGTTTGGACTGTTGTCCTCATCTTCGTTGCCATATTTAACTTCAATATCTGTCTATATTTCTGAGATGAGGTATGGTAATTATTTACACTATTTACATTGTTTGGACTGTTGTCCTCATCTTTGTTGCCATATTCACTTCCAATATTTGTCTATATTTCTGAGATGAGGTATGGTAATTATTTACACTATTTACATTGTTTGGACTGTTGTCCTCATCTTTGTTGCCATATTCACTTTCAATATCTCTTCTCTATATTTCTGAGATGAGGAATTGTAATTATTTACACTATTTACATTGTTTGGACTGTTGTCCTCATCTTTGTTGCCATATTCACCTTCAATATCTGTCTATATTTCTGAGATGAGGTATTGTAATTATTTACACTATTTACATTGTTTGGACTGTTGTCCTCATCTTTGTTGCCATATTCACCTTCAATATCTGTCTATATTTGAGATGAGGTATTGTAATTATTTACACTATTTTCATTGTTCGGACTGTTGTCCTTATATTTGTTGCCATATTTACCTTCAATATCTGTCTATATTTCTGAGATGAGGTATTGTACTTATTTACACTATTTACATTGTTTGAACTGTTGTCCTCATCTTTGTTGCCATATTCACCTTGAATATCTGTCTATATTTCTGAGATGAGGAATTGTAATTATTTACACTATTTACATTGTTCGGACTGTTGTCATCATCTTTGGAGCCATATTCAACATCAATATCTGTCTATATTTCTGAGATGAGGTATTGTAATTATTTACACTATTTATATTGTTTGGACTGTTGTCATCATCTTCGTTGCCATATTTAACCTCAATATCTGTTTATATTTCTGAGATGAGGAATTGTAATTATTTACACTATTTACATTGTTTGAACTGTTGTCCTCATCTTTGTTGCCATATTCAGTTTCAATATCTGTCTATATTTCTGAGATGAGGAATTGTAATTTTTTACACTATTTACATTGTTTGGACTGTTGTCCTCATCTTTGTTGCCATATTCACCTTGAATATCTGTCTATATTTCTGAGATGAGGTATTGTAATTTTTTACACTATTTACATTGTTTGGACTGTTGTCCTCATCATTGTTGCCATATTCACCTTGAATATCTGTCTATATTTCTGAGATGAGGTATTGTAATTATTTACTCTATTTACATTGTTCGGACTGTTGTCCTCATCATTGTTGCCATATTCACCTTGAATATCTGTCTATATTTCTGAGATGAGGTATTGTAATTTTTTACACTATTTATATTGTTTGGACTGTTGTCCTCATCTTTGTTGCCATATTCACCTTCTATATCTGTCTATATTTCTGAGATGAGATATTGTAATTATTTACTCTATTTACATTGTACGGACTGTTGTCCTCATCTTTGTTGCCATATTCACCTTTAATATCTCTATATTTCTGAGATGAGGTACTGTAATTATTTTCACTATTTACATTGTTCGGACTGTTGTCCTTATCTTTGTTGCAATATTCTTGATGTTTCCACCAGTGTACCCCTCGGCATTCTTCATGCGATTATTTTATCTTCCGTGGTAGATTGTTCTAGGAAAATGCGGTAAGAAGAGAAAAACAACGCCAAGGGACGATGTATACTTTATGAGAGAAAGAGTGAAAAATCCTAGGAAGACATTATTTCTGTATGCAACTTCCACGGAGTCGAATCAGTCTCATACACTCGATGTTTGCCCTGTTTATACAAAAGCCCAATTATTATCTATCCTACTTATCTTCGTGATTTTTGATTCCTACAATATTCTCTTTTATTCTTATAACGCACCGCATATATTTAAGAGTAATCCTCTACCTTGAATGCTTCTCAAGCCTTGTAATGTCCTTTAGCATAATAAAAAATCTAACTGAAACAAGAAGAAGAGATGGATTGTATGGAGAAGATATCTCCCTCGGGCAGAATTTGAAATCGGCCGACCAAGTTTGTTTTGGTGAGGGCATTTTTGGCTTAAGTTATTTTAGAAAAATAAAATATGTTTTCTTAGAACTTGGACAGAAGCTTTGGCAGGAGAATGCTAATTGTTTTTACGAGTCACTTCATTTTTTAATTCTTCTATTTCTAAATAGTCTAAAATAAGATACAATCATTCCTTCCATCCCAATGAGCTTTTCTAAAGTACAAAAATAACAACTGTAAGTTAATTTTTTTCGTTAAAATACTGACTATTTGGAGAATAAAACAGAGTCACTGTTAAAAAAGAAAGCTTAATTGTATTAGTTCAGCAGATATACAAAGATAGAAAGGGGCGTAAGACAAGGATGTGTTTTTTGAACGGATCTGTTCAACTTGTACAGCGAGAATATTGAGGACTCTAGAAGTTATGCCTGGATTCGTCATCGGAGGCCACAATTTAAACAATATAAGGTACACATGATACAGTGCTGATAGCAGACACAGAAAGGATGAGAGTGACAAGAAAGGACTACAAATAAATTGCAAGAAAACCGAATGCATGGTCATCAGTACAAAGAGCAACCCAATATGCCAAATACAGGTCGGGGATACTATAATCAAGCAGGTACAAAAATTTAAATAAGTGGGAAGTGTTATAACAGAAGACGGAAAGTGCGACAGAGAGATCCGAAGGCGAATTGATATGGCGAAGGAAGCATTCCAGAAGTTAAGTAAAGTATTAAGAAACAGGAAAATTTCGCTAGAAACAAAGAAGAGCGTACTGGATTGCTATGTGATGTCAGTTCTTCAACGTGGCAGTGAATGCTAGACAGTATCATCAAAGATGAAGGAAAAACTTGAAGCAACTGAAATGTGGTTCTACAGAAGGATGCTGCGGATATCATGTGAGCAATGACGAGGTTTTGGAAATGATGGAATCGAAAAGAAAATTAATACTGATCATCAGGAAGAGACTGCTGAAGTTCCTGGAACATGCAATGAGGAAAAGGGCTTGGAGAACCTGATACTAACAGGTTAGATAGAAGGAAAAAGAGACAGGGGAAAGCAGCGGATAACTTATTTAAAGGAACTAATCAGGTGGATGATGGAACGAGGGTTGCATGGTGTAACAGAAGGCGTGCTCAGAGCCACCAGGGATAGGGAGACGTGGAAAGCCATGATTGCCTACGTCCTGAAAGGACAGGGCACATAGAAGAAGTGAGTAATACAATAATTCGACCTTGGAACTGGAACTCGTACTGGTCGTTACGGTATCAGTGTTCGTAGACGACTCTTCGGCTATGTTCAAGGCGTTCTCCTCAGGCTATCTACTAGATACTCGCAAACTACTAACTCTCACATCTTGTGAGGGGAGGTATATGTAATGGTTGAAAGAGTTCATTCCGTTGTTGTGATGCCGTCATGACATATAAATATCCCAGAAGTTTCAAAGAGATTTCAAATTTTAACAACACTTTTTTGTAGCATGCCTTTCGTAACATCCTTAATAGTCAGTAATTCACTGCTTAAGTTCTTCTAGGCTTGTCAAAAGAGGAGGGGATATAAACCTGTCCTTTCACATGTCCTCATAAAAAAAAACAATCACAGGGTGTCAAGTCAGGTGAACGTGGCGACCATTTCAACAGCACAATGTCATTATCAATTGCACGCCCGATCCATGTTTTTGGTAGATTTCCATTGAGGTAAGTCCACAGTGAGGCGCTGGAGAAAGTTACTCATTCGAAAAGAAATAAGGAACTTGATACTACTTAAATACACTGGTCCACACGCAGTAAAATGTAGTGAAATGTGGGACAACTTAAATTCATTGGTCTGTTCAAAAATAAAAAATAAGGAAAATTCACATTACTGAAATACACTGGTCCACACGCAGTAAAATGTAGTGAAATGTGGGACAACTTAAATTCATTGGTCTGTTCAAAAGTAAAAAATAAGGAAAATTCACATTACTGAAATACACTGGTCCACATGCAAAAATTAGCAAAGCTGGTACTACTAAAATACTATTGTCCACTCTAAAACCATCAGGAAATTAGTTTTGGCTAATGAGACTGGTCCACTGGAGAAAAAAAACTTCGAACTACTTAAATACACTGGTGTACTCGCAAAAAGTAAAGAAAATTGGACAACATAAATGCACTGGTCTGCTCGCAAATATTGGTGAAATTCGAAATGCTTAAATAAACTGGTCCACTCGCAAAACATACGGCAACTTGGCACTACCTAAATATATTTAAGAACTTTTCTTTTTAATTCTTACATCAAATGAGATTTAAATTCAAAAATTTAATTTCCTGTACCGCCCCAGTAAGTCCTTGACTCTACTTCTAATCCTCTACCGTTACAAGAACCAGATCAGGCCAAGTGTGAAGTACTGCTGTCGGTAAATGTTTGTTTTGTTCCCCGAAGGCCTTTACCCCTTCACATCTTTCCAAAACATCCTTAATTCCGTGCAACTGTATATGCTAAACTCAAATCGATAATCGTTTATTGACGAAACCTACCTTTTTTTCATGCTATCGGTCGGAAATTTATCGGACTATATCTCACACCTTACTACTGTTCTTTTATTTGATTCACCGTTGAATGACATGATGCGTAGGAGACTTATTTCGGCCGATTTACTCCCGTTGAACAATTACTCCGCGATTTGTTCGGTTTTCGGAACTCATTTTCCGCGGACTAATTGAAAAACGGAAGTAAAAATAAACGAAAAAACGTAAAACAACGCGTGAATTCAGTCAGCAGTGAATAACATTTTTGAACCGTGGTTTCGGGGTGAGATAAACAGTGACAAGAAGTTCCATATTTTTAGGCTAGATAAAATGAAAAAAGGTAGGTTTTCTTCAATAAACAATTACCGATTTGAGTTCAGCATATACATTTGCACGGAAATAGGGTTGTTTTAGAAAGGTGTGAAGGGGTAAAGGCCTTCGGGGAACAAAACAAAAATTTACCCTGTTGTCATATTTGGGTTGGAGCTGTACAGACCGAACTTTCCAGCCTCGTAAAGTTCGAAAGCGTTCCAGAGTCCTTGTAGTTGAATAATTATTTTCTACCCTACGACCTCTCTCTCTCTCTCTCTCTCTCTCTCTCTCTCACACACACACACACACACACACACACACACACACAGGTGGGATGTTGTAAGCCTCTCGCTGCTCTATCGCTACTTTCACGGAGAAGTAATAAACTGATCCCCCACTTTATGACCAATGTAAGCCTTAATCATTATTCCAACTATTATATTCAGTCAGTCAGTTAAGTGCCATACGTGATACACGCTTGGGCGATCATGTCTCGAAAGAGACATGACTGACTGGGCAGAAGATTGAGTGCTCAAACGAGCTACATTTATTTCTTTCGATATTTCTAAACTTCACGGCTAGGACCCGGCATGTCACTTAGATTGTCGAAAACCCCCCTCATTCCCTCAGCGAGAAGTAAGTACAACTCGAACAGCGATCCACTGCTTTGTGCAGCCAACGCTAAACATGATGCCTGGCAACAGGATTCTGCACCATGACACAAATGCAAATTCAGTTATGGCTGTCAGACAATTTCAGCAACCAACATCACATCTTACATTTAGCCACTCATTCTTGCTTTCAGTTCATCTTTGGTATTACAAAGAGTTCTTATGGTCTCTCGCTCAGCTGTGCCCCGCATACAATAATCAAAAGGGTTGCGGTCCAGGGAGTTACGGGGCCGATATAAAGGGATGATGTGGTCACAGAAATTGTCTGACAGACATGAGTGCATTCTCCTTCTTTTGTGGCCTGTTGCCTTGTTTATCTGAGGAACCTTTCTACCCTGGCTTGTGACCTGCGTCGAGGAGGTCCTGGTGCCATCTCAACACCACTCTCTTTAGTCAGCCAGCTGAAACAGTTTATCAGAGCTTGGCCACTTGGAACCATCACACGTGAGAGATTTAGGAAATGGGTGAGGACCACTGATGCCCGTCCATCCGACAGCAAAGCCTCTGATCGGAAGATTTCGAGAAGCGTCAAATGCCCTCTTAAAACTGATCTTTTTACAAAGACTACATATTCTTTTCATACGAATCTATTTTTAAAATATTGTCGGTATTACATAACCCATTGAAGTGTTGATATGCCGGAAAACAAAATAAATCAAATACTGATCTACAGACTGACTTCTTACAAAGAATACATATTCTATTCATACGAATCTATTGTAAAAATTTTGTTGGCATTAAATAACCCATTGAAGTGTTGATATGCCGGAAAACAAAATAAATCAAATACTGATCTACAGACTGACTTCTTACAAAGACTACATATTCTTTTCATACGAATCTATTTTTTAAATCTTGTCGGTATTAAATAACCCATTGAAGTGTTGATATGCCGTAAAACAAAATAAATCAAATACTGATCTACAGACTGACTTCTTACAAAGACTACATATTCTTTTCATACGAATCTATTGTAAAAATTTTGTTGGCATTAAATAACCCATTGAAGTGTTGATATGCCGTAAAACAAAATAAATCAGACACTGATCTACAAACTGATTTCTTACAAGAATACATATTCTATTCATACGAATCTATTATAAAAATTTTGTTGGCATTAAATAACCCATTGAAGTGTTGATATGCCGTAAAACAAAATAAATCAAATACTGATCTACAAACTGACTTCTTACAAAGACTACATATTCTTTTCATACGAATCTATTTTTAAAATCTTGTCGGTATTAAATAACCCATTGAAGTGTTGATATGCCGTAAAACAAAATAAATCAAATACTGATCTACAGACTGACTTCTTACAAAGACTACATATTCTTTTCATACGAATCTATTGTAAAAATTTTGTTGGCATTAAATAACCCATTGAAGTGTTGATATGCCGTAAAACAAAATAAATCAGACACTGATCTACAAACTGATTTCTTACAAGAATACATATTCTATTCATACGAATCTATTATAAAAATTTTGTTGGCATTAAATAACCCATTGAAGTGTTGATATGCCGTAAAACAAAATAAATCAAATACTGATCTACGAACTGATTTCTTACAAGAATACATATTCTATTCATACGAATCTATTGTAAAAATTTTGTTGGCATTAAATAACCCATTGAAGTGTTGATATGCCGTAAAACAAAATAAATCAAATACTGATCTACGAACTGATTTCTTACAAGAATACATATTCTATTCATACGAATCTATTGTAAAAATTTTGTTGGCATTAAATAACCCATTGAAGTGTTGATATGCCGTAAAACAAAATAAATCAAATACTGATCTACGAACTGATTTCTTACAAGAATACATATTCTATTCATACGAATCTATTGTAAAAATTTTGTTGGCATTAAATAACCCATTGAAGTGTTGATATGCCGTAAAACAAAATAAATCAAACACTGATCTATAAACTGATTTCTTACAAGAATACATATTCTATGCATACGAATCTATTGTAAAAATTTTGTCAGCATTAAATAACCCATTGAGATTTATATGGGTTAAATAACAGGATGGGGCCTGGAGGCAACCAATCTAGTGTTAGAGTCACAATAAAAACACCCTTGGTAGTCCTGGCGAAGCATCAAGTATTCAGCTATTTGACAAGATTATGAATTTCGCTCTAAACTGCGCCATTGCACAGGGAATACCGGAGGGGGGTGTAGTGAGTTCTATCTCGGCCAAGGCCGCAGGACGACGACGATGCCGTAAAACAAAATATATGAAACACTGATCTAGAAGCTGTAGTTAACTTTCATCATTTCGCGTTTCCCTTCCACCATTAACATTTTCACAGTAACCTCTACATTTACTCTGCATTGAGTAAAAGGTTTTTTAAAAAAATACATTTGTCGTATAGAATTTATTTCGAAAAAGTCGATTTACAGTTTATTTTTGCTTAAGGCCTTCGTAAAAATCAGTTTCGTTGGATTTAATTTTGACGGGTTGATTTTAATAAATTCACCGAATATTGGCAATGGCTAATCAGGCGTTCTTTGAGTACGTTGGATTAGAGTTGTTGGTGGTGATTGGATTTGGAAAGAGACATAGAGAATTGCAGACATTTCTGATGAAGAGGAAACTGATATTGACGAGAAAGAAATACATGGAGTTGAAAGAGTTTTATTTTTTTTAATGAAGAAAGAAAGAGAAAAGGAAGAAAGTTTAGAAATCGGTAAAAGAAAACCAGGGCTCAAGAAAGAAGAGCAAAAAAAGAATGCTAAGAAAGAGCTTAAGTATTCGTGAATGATGGAAAGTGCAACACTGAGATCCAAAGACGTACTGACATGGCCGAGAACACTGAGAGTACTGAGAGATAAAAAGATCTCATTAGAAACAAAGAAAAAAGTGCTAGATTTCTATGTGATATCTGCTCTTCTCTATAGCATTGAATGTTGAACAAACTCGTCGAGGATTAGTGACGGGCTTGAAGAAATTGAAATTGGGTTCTACAGAAGGCAGCTGAGGATGCCATAGATTGAGTTTGTGAGATGTTGGAAAGAATGCAAACGAGATGAAAACTTATACTTAGCATCAAAAAAAGACACCTGAAGTTTCTGGAACATGTAATGAGGAAGGAGGGTTTGGAGAATCTAATACCCACAGAACGGATAGAGGGAAAGAGAGACAGGAGAACGCAGTGGAAGACATATTTTATGGCGGAGAAGATTTTGTGGAAAGATACCAAGAGGAAAAATATTAGGTTGTCCCAAAAGTTCGGAAACACTTGCAAAAAATTGAAATTTGACTCGCAAAAACAACAAAAATTATTGCTCAAAATAAAAACCATCATTTTCCAAGACTTTCTGCCATCGATCTGCAAGCTTTCGGATCTGGTCAAAGTACCATTCAGCCAGCTTCGAATCAAAGAATTCCTGACACGCTTCCTCGACTTCATCAAACGAGTCGAATCGGCGGCCCTTTAGAAAGTGTTGCATTGAGCAGAAAAGGCCGTAATCTGATGGAGCACAGTCAGGACTGTAGGCTGGATGTGGTAGAACCTCAACGCCGTCCAGCTCTTCAAACTTGTCTTTGGTCTTCCTGGTGGTGTGTGGCTTGGCATTGTCCTGCTTTCGGTTGATCAGAGCTAGGTAATTTTGCTTCAACTTTTCGTAGACCCGGTGCTGACAGTAAAGTTCGGCACTGATGGCACGACCATTCGGAACCAACTCAAAATGCACGATTCCTTCAAAGTTCCACCAAACGCACATGATTTTCTTGCCGAATCGATCTTGTTTTGGAACCGAAGATGTCTCTTGCCCTTTCTGAACCCATCGCTTGTCTCAATTGTGCTGGACCAGATAGACCCATTTCGCAAGTGTTTACGAACTTTTGGAACAACCTAATATTAAGAGGAAAAATATTATGAGAGAGAGGCTGCAAAGGACAGAGGCAAGTAGAAGTCCATGATCGCCTACGTCCTGAAGGGACAAGATTGGAACTAAGATTTGAACACTTGGGGAAGAAAGAGAGTATTTTGCCGACAATCATATTTTCTGATAATGACAATTGATAATTAGTGTAACACTATTTTTGCATGTGGAAAAATGTAATCTTAAGTTTAGTAGGACGGAGAGAAAGTAATTATTAATTGTGCAGATTATTTTCCGACAAAGCCGAGAATAAATATGAATTTAAACATTTGCGTCTGTGCAGATGCATTGTTGCACAAAGTATAGCCAGCCGGGGTCAGACGAAGGTCATTGCATTATTGACAAGCGGAAGCTCTCATACGACGCAGCTCGTAACCAGCTAGAAGTGAGTGAAAAGAAATGAAAATTCGATTGTTTGTAATTCCTCAAACAATGTGCGCTGGGTTGTCAAAAAACTACTGTATCGAGACCATCAGACGACTAGCGACCCGAGGGAGGCGTCACATTAGTTCTTTCTTCTCGATTTCATTAATACCTTCTGTGGGAGTCGGTTATTAAAACTTGGGAGGGGAGTTTTTTTTTTTTAGTGTCATTGATCAGAAGGATCAGAAGAATGTGCGTTGTGGTACAGTGGCAACCTACTGCGGGATAATCTTCTGCCCAGTCAGTCATGTCTCTTTCGAGACATGATCGCCCAAGCGTGTATCACGTATGGCACTTAACTGACTGACTGAATATAATAGTTGGAATAATGATTAAGGCTTACATTGGTCATAAAGTGGGGGATCAGTTTATTACTTCATAACAATAGGAAACCGATCCCCCACTAATTACTACATAATAATATAATAGATTTCTTTTCCCTTTACCTATGAGTCAAATAACAGGACAGATTGGGTTCTATAGTCTTGTTCGGCAACCAGTCTACAGCCGAAAGCAATGGCAACCTACTGCGGGATAATCTTCTGCCCAGTCAGTCATGTCTCTTTCGAGACATGATCGCCCAAGCGTGTATCACGTATGGCACTTAACTAACTGACTGATCAGAAGGATGCGGAGGATACCGATGACAGGAGATATGAGCAACGATGACGTTTTGTAAAAAATGGAACCAAAAGGAAACTAATACTTAACATCAAGAACTAACAGCTGACAGTTGAGGTTTCTAGGGCACATGAGGAAAGATTGCTTGGAAATTCTGATACTCAACGGACGGGTGCGAGGGCGAAAGCAACGCATAACATATTTAGTGAGTAAATGGATGGCGGAACAATGTTTAGGAGAAATAACAGAAAGACAAGGTTTATTAGGAGCTACAAGAGACAGGAAGCTGTGGAGCGCCATGATCGCCTAGACCTTGAGAAGACACGCGCAAAAAGAACTTTGCTATGAGCAATGAAAATATTAAACTTTTATTTAATATTTCTTCTCCTGTATATTATTTATTGCTGAACCATTTTCCCAAAGATGAAGTAACAGAAATGTGGGTCTACAGAAAGATGCTGGGGATAACATGGAGCAAAGATATGAGCAGTAACGAAGTTTTGAAGAAAATGGAAACAAAAAGGAACCTATTACTTAGCATAAGGAAGAAGTCGTTGGGGTTTCTAGGGCACATAATGAGGAAAGAAAGTTTGGAAAATCTAATGCTCCCGGGACAGATATATAATGCAAGAGGGACAAAGGAAAACAATGCACAACATTGTGAGTTTATCTAAATGGAAGGCGGAACATGGACAGAAGAAGAAGAAGAAGAAGAAGAAGAAGAAGCTGAAAAGAACAAGAAAAAGAAAATGAAGAAACAGAAGAAGAACAAAAAAGAAGAAAAAGAAAAAAGAAAAATAAGTAGAAAAAGAATGAGAAAAAGAAAAAGCTTAAGGAAGAAGCGGCTGGGGTTTCTATGGCATATAATGAGGGAAGAAGGTTTGGAAAATCTAATGCTCCCGGGACATATATATAGTGCAAGAGGGGCAAAGGAAAACAACGCACAACATTGTGAGTTTAACTAAATGAAAGGCGGAACATGGCTAAGAAGAAAGGACAGAAGAAGAAGAAGAAGAAGAAGCTGAAAAGAACAAGAAAAAGAAAATGAAGAAACAGAAGAAGGAAAAAAGAAAAACAAGAACAAAAAAGAAAAAGAACCAGAAGAAGAAATAAGAAGTATAAGCTGAAGAAGAAGAAGAGAAAGAAGAAAACAAGTAGAAGTACCAGAAGAAGCATAACGCAAGACCAAATTCTTTCCACTAGGAACTCTCAGGCAAATATTATACATAATAATGTGGATCCAAAATTCAGATTCTGTGATAAACACCAAGAAACAATAGACCATCTAATCTCAGGCTGTTCTGTACTTGCCCCAAATGAATATAAAAATCGTCACGATAGAGTAGGGCAATATTTACATTGATCAGACCCGCCTATATAATAAACAATGTGCAAACACTATGGAAAATCTGTAAACAAACACTGGTATGAACATCACCCAGCACCGGTTACAGAAATAGAAGATGTCACCATTCTATGGGATTACACCGTCTACACAGACAGAAAAATTGAAGCAAATAGGTCGAACATTATTGCTAAAAACCACCAAGAAAAAAATAGCCTATTAATTGATATGGCTTGTCCAGCGGATTGTAACATAGCAACCAAGGAATTCGAAAAACTGTCAAAATATAAAGACCTGGAAATTGAAATAGAAAAAAATGTGGAAATTGAAAACAAGAGTTGTGCCAGTGATAGTAGGTGCACTTGGAATGATAAAAAATGGAACAAAACAACACATTGAAAGAATCCCTGGAAACCCCAGCTTAAGAGATATACAAAAAATTGTCTTATTAAGTACAGTCCACACACTAAGGAAAACTTTGTCTATGTAACGCTAGGGATGATAGGGAAGATAGAAAAAAACATGAAATGGAGCCATAACAACAAGCCACGTGATGCCTTAGGTAGGTAGTGCGACCATAGCAGAAATCGAAATATGATGAAAAATAACAACATAATAAACAAAATAAAAGAGAAAAAGACAAAATAATCAGGAGAAAAAGAAGCAGATTAAGATTAGGAAGAAAAAGCAGAACAACAACAACAAAAAGAATGAGCAGAAGAAACAAAGAAGAAAAAAAGAAGAAAGAAGAATAACCAGAAGAAGAAGAAAAATAATAATAAAAGATATCAAAGGAAGAAAAAAGTAGAAGAAAAACGAAATTAATCAGAAGACGAAAAAGAAAAAGAATGAGTAAATTAAAAGGATGAAGAAAAACAAAACAGCAAGAAAAATAAGCCAAAGAAGAAAATGAATAAAAAGAATTAGCAGAATAATAAAATGAAAAAAAAAGTAGTAAAGGAAAATTGTTTCAAAATTAGAAGAGCGAATCTGAAGACTTGGATGAAAACTATCGAACGAAAGAGTCTTTTTTTTAATGATATCGCCCCAAACAAGGCAGTTTACTGCCACTGGTGCGCAAGGGGTTTCATAGGAAGAAAGTTATGAGAAAGAGTGACAGGTTATAGGTGGTGTCGGGAAGTGGGTAATAGAAGGATGACTATAGAAATATATTGAGGGATCAGTTTATAGATTGATCCCCCACTTTATATCCACATTATAATAGTATAGAATTGTCTTTTATAATCATATCGAACCAAGCAAGGCATTTTACTGCCACTGTTGTGCAGGGGGTTTCAGAAAAGGAAACTTATGAGAAAGAGTGACAGGTTATAGGGGGTGTAAGGAAGTGGATAAGAGAAGGGAGAGAATACTGATGAGAGTGGAATGTACGGAGAAAGGAAGATGAGAGAGAGGATGAATGTTAGTGAGATTGGAGATGACTATTGACGTTACTTTAAAATTGTTGGAGGTTGTAGCTGTCGGGGAAGCAAGTAAATGGAAGGGAATTCCACAGGCGGGAAGTGCGAGAAAAAGGTTGCTGGAGTAGAATTTGCGTTTACATTTTATTAGTTTGACAGTAAAAGAGTGGGACCTAGTTGCGAACCTTGTGGCTTGAGTAAATTCATATATACGGGATACCAGTGAGCTAAGTTCATCGGAGCAGAAGCCGTGAAAGTATTTGTAGAAGAGACACAGGGAAGCCACATTGCGTTGGTGAGAAAGTGAGTGTATCTTGGCTGCCAGGTCGGGATCGATCACATTACAGATCCACCGTTGGATTTTGTCAAGGACCCATAGATGGACACCAGGGGCACTCAACCAGATATAGCAGCAGTAATATTGCTAAGATCTTGTATTATCAAATAATGCTGTCCACATCGTCCAGATGAGGCATGTTGATGTTGGTTATCATCGCTCTCCACAATTTCCTGTACTTAGCTATTAATTTAACTATTAATAAATGTTATATTTTTGTTATCTCTCCTGAGGCCCGCTAAGTAGGTTCTCCGCCACTTTCCTCAGTTCCAAGGATAACATCTGAAACGAGTTTACTGGGGCGAATACGAAATAAAAATAACTCTTTTTTCACTGTTTTCGAATTCACGAGCCTGTGCAAAAAATAGATTTTGACAATCAAAAAAAGGATTGGCTTCGTGCTGAAAAAAAAGTCCAAGACAAATTTCGTAAACCAGTTTGAGATATTTTCTAACCAATGAAAAGGGAGAGATTTACAAACTCAGAAAAAGTAACAAGCCAATATCAAATTGCTTTTTGATATAAATAAATTTGAATCAGAGATTCTGGCTGAGTAAATTGCGTCGTCGTGGTTTTATTCTCATCGACGGTACCCAACTGACCCTACTATACTGCGCAGTCGACAAAATCAAGAACAAACGTTGCACTTGTGCTAAATAAAAATTTAAAATTGTGACAAATTAACTCATCACCTGCTATATATATATATATATATATAAGTAAATTAACCTAGTGAGCCAACAAACCTAGCAAGGTTTCACCTAAACGGATCTTCAGGGAAGGGTGGCCAACCTTCCCTGAAGATCCGTTTAGGTGAAACCTTGCTAGGTTTGTTGGCTCATTAGGTTAATTTACTTATCCTGCTCTGCTTACGTATTGAGCGCTTTTTTGTTATTGATTACTCGTCTCTAGTTTTTATTTTGGGCTACGTACTGGCTCGGTCCAAATCGCTTTGGCTGATGTTCATGTGCTTAGCTCTTTCTTTTTTTACAACCATTTTTTCCTTCCGCGTATATACGTGGAGGGTTTTCGAAACGAGTATAATGATAAGTTTGCATTTATATATATATAGCACCTAATGAGCCAGACGAACCTACCTAGGTTTCACCTAGACGGATCATCAGTGAAAGCTGACGATCTGTTTAGGTGAAACCTAGGTAGGTTCGTCTGACTCATTAGGTGCTATCTAGTTTGCTCTACTTTTGTATTGAGCGCTTTCTGTTAGATTATTAATCGTGTCGGTTTTTTCTTTCGGCTTCGTGCTGAATTCGGTCCGAACATTTTTCACTGACTTTCATGCTCTAAGCTCTTTCTTTATATATATATATATATATATATATATATATATATATATATATATATATATCAGCATGCAGTGTGGGTAGAGAAGAATCCAAAAGAGTATCCTGCACATACAGTGGTAGGATAAGTATCTAAGAGAGCTCTAAATATATATGTATATAAATACATATAGAGAAGATATAAGAAAAATTAAGGCAGACACGTTATTTCATGGTAAATTGGAACTATAGGCCTATTTCAGGCGAACCATCATCAGCTTCCGTATTTATTTTAGCTCAGAGGTAGAATCACCGACTGACGCCAATTTGGGTAGGTTTCAATCCTGGGTTAAAAAAAACAATCAGAGTCTAACCGTACTGATGACCTGTGATACAGCGAAACAGATCTGTCTGCAGATGACTATATATATATATATTTTCTAAACATACACTGTTCAATATAACAGACAATGAATGTCTATTATGTTTAATCATGATCCGTTCTAAACATCGTATTTTGGCTTTTATTTCAGTTGAAAATAAAGACAAAAATTGTCCAACATTTAACACAATAACATCCACCATCAGCGATGATTTTATCTTTATATATATATATATATACTCACATGGGATCCATAAAACCCGTCTGCATTGCGCATACAAATAAAGCTATAAATTGCACACGGACTTTATGGACACCCTGTATATTAGTCATTCACATACAAGACTGTTTCGCTGTATCACACATCATCTGTGTGGCTAGACTTCCACTTGCTTCTCGGCCAGAAGTGAAACTCGACCGATTTGGCGTCAGTCAGAGTCGCTAACTTTTTACGCCTGGAATCAGAGAAGGGAAAATTTAGCGTTTTGTATATAAGCGGGGTATACACACGCCAGTCACCGAAAGAACTCAATTCATTGCTGAGGAGTAATGCATAAATTGCGGAAGTGGTAATGTTTTCTTTAAGTTTCCTCTCTACAGAACTCAATCGTAATGAGAGCATAATATATTCGTCATCCACATACAAGCCTGTTTCCCTGTATCACAGTTCATCAGTGTGGCTAGACATCCACTTGCTTCTGACCGAGATCGAAACTCAACCGATTTCGTATCAGTTGGAGTATATATATAATTCGAGGGATAAACTGAAATAATTTTGGCATCTCTAGTGAACAAACACACCCCCAGGGCAGTTTTGTGTTTTTCTAGCGAATTTTGGCGTTGACCCAAGAATTTAACTCTGTTGGAGGTCTATGTTGTCTTAAGTAAAATTTATTTATGCATACTTAAAAAAATGAACTCCCAGTTGTTAAGAAATACAAAGGGAATGTCATTGACTTAATTACCAGCTTATACGCAGAAATAAATTTGAACTTTCATGAAAAACGAACTCTGCTCTTTTCGACAAAATACAAGCGAAAAACTTTGTAGTTTTGAAGTTGTCTGCATTGGGACACTAAACGACGAGGAATATTTACCTTCTGAGATGCGTATAAATGGGAGCTTTGATGTCATCTGCGTGTAAAAATGTGTGTTTGTATTGTCACACAAGGTTGTTTTTCAAAGTGAGGAACACGAACGCGGAGCTTACGGCCATATCACGTTGAATACACCGGTTCTCGCTCGATCACCGAAGTTAAGCAATCTTGAGCCTGGTCAGTACTTACGTGGGTGACCGCTTGAGAATACTAGGTGCTGTAAGCGTTTAGTGACGGATGTGCGTTGTGGTGCAGTGGATATCGGCTCGGAAAGAGAAATCGGTGAGCCGAGTTCGAATTCAAGTTGAATACCCTGCATTCACTTAAGCACTGGTACCCTTGGGAAAGGTATTAATCCGTCCCTTCCCTCCAATTATGGGTTAAATAACAAAGGGTAGGACTTGGAGAACTTGCCCTTAAAAAAATAACAAATCCCAATGAATCTTAATACTCGAAAAGAAAAAAGTATTATATGACACAAAACTTATATTAAGACAGCAATAAATTGTTGAAAGAAAAAGGAATTACCAGCAATAAATGAATAAATAATTTAGTTGACAATAAATGACCCGCCGAGGTGTTGATTTGCCATAAAAACAAAACAACCAACCATGTTCTGCCAATCATTTACCAAAGTTCTTTTTATCTTACCTGCTTTTTCTTTCTTCTTCTTTTTCTTACCGTCTTTTTTTCTTCTTTTTCTCTTACCTGTTTCTTCTTCTTCTTCTTTCCTTACCTCGTTTCCTCCCCACTTCTTTCCCATTACCACGTTTTATTCTCGCTTTTTTCTTCCTCTTACCTCTTCTTCTACTTCTTCTTTTCCCTTGCCTTCTTCTTCTTTTTCTTCTTCTTCTTCTTCCCCTTTCTTCTTCTTCTTTTTCTTCTTCTTCTTCTAATCTATGTTCTGCCAATCATTTAACAAAGTTCTTTTTCTCTTACCTACTTTTCTTCCCGCTTTTTCTTCTTCTTTTTCTTCTTCTCCTTGTTCTTCTTCTTAACTCCTTTTCTCCTCACTCCTTCTTCTTCCTCCTCTTTTTCTTCTTTTTCTTCTTCCCTTTCCTTTTTCTTCGTCTTCTTCTTTTTCCTTATCTCCTTTTTCTTCCTAATTTTTCTTCTTCTTCTTCTTCTTTTCTTATCTCCTTTTTCTTCCTAATTCTTCTTCTTCTTCTTCTTCTTCTTCTTCTTCTTTCCTTACATCCTTTTCTTCACACTCCTTCTTCTTCTTTTTGTCTTCTTTTTCTTCTTCCCTTACCTCTTCTTTTTCTTCATCTTCTTCTTCATCTTCTTCCTCTTCTTCTCTTACCTCCTTTTATGCCTTCTTCTTCTTCTTCTTCTTCTTCTTCTTATTCTTCACCAACCCCTCCTTTTTATTCATCTATTTCTTCAACTGTTTCTCCATTTTCTTCTTCTTTTTCAAAAACCCGTCCAGAAATATCATCAATTTTTAGCTTGTGCAAAAAACCATCACGCCAAAACCTGTTCAAACGTCTTTGAGATATGCAAAGTAACAGATCGAAATTCATCATTCTATATATCGATCTGTTGATGCTCACTTAACTACGTAAATTGTTACATATGATTGCTGTCGTAAATTCTCATAGCAAAGAATATTTCTGTACCAATTTCCATGATATACCACATTTCAAACAAATTAATGTCCCTTAAATCCGAAATTTGTTATGCCGATACTTGATATACCAATTGCACCCATATAGCGAACACAAACATTACCGACAAATTAAAGTCCGTTAAATCCGAAATCTGTTATCCCGATATTTAATATACCAATTGCACCCATATAGTGAACAGACATTTCAGAGAAATTAAAGTGCGTTAAAATCGAAGTTTGTAATACTGATACCCTTTAAACAGACTGTTTATTTGGTTAAACGAGTACTCTTCTATTCCACCTCACAGTCAAAGACAGTATTACTGCTATATTCATTATCACTTATGACACATGAAGCCCATTGAAATATCTGTTTGAGAATTTACCTGCAGTTTGTGCCCATCTAAAAACAATCTCACGAACACACATTTTCAAAACACGTAGCATTTGTTACTGGAAAAAACCGGCGCTACATGATCTTGTTGATGAAACTGTCTGTAAGGCTGAAAATTTAAATAACATTTTCTACTCTTTTCAAATATAAGGATATCCCAACGCAATTTTTATTGAAGCGATCTTCAAAATGCTGATTGCAATATTAGCCGTTCACTTATAAGAAGATTTTTGACACATTGTTACGTGTTAAGTGTAACAAAAGAAAAATAAAATAAAATGTTTCACCAAAACTCATAGTTAAATTGCAAACAAATATTTAATTTACAAAATAAACCAAATAAAATATTTAGAAATATACAATTTTTGTTGCATTCAAAACAAGAAACATAGAGTTTACTACCGACGAGTGTTACGAGGAGAGAAGGGGAAGTTAAGGTATCTTTACCCAGTTAAGTTGGTGAAGAAGTTAAGTGCTATACTTTTTGGAAATCCTTAAATGAGTATATAAAGAATAATTTTGTTTGGTCAATGAAAGAGTCAAAAATATGTATTTACCCATATAGTTCCATGAGGTTCTCTTTCAGGTTTTAGTTGGTCGGATTTTTCTATGAGATTCTTTAGGCTGGATATAAATCCTTGAATCAGAGCCGGAGTTGATAATGTCAGCAAACCCTTTTAACAACTCTTTCAGGTTTTAGTTGGTCGACGACTTTTCTTATAGATTCTTTCGGCTGGATATAAATCTTTGAATCAAAGCCGGAGTTGATAATGTCAGCAAATCCTTTTAACAACTCTTTCAGGTTTTAGTTGGTCGACGACTTTTCTTACAGATTCTTTCGGCTGGATATAAATCTTTGAATCAAAGCCGGAGTTGATAATGTCAGCAAATCCTTTTAACAACTCTTTCAGGTTTTAGTTGGTCGACGACTTTTCTTATAGATTCTTTCGGCTGAATATAAATCCTTGAATCAGAGCTGGAGTTGGTAAGGTCAGCACATCCTGTTAACAACTCTTTCCTTACTGCCAAGAACCTTATTTTATTGGGACTATCACCTAATTTGCATATTTCTAGAACCTTTCGAATTCTCTCGAATCTACTGGAACATTCTGTAATCTTCCAAAACGTTCTATTCCTAATTTCCCTATTTTTACGACTACTTCATGAATTAAAACTTTTTTGTAATAACAAGTAGGGCTCAATAGAGTCCCTTACTACAACTTTTTAGACATCATTAATATTATTTTCATATATAAATGCATCCTCGTAACAACATACATTGATCGAATGTACTATTTTACCAGGAACGGTGAATGTAATTGACAGGTACATCCGGCCGTAGATAAAGTCAACAATATGGCAAGGATATTGTTGAGAATAATTGTCGAAAAATAAAAACATAAGATTATATTTTTATATATACATATACATGTTCCTCGTTGTTTTCTATCGGCAGTATATAACACGAGCAGCCAGTGCTACCCTCAGCTGTAAATTTATAAAAACAGTCAGGAAAATAGGTTTCTTAAGTCCAGTAACTGTTATAGCTTTTATCATATCTTTTATTTGTAGTTGTTTAGAACGTCAGCATTGATTATATCATTATTTTAAATTCGACTTACGTATTATATCCATTATTGCTGTTGCTACTGTTGAAAATCTTAAGTGATATGATTATTTTGTTTTTGTAATTTACTTTTTGATTTTGAAGTGCCAATTCACGAAGGATCCTCCTCATAAAGACCTACAGGATTTACTCGCTGAATGCCATTTTAACCCTTAAACTGTATTCATTTCCGAATGAGTTTGGCACCATCAATAACGTCGAGCGAAAAATTTCGATCTGGCAACACTATTTAAGACATGAGTTTTTAGTTTAATTTTTTAGTTCTGTAGCAATTGGAGGTATTGCGCGAAACTACACCTAGCACAGTTTATATTCAATCTCCCTCTTTGATTGGTTAATAGGTTTCTACCGCTTTTCCGTTCATAAGTTATTTAATGCTATAAAACATTTTTAATTTTAATAACCTCTTTTTCAGATAATAATAGTTTAGTGGCCTTACTAATTTACCCATAGCTGAAGGGGAGGAGAAGAGGTGGAATCATAACTAACAAGTATTTGATAAACATTCAAAAAAATATAATGTTGATATAAAGTGCAGGATCAATTCTATATTACAATCAATACATAAAATGATCCCTCACTTAGTGGCCATGGTAGTTTGAGTAATAAAAGTTTTATTAACCTATAGCAGGAGGGGAGAAGAGGTTGATTCATACCTAAACAGAATCTGATAAACTAAAAAGAAATTATAATGTGTATATAATGTGGAGGATCAATTCTATATTACAATCAATATATAAACTGATCCCTCACTTTGTGGTCACAGTTGTTTCTATACATTTATATTCCAGAAAATGTAACTATATCAAAAAGACATGCCTGTGTAGTTAATACTTGGCAGACCGCCTGCAATCTCTCTCCCACCGGCGCGACGTGGCTTCCCTGTGTCTCTTCTATAAATACTTTCACTGCTTCTGCTCCGATGAACTTAGATCACTGGTGCCCCCTAAATACGAATTTGCACGAGATACTAGATTAGCAACTAGATCCCACCCTTTTACAGTGAAACCGATAAAATGCAGCCGTAACTTCTACTCCAACAGTTTCTTTCCTCGCACTTCCCGACTGTGGAATTCTCTTCCAAACGATTGCTTCCCCGTCGGCTACAATCTCCAGGAGTTTAAATGTAAGGTCAATAGACACCTCCTAACACACTAACCTGCTCCCATTCTATCAAACACTCTTCCCATCTGCCCAACCCTCATCCTCGGTATCTTTACTCATCTGTTCCTGACATTCCCTATGTCTAATCACTCCTTCTCTTTACCTTCCCCTATGTAGACCCATGCGCAATAGTGGCAGTGGAATGCCTTGCTTGGGGTGAGATGATTAAAAAAAACAAAATAGGCATTTCATTGACGGAGTGATTTTTTTCTACAGTTGATCTACATTTTGCTGCTTAATTAAAGTATTCAAATTTTACTAATGAACCCATTGCTGGTGGAGAAGATGGGGATGCGTACCTTTACCAAGGATATTTGCGCGTAAGGGAGTGTGATGAACCCAAACATAATTGAAAATCGGCTCACTGATTAACAATTCCGTCCCATTATACAACTACCAGTACACTAAGCTTACATTACCTGGTATTTCCAAGCTGTCATCCGTTTAGTTACTGACCAGAATTGACATTGTTCGGTAAAATATCCCACTTTCGAGCCCAAGTTATCGTCTTGCCTAAAAGTAGAGAAATGTTGTAAATCAATTGATCATCAATATTTTCCAGCTAATGGGTTTTTAGTCGCATTTTTGTGTTTCTTCAACGTAAATAAATTTTATAACTAAATTTTTAATGTTTCTAAAAAACAACTGCTTCTTCTAAATAAATAACTTTATTCAATCCGTTCGTTTATTGATTCTTATTCCTGAAATTTTTACTTATTCTGATTCGATCCGTTCGTTTATTCAATCTTATTCCTAAAATGTTGTTCTTATTTTTTTCTTGATCTGTTCGTTTATTAATTCTTGTTCTGGAAATTTTGTACTTATTCTTATTCGATCCGTTCGTTTATTGATTCTTATTTTCGAAATTTTTACTTATTCAATCCGTTCGTTTACTGATTCTCATTTCGGAAATGTTGTACTTATTCTTATTCGATCCGTTCATTTATTGATTCTTTTTAAAGAAAGTTTGTACTTATTCTTATTCAGTCCGTTCGTTTATTGATTCTTATTCCCGATATTTTGTACTTATTCTTATTCGATCCGTTCGTTTATCGATTCTTATTCCTGAAATTTTAACTTATTCTTAATCGATCCGTTCGTTTATCGATTCTTATTCCCGAAATTTTGTACTTATTCTTATTCGATCCGTTCGTTTATTGATTCTTATTCCCAAAATTGTGTAATTATTCTTATTCAATCCGTTCGTTTATTGATTCTTATTCCCGAAATTTTGTACTTATTCTTATTCGATCCGTTCGTTTATCGATTCTTATTCCTGAAATTTTAACTTATTCTTAATCGATCCGTTCGTTTATCTATTCTTATTCCCGAAATTTTGTACTTATTCTTGTTCGATCCGTTCGTTTATTGATTCTTATTCCCAAAATTGTGTAATTATTCTTATTCAATCCGTTCGTTTATTGATTCTTATTCCCGAAATTTTGTACTTATTCTTATTCGATCCGTTCGTTTATCGATTCTTATTCCCGAAATTTTGTACTTATTCTTATTCGATCCGTTCGTTTATTGATTCTTATTCCCAAAATTGTGTTATTATTCTTATTCAATCCGTTCGTTTATTGATTCTTATTCCCGAAATTTTGTACTTATTCTTATTCGATCCGTTCGTTTATCGATTCTTATTCCTGAAATTTTAACTTATTCTTAATCGATCCGTTCGTTTATCGATTCTTATTCCCGAAATTTTGTACTTATTCTTATTCGATCCGTTCGTTTATTGATTCTTGTTCCCAAAATTGTGTTATTATTCTTATTCAATCCGTTCGTTTATTGATTCTTATTCCCGAAATTTTGTACTTATTCTTATTCGATCCGTTCGTTTATCGATTCTTATTCCTGAAATTTTAACTTATTCTTAATCGATCCGTTCTTTTATCGATTCTTATTCCCGAAATTTTGTACTTATTCTTATTCAATCCGTTCGTTTATTGATTCTTATTCCCAAAATTGTGTTATTATTCTTATTTGATTCTTTAGTTTATTGATTCTTATTTACGAAAGCTTGTACTTATTTTTATTCTATCCGTTCGTTTTTTGATTCTTATTCCTGAAATTTTGTACTCAGTCTCATTCGATCCGTTCTTTTAATGATTCTTATTCCATAAATATTTTCTTATTCTTATTCGATCCGTTCGTTTATTGTTTCTTATTCCGAAATTTTCTGTTGTATATATGTAAACTTACATTTACATATTTCTATTTATTTTCATTTTAACTGATTTTTTCTTATTATTATTATTGCCGATCTTTTATTGCAATCGCATGGAGTTGAATTTTGAATTCATTTCATTCCTGACACAGCTATACTGCCGTTTCGTCTTTGCCTATTTACATCACGCCTACATCACTTGGAAGAAGCACCTCCTTCAACCACCAATAAAATCCCTTCAAAGTCTCTTTGTAATTAATTGGTAATTTCCAATGTTCTAATTAGGCAAGCCACTCACAGAAAACCGATCAAAACATGCAATATCATTTCAAAGCAATGTCTTCTCAAGACCGTTTGCTTTAATGTCACTAAATTAAATTTCAAATGTTACATCGACTTAATGAACTGCCCAAGGAGGAGTGGAACGCTACCGGGTAAGATGGGGTGTGCCTAAATCCTCTACCCTTTTCTTCTTCCCACGTTTAATCTAAAGTGGTAGCCCCAGGATAACTAACGGTTAAAAGGATACAGTAAAACTGAAAGAAGTGATATGAGAATACAAAGTCGTCTAGTCAACGCAAAAATGGCGGACAAAAAGGGAAGTAACTATAGCTTGTCTACTCTACGCACATCTTCAACGCTCCATGTATCTTCAGAGCAGGGTAATCATGGTTCGCTACAAATTCCTATCCCTTAAGCAAAGTCTGACCCCTTATTATCATCCCCTTTCTCTGTTTTGCTATCTGTTTTCACAAACACTTTAACTATGTTGTGCGTCGTTTTGCTAGGCATCTTTTCTTGCAATATGTCCTGTAAGTGTCAAATTCTTTTAGCTTATTTCCTTCCGCGTGCGGACTGTTGGATTGTAGGGACCTCAACACAACCGAAGTCCCCACAATTTAAAATATCAGAATTTTAAATGAATGGTCGAAAGAATAAAAGTGTTTTGTTTGTAAAATAAGTGAAATTTTATGAATAGAACTTAATAACAAATTTGAAAAATAGAAAAAGAAAATGTTCAAAGAAAAAATGTAAGTAGTTAAATGTTTTACAGAAATTCCGAGCTTAAAGATGATAATAGCAGAATGTGTAGATGTAGAAAAATTAATAAGGTTAATGATAAAAGTTTGTCTTTTCCCTTTTAGGTCCTGGGTATGACGGTAAACTGCATCCGGCAGCAAGGCCTTTGATTGGGTGGTTGTGAGGAGCATGGAACCACCTAATTATCTAATTGTCCTAATCTTTGTTGCCATTTGTACGAGGTTTCGGTCGTTGTACGCTCCGAATAAGGTAAATAGTGTAAATACGACATCATTTCAGAAACATAGACAAATAGAATGATCGATTATTAAACGTCGTACAAATGGCAACCAAGATGAGAAAAAATAATCCGAATAATGTAAATAGTTTAAATACTACCTCATCTCAGAAATATGGACAAATACAATGATCTATTATTGAACGTCGTACAAATGGCAACAAAGATGAGGACAATAGTCCGAATAATGTAAAAAGTGTAAATACTACTTCATCTCAGAAATATAGACAAATAGAATGATCTATTATTGAACGTCGTATAAATGGCAACCAAGATGAGGACAATAGTCCGAATAATGTAAATACTGTAAATACTACCTCATCTCAGAAATATGGACAAATAGAATGATCTATTATTGAACGTCGTACAAATGGCAACCAAGATGAGGACAATAGTCCGAATAATGTAAAAAGTGTAAATACTACTTCATCTCAGAAATATAGACAAATAGAATGGATCTATTATTAAACGTCGTATAAATGGCAACCAAGATGAGGACAATAGTCCGAATAATGTAAATACTGTAAATACTACCTCATCTCAGAAATATGGACAAATAGAATGATCTATTATTGAACGTCGTACAAATGGCAACAAAGATGAGGACAATAGTCCGAATAATGTAAATAGTGTAAATACTACTTCATCTCAGAAATATAGACAAATAGAATGATCTATTATTAAACGTCGTATAAATGGCAACCAAGATGAGGACAATAGTCCGAATAATGTAAATACTGTAAATACTACCTCATCTCAGAAATATAGACAAATAGAATGATCTATTATTGAACGTCGTACAAATGGCAACAAAGATGAGGACAATAGTCCGAATAATGTAAAAAGTGTAAATACTATACTATCTCAGAAATATAGACAAATAGAATGATCTATTATTAAACGTCGTATAAATGGCAACCAAGATGAGGACAATAGTCCGAATAATGTAAATACTGTAAATACTACCTCATCTCAGAAATATGGACAAATACAATGATCTATTATTGAACGTCGTACAAATGGCAACAAAGATGAGGACAATAGTCCGAATAATGTAAAAAGTGTAAATACTACTTCATCTCAGAAATATAGACAAATAGGAATGATCTATTATTAAACGTCGTATAAATGGCAACCAAGATGAGGACAATAGTCCGAATAATGTAAATACTGTAAATACTACCTCATCTCAGAAATATGGACAAATAGAA
This sequence comes from Ascarosepion bandense, assembly GCA_037127315.1. Taxonomy (NCBI): domain Eukaryota; kingdom Metazoa; phylum Mollusca; class Cephalopoda; order Sepiida; family Sepiidae; genus Ascarosepion; species Ascarosepion bandense. Next base: position 2,446,186 of record JBBBDQ010001034.1, on the reverse strand, counting down.
TGATCTATTATTGAACGTCGTACAAATGGCAACAAAGATGAGGACAATAGTCCGAATAATGTAAATAGTGTAAATACTACTTCATCTCAGAAATATAGACAAATAGAATGATCTATTATTGAACGTCGTACAAATGGCAACAAAGATGAGGACAATAGTCCGAATAATGTAAATAGTGTAAATACTACCTCATCTCAGAAATATGGACAAATAGAATGATCTATTATTGAACGTCGTACAAATGGCAACCAAGATGAGGACAATAATCCGAATAATGTAAATACTGTAAATACTACCTCATCTCAGAAATATGGACAAATAGAATGATCTATTATTAAACGTCGTACAAATGGCAACCAAGATGAGGACAATAGTCCGAATAATGTAAATACTGTAAATACTACCTCATCTCAGAAATATAGACAAATAGAATGATCTATTATTGAACGTCGCACAAATGGCAACCAAAATGAGGACAATAGTCCGAATAATGTAAATACTGTAAATACTACCTCATCTCAGAAATATAGACAAATAGAATGATCTATTATTGAACGTCGTACAAATAGCAACAAAGATGAGGACAATAGTCCGAATAATGTAAATACTGTAAATACTACCTCATCTCAGAAATATAGACAAATAGAATGATCTATTATTGAACGTCGTACAAATGGCAACCAAAATGAGGACAATAGTCCGAATAATGTAAATACTGTAAATACTACCTCATCTCAGAAATATAGACAAATAGAATGATCTATGATTAAACGTCCTACAAATGGCAAACAAGATGAGGACAATAGTCCAAATAATGTAAATAGTGTAAATACTACCTCATCTCCGAAATATAGACAAATAGAATGATCTATTATTGAACGTCCTACAAATGACAACCAAGATGAGGACAATAGTCCGAATAATGTAAATAGTGTAAATACTACCTCATCTCAGAAATATAGACAAATAGAATGATCTATTATTGAACGTCGTACAAATGGCAACCAAGGTGAGGACAACAGTCCGAATAATGTAAATACTACCTCATCTCAGAAACATAGACAAATGTTTTTTTCCAATATTTAAAATTGTATGGACTTGTGCCAAACTTATCTAAGAAATTAGTACGGGGTAAAAATAAAAGAAATCGAAGAGAGATTTCGATTACATGGAATAAATAAACAAAAAAGTACCTCAACTGATCAAGAACGGGAGACAAAAGCAAAAAAAATGGTGAAGGGAAATAGTGACGTTCATGTAGGCGTCGTTGTGTTGGCCAAGGATGATAACTCGGGGCCAAAATCTTGCACTAATGAAGCAATTTCTTCGACAGACACGCCAAGGGCTATCCTGATTACGGTATCGGTCTTTATCTTGTAAAACAAGAAACAAAGGCAAAAAATAAACAGAGAAGAAGAAGCAGAAAAAAGAATGTCAGAAATAAAATTAAAAACATCCAAAATTATGCTAAGGACAAAAAAGTGCTAACACCAAAATAGATTTTATATATATATATATATATATATATATATATATATATATATATATATATATATATATCGCCCCAAGCAAGGCATTTTACTGCCACCGTTTTGCGCGGGGTTACATAGGAGGAAAGTTATGAGAAAAGAGTAACTGGTTATATGGGGTATCAGGAAGTGGGTAAGAGAAGAACGACTGTAGCCATTTCATTTCCTGCTGATGAGTCCCAAATATAGGACGAAACGGCCGTTCAGTGCTTTCTGCATTCTGTTGAGGTCTAATAAAACGCGATGAATTATATATATATATATATATATATGTGTGTGCGTGTGTGTGTGTGTGTGTATGTGTGTGTGTGTGTGTGTGTGTGTGTGTGTGTGTGTGTGTGTGTGAGGGGGTGTTATGATCTCATTACGATTGAGCTCTCTAAAGAGGAAAATTTAAAAAATTACCACTTCTGCTATTTACGCGTTACTCTTCAGTAATGAATTGAGATCTTCCGGTGACTAACGTGTGTATACACCGCTTATATATAACACGCTAAAATTTCCCCTCTCTCCATCCATGTGCCTAGGGCTTAGCGAGTAGAGGCTCCGACTAACACCAAATCGGTAGAGTTTCGATCTCGGCCAGAAGCAGGTAGATGTCTAGTCACCCTGATGAGCTGCGAAACAGGCTTGTATGTGGATGACTAAGATATAAAATTTGTGTAAATACTACCTTATCTCAAAAGCATAGACAAATACATTATCAATTATGTATTTTTAAATACTTACATTATAAATAATAAGTTTTTCAATACTTACATTATAAATTACTAGCAGTATAGCCCAGCGTTGCTCAGGTGTAATGAAATCTTTAAAACTAATCCATGGTCCTGGAGCTCAGACTAAACTGAATTTTGAAGGCTAAATAAGTTCTCTGAGTAAATGGTATCATGGCTGAGACTAAGAACTACAATTATACCTACTTAGAGCCAAACCTGAAGCAAAAACGAAAATAAAACGGCTGAAAAAAATACAGACATACAGGCAGATAAACAGACACACACACAAACATCTTGCTTTTTATATATATATTATCGATTTTCTGCACTATTGTATGAACTGCAACCTTGAAAGTTCTGAATATCGTTTCTTATGTTTTTGTCTGTGAGTGTATCAAATTTGATTAAAATCAGACCACTCCTTCTATAACCGGATTTTTCGATTATCGATTTTCGATATTTATTGGGGGTAGCTTGACACAAAACCTAGCTAAAAACACTCACAGACGTTTATAGTACAACTGTGTAAATTTTCAAGAAAATCGATTCAGCCGTTTCGGAGTCTATAGGTAATGGACACACACACACGCACACACACAGACACACAAGTTTAGATATTTCTTTAGATACTTAGAATTTTTGTCAAAGTTTTAAAATATATATATATATATATATATATATATATATATATATATATATATATCAGCATGCGGTGTAGATATAGAAGAATCCAAAAGAGGTTCCTGTACATACAGTGGTAGGATAACTCTTTATGAGAGCTCTTAATATATATATATATATATATATATATATATATATATATATATAAATACATATAGAGCAAATATAAGAAAATTAAGGCAGTCACGTTATTTTATGGTAAATCGGAAGTGTAAGCCTATTTCAGGTGAACCATCATCAGCTTCCGTCTTTATTGTACAAAAGATTTTACGCGAATATATATATATGTTAGATACCTTCACTAAATCGCATAAAACAGCATAATATGAATAACAACGCCCCAAATTTAATAAAAACGAACTTTTTCCATCAAAAAATATTTATGTTATTATTAAGAGGAAAGATCAAAGTAAATTTTTATTATTTCAAAAGAAAAATTTAATCCCTTCTAAGATGTTCGAAATTTTGGTAGAAAATTTTGTTTTGATTTAAGTTAGCGGGTAACCAAAACGTTACGACTGTTTACAATGGAAAATGTAATGATGACATCATCCACTTTCTTTTCCGGTGACACATTAATTTGGAAATTCTCGCAAAAATCAAATAATTGTCGGATTATAATGAAACATTCAGTACTTCTTTACAAATGAATGAAATTATTTTTTGAAATTATTATTTTTTTTAAAAACTTGGTAAAAATATATATTTTTTACCTCTGCAACCTCACTCCACGTAAATCCATGAAATTTTAATAGATTTTACTTTGTTGCGGTAAATGGTTTTATTGGTTAAACACAGAACTCATTGGGGAATATAAATTATCTACTTTTTTTAAAATTTTGCCTATTTCCGAAAATCTGCTCCGAAGAGTAAAATAAAAAATGCAATAAAACACTTTTATTTAATTTGATAAGCTTTTAATTGCTTGAATAAACAATAAAAATTAAAGACAAAATAATCTGAAAAAAAAAATTCGATTAATAATCAAAGAATAAAAGAATTGTTTTCATTTTTTAATCATAGCTATTTATAAAGTTTTTAAAATATTTTAAAATACTTCAAAGTTTTGTTACGGTTAGATTTTTAAGTTATTAATTGAAGATATATTACCTATCAAAGACTGAAAGTTTAATACAAATCACTTGGCCTTCATATTTCTTAATTTAATTTTTTTGTATGCATTTAAAGTTTTTTTTCGTATGGCAATTTCTATATGCAAATTAAAAAGTCGTATTTTCCTCTCCTTACCTGAAAAAAATTTGTAAAATTTTGTCACTTGTAAACACCATAAATTTTTATCTTATCAATCAAAAACCTGTCGACACGTTTTGATATACGGCGGACAAGTCAAAACGTTCAACTCTGTGATTAAGAACTAGTTTTATTTTAAATTCCATGCTATAAATAAGTAATACTTGTGTTAATGTCATTAACTTAACATAAAATTTTCTAATTTTCCAAAAATAATGTCACAGATGTATATAATATTTCTGCAAGACCGGGCATTAACTTATCTTTACAAAAGTATCGATCGGTCAAAAACGGCGGTAAAATTCAAAATCTTTTTAAAATCTCAAACTTTTATATTCCAATCAATATAATTCCTGTTTGAAATAAACCAGAGTATTTTGCTTACTGGAACTAGTAAATTTAATTATTTAGCTTTCAATTGAAATTAAAATAGAAGTTTCAATAAAATTTTTCATTTGTAAAAATTCAGTTTAAAAATTAGATATCGAAAATGAGTGGCAGTACTTAATATATATATATATATATATATATATAATGAATTGTTTGAACATTATTTTTATCGATCTTTGTATTTAAGTAGATATTCTGTTTTTAATGAAACAGTATTATATATTTATTTCTACCGGCCTGATTATTTACGATAAATTTTTATTACGAAAATGTGTTCAAATGGGGAAGGATTCGAACCTGTGAAGCTACCATTTGATCTTAGACCTCTCGACCACGTATAGCCTTAAGTCTAAGCGAGGTATATATATATATATATATATATATATATATATATATTAAGTATCTCTTTAAAGTATTATTATCTCTTTAAAGGGAGCGACCGTTATTTCTATTCGTTTTTAAGGTCTTTGTGAATCCCATTTGTGTAACATCCTTTGTAAAATAAAGACGGAAGCTGATGATGGTTCGCCTAAATTAGGCTCACACTTCCGATTCACCATGAAATAAGATGTCTGCCTTAATTTTTCTTATATATATATATATATATATATATATATATATATATATATATATATATTAGTTTTCTTTTCGTTTCTAATTTTCTCAAGCTTCCTCGTTCCTCGCATAACAATATTGTTTTTTAATGAGACTAATAATTTTTTTTTTAATCATATCACCCCAAGCAAGGCGATAACGCCACTGATGTGTCGGGGGCTACGTAAGAGTGAAAAGATTGGAAAAGAGAAAACCGGAAACCACATCCTAAACAGGGAACAAGGGATGAGCCTCTACACCTGTTCAATAGACGTGGGTGGAGTGTGAACCGGGCGATAGTTTAGTCTATCTACTCCAATTGAAAAAAAAAAAAGAAAAAAGTAAAAAGATTGGAAAAGAGAAAGCCGGAAACCACATCCTAAACAGGGAACAAGGGATGAGCCTCTACACCTTGTTCAATAGACGTGGGTGGAGTGTGAACCGGGCGATAGTTTAGTCTATCTACTCCAATAATAAAATATAGATTTATAACTAAGAGTTAAAATAATCACGGTTTTCATAATACTTTTTATAATATAATTTTTAATACTTTAAATGATATATTTTTTAAATACTTCCATTATAAATGTTAGTTCGTTCAATACTTACAACCATGTGCATGTTATTTAAAGCCAGACAAATTTTAGATTGTAAGAATATTTGGGGGGCGTTGAGGGAGATAATAATTTAATAATACACGTCTTTTTAATTACCCCATAGCTGAAAGGATGTGGAGGTAGATCTATATCTAAACAGAATTTGATAACCAAACAAGCAATTAGTATGTAGGTATAAATTGGAGATCAAATCTATAATAAAATCAATATATAAAATGATCCCTCACTTTGTGGTCACAGTTGTTTCTATACATTTATATCCCAGAGAATGTAAATAAATCTCAAAGACATGCCTGTGTAGCTACTCAATATTTCATTGATTGATTGACTTGCATTCTTGGAACCCGTGTTTTGGGGATAGCGAGCAGCTGACGCGTCGCATTCCCCTGTTTTTCTTCGACATCTTTAAATTTTGTTCCTCCCAAACGGGATTTGATTTTTGGGAAGAGGAAAAAGTTGTTTGAACTTGAATTTCAGTTTTGTTTTACGGCATATCAACACCTCTGTGGGTTATTTAATGCTAAAAAGGTGGGGGGTTTTAAGGTATTTTTTAAGGATTGCTTACAGTGGCAAAATGATTTAGTCAGATTTTGATGAAAAAATTTTTTATTTTTATTTTTTTTAATTTTATTTTAAAAACTGAAGATCTAGTTTTGTATTCAAAAATGTATTGCTGGTAATATTTTTTTCCTTCAAAAATGTATTATGGTAATTATTTTTTCTTCAAAAATATATTGTTGGTAATATTATCCCTGCAAAAATGTCTATTTTTCTATAAAAAGTAAATATTTATGTATATATTTCTCTTAAAGTCTATTTCTATGTGTATATTTCGATAAAAGTTCATTTTTATACATTCATGGTTTTTTTTACCCCAGTTTGGGGGTTAATTCTTTGCCTATAGCTGAGACCCTAACAGAAGCTACCACTCCGGGTCGGGGTGGACCTGGGAACAGCAGTAATTAATACTCCTCACAACCTCCCAATCAGAGCCCTTGCTGCCGGATGCAGTTTGCCGTCATACCCAGGACCCGGAAAAAGTTGTAAGAACGAGATCTGGAGGTTATGGTGGTTGTTGGGTCTAGGGAATAATTCGCTTTGCTTTAAATACGCCACTGTCACTGATGGAATCTCTGTGGTGTGAGTGAGAACTTTATAATTTAGTGTAGATGAAAAGGAAAGAAAGAAAAGCACCATAAAGATCAAAAGTGAGAATGAAAGAAACAATAAAAGAAAAAAACAAATAAAGACACAAAAATGATTAAATGAATGGAGGCCAAAACAATGAAGAACAAGAATAAGTAACAAACAAATAAATGAATAAGAAACTAAAGAAGGAATGAAAGAAAACCCTTTAAAGAAAGAAACAAAGGAAGAAAAAACTGTAATAATAAAGAAAGCGTAAAGAAAGAAAACGAAAAAGAAAGAATGATTGAATGAATAGAAACAAAAAAGAAGTCAAAAATAAGTAATCAAACAAGAAAATAAATAAAAAAAGAAAGAAAGACTGAATGAATGAATGAACGAAAAAGAGAAAGAAAGAAATGTAAAAACAATCTGAAGAAAAAGGATAAAAACACAATAAAGAAAAAAAGAAGTAAAGAAATCACAAGAAAGAAAGAAAGAAAGAAAGAACGAAAGAAAGAAAGAAAGAAAGAGAAGATAAATGGAAGCCAAAAAGATCAAGAATGAGTAAAAGCCCAAGAAGTGATAAAGAAGGAAAACGCTATAAAGAAAAATGAATGAATGAATAAAAACACTGTAAAGAAAGAAAGAAAGAAAGAAAGAAAGAAAGAAAGAAAGAAAAGCAGAGAAAATAATGAAGAGGACAAGAATGATATTAAAACAAAAAGGAAGAACAGTAATAAGAATATGGTGGAAAGAAAGAAAGAAAGAAAGAAAGAAAGAAAGTGATGTGGACCGGTGATGGGACCACGAAATGATAACTCGAAACACGGTGGTATGGTTAACAACATATATTAAGTCAAACATAGATACAAGAGAACAGAGCTTGGCTTACAGACAGATAGAAAGACAGACTGCGCTGAGCTGAACTGAAGCCACGAGAGTGATTAACTCTCAGTTAACATACTGGTAAGAAGAGTCCATAGTTAAGTGTGTAACGCGCCACAACATCCCCTTCCAAGAAATTTTCCCCGAAAAGCTGTTTAATATTTCTTCCGTTTTGGATCGACGATCAAAGGATCCGTAAATTGTCTTTTTCTTCCAGATCGCCTTATTTCGGGTGAAGCTTCCGGTCGTCGACCATCTTTGTTAATGATATGCCCCAAATATTTTATTTGCGTCATTTAGCCTCCTTGACTTTGAAGCCGTAATCTTGAATTTTGTCAAATACGCTTAGTACGTGCTCCCGATGGTCTTTCATTGATTTACTAGTAATTAGGATATCATCAAGATAGGCAGTTGCGAAATCAATGTCGCCCAGCATGGTATCCATAACCTGCTGAAAGATAGCAGGCGCGACCTTGACTTCAAAAGCCAGTCTATTAAATTTATACAAACCTCTATGATTATTTATGCAAACAAGTTTGGAACAGTTCTCCTCAACCTGGATTTGTAAATATGCATCCGATAAGTCAATTTTTTAAAAAAAATTGCCACCTATTAATTTATTAAATATCTCTTCGAGGCTAGGGAGAGGATAGTGGTGGTCTTTCAGTTAGGTGTTTAATCCCGTTGAGAAATCAGCACATACTCTGATTTGGCTTGATTTTTTTTCTTTACATATACTGTTGGTGCAGCCTATTCACTGAAATCTATTTTAGACAGGATACCTGCATTTTCCAATCTAACTCTTCATTGATTTGGCTCACAGCCGCAAACGAAACGTTCCTTTTCTTTTTAAACACGGCCTGAGCGTTATCTTTTAACTGGAATTGGTACATTTTCCTAAACCACCTGAAAACACAATAGGGAAATTTTGCTTGAGTTCCTGCTTCAGTTTCTCGATGTTGGAGGTTGTACTTTCTATTTTACGACAAAACATACTTATTGGACAATCCCACAGATTGAACTTCTCAATCTAATCTGTTCCAAATAAGTTTTCTGTATTTTTCATAACATAAACTTTTAATTTTTTCGTTATTCCATTTAATGTTATAGCGAAAAATACTTCACCTAAAATATTAATTTTATCGCCTGTTACAGAAAGTGCTGTTTTCTTTGTTCTTAATAAAGTTGGCTTTTTCAGTCGCCTCCAGGTATGCAAATTAATAATCGTAAGGTCGGACCCAGAGTCGAGCTGGAATTTTATCGTTTTGTTAAATACTTGCACAATTACGTATTTACGCAAATTTCCATCTTCTTTATTGCTTGACTACGTCTGTCTAATTTTATTTTTTGGTCTTCTAAAGTTTTTAACATACCAGCAGCATGATGTTACATGGCCCGTTTTACCAAAATTTTGACAGGTTTTCTTCTTTTTGGACGAGCAAAACCTCATCCAATGTAAGTTTCCCAAAATATAACACGGACCTGGTGGTGAATTTTCTTGTCTATTCGTAGTATGCTTGTCACTGTATTTTGGTTGCATAGATTTACTTTTCTCTTTTTCTTGGGAGTCGTGTTTTGATCTGCTCTTAATTTTTTTATGTGAGCGACTCCCGACCCCTCGATATTTCTAGAGTCACATTTTACGCATACGACCTCTGGCAGTCCTCTGCCAATTTTTGGAGGGTTAGACTCGGCTCATTCTCTCATTTTGTCAGCACTCGACGTCTAATTTCAGCGTCCCTAGCTGAGATTAAACCCTGGGCGAAAATCAGACAATTTAAGTAGTCAGTAGATAAATCTGCTAATTTAAAGTTATTACAGTGTTTATTTACTGAAGCCGTAAATGTCAGATAATCCTGCTGATCCTCCTTGAATAGATTTAGGCACTTCCATCTCTTATGGAAGAGTGACGTATTAGGCCCAAATAGTTCCGACAGTAACTTAAATGTTTCTGAGAAATCTAAGTCCGTTTTCCTTTTGGGGAGGATAAAGTCAACGAACCTACTGTGTTCAGGGGTACCCAATGTTCTTAGTAATAATCGAACTTTTTTGAGTTTGACCTTCTTTGCAATCAACGTTGAATAAATCTTCGTACCGCCTGTAGAAAGCATCGAAGGTTTTTTCATCTTCGGGTACATATTAGAAAGTTTCCATGGTACTCCAGATAGTGCTCTGGGAAAATGCAGTATTGTTCTCAGGTGTTTGTTTGCCATTTAATGATTTGTACAGTAACTCTTCTATTTGATTGACGTTCCTCGCTTTTTTTAAGAGCTTGCTCTTGGAAATCTTTCTGCTGTTTATGAAGTTCCATAAACAGTCGTTGCTGTTGTTGTAGAAGTAACCGCTTTTCGGTTTTCTGCTGTGGTTCGTCACTTTTTTGCGGATACTCTAACTGAGCTTTCATCAATTGGATTATTACTTTCTGAAAATTTTCCGTTTTTTATTTCAGACTAAAACGACCAATTTTTACGTGAAAAAAACAGAGAGAAAAAACTAACTGTAGTTACAGTTTTTTGTAAGACGTACACAAAAGAAGAGAGGCCACAAAAAATCTACTTACAGATTTTTTTCTGTAATACCGTTGTTCCGAGATTGTAGAGGATTTTTCATGGGACACTTAATTATTTATTTTAGATTATTTTCTGATGTGGCGTTTTGACTTAAATTCGTTCGAAGTTGTTTTATTTTTTATTTTTCTCTTTTTAGAAACAGTTGCAGGTTGGTTTAGCTGGGGTATTTTTTTGGTACTTCGAAGTTTGTCGACAGATTTAATGTGGGGGTTATCACTTGGTCAGTCGCTGTTAGTACACTAGCTCGAATCTTCGTTCGTTGCTGTGGATCTGAAAACTGGTTTTTAGATTTTCGAAAATCCCGTTCGCCAGTTGAAGGGGGCATTCTTTTTATGAACGCGTATTTCCTTGATGTTCAAAATCCTCGTTCGCTAGTTGATGTAGACCAGTGATGGGACCTCGAAATGATAACTCGAAACATGGTGGTAAGGTTAACAACGTATATTAGGTCAAAATAGATACAAGAGAATAGAGAAGAAATATAAGCATGGCTTACTATTGACTGACAGACAGACAGACAGACAGACAGACATACTGTACTGAGCTGAACTAAAGCCACGAGAGTGATTAAGTCTCTGTTAATATACTGGTAGAAAGAAAGAAAGAAAGAAAGAAAGAAAGAAAGAAAGAAAGAAAGAATGAATGAATGAATGGTGGAACGTTAAATTATCGGAAAGAAATGAAGGAGGAGAAAGAAAGAAAGAAAGAAAACAAAATGTAGAAAGAAAAAAGACAAAGTAAGAAAAAAGAAAGAAAACACAATGAAGAAAGAAATAAAAAGGTGAAAAGAAAGAAAATACTAAAAAGAAAGAAAGACAGAAAGAAAGAAAACACTATGAAGACAGAAAGAAAGAAAGAAAAAAAGAAAGAAAAATAGAAAAAGAAAGAAAGAAAACGTAAGAAATAAGGAAGAACAACACTAAAAAGAAAGAAAGAAAGAAAGAAAGAAAGAAAGAAAGAAAGAAAGAAAGAATGGTGGAACGTTATATTATCGGAAAGAAATGAAGGAGGAGAAAGAAAGAAAGAAAGAAAGAAAGAAAGAAAACAAAATGTAGAAAGAAAAAAAGAAAAAGTAAGAAAAAAGAAAGAAAACACAATGAAGAAAGAAAGAAAAAGGTGAAAAGAAAATTCTAGAAAGAAAGAAAGAAAGAAAGAAAGAAAACACTATGAAGAAAGAAAGAAAGAAAGAAAGGAAAATAGAAAAAGAAAGAAAACGTAAGAAATAAAGAAGAACAACACTATAAATAAAGAAAGAAAACACTAGAAAGAAAGAAAGAAAGAAAGAAAGAAAGAAAGAAAGCATTATAAAGAAAGTAGGAAAATGAAAGAAAAGAAGACACTAAAGCAAGAAAGAAAAAAGAAAGACAAAACATTATAAAGAAAGAAAAAATAGGAAAAATAGAAATCACTATGAAGAAAGAAACAAACAAACAAAAGAAGGAAAGAAAGATAGAAGAGAACACTATAAACAAAAAAAGAAGCCAAAAAGAAGAAAAAAAGAAAACACTAGAAAGAAAGAAAGAAAGAAAGAATAAAAGAAAACAAAAAAGAAGAAAGAAAGAAAATATCAAAAAGAAAGGAACAAGAAAGAAACACTAGAAAGAAAGAAAGAAAGAAACACTAGAAAGAAAGAAAGAAAGAAAGAAAGAAAGAAAGAAAGAAAGAAGGGCAACTTTAATGATAAAACAAAAAGACGAATGAAAAAAAGTTGGTAATAAATTGAAAATTATGGTAAAAAAGAAAGAGAGAAAATAAAGTAGAGGCAAAAGGAAAAGTCGAGAAAACAAAAAAAAATGAGAAGAGAAGATAAAGAAAAAACAAGACGAACGAAAGACAGGAATCAAATGTGAATGAAAATAACAAAAACTATGAATAAATGAAAAAAAGAAAGAAGCAGCGAGGAAAAAAAAAGCATGAAATATAATAAGGGATAAAAATAAAATAAAATAAAAAACAAAACGAACCCCAACAGGGTGCATGCAATTCCTCATTTAAAAATCTTACCTTTTAATATTCTTGACTTGACAGATGGAAAAAAAAAACTTTCTTATGCCTTTTTTTCAATTGATTCAATCAACATGAAAGTTCTTTTTCTTCTTCTTCTTCTTCTTCTTCTTCTTTTTCTTCTTCTTTTTCTTCTTCTTCTTTACTGTTGTTGTTGTTGTTTGATTGGAACTTCACCTATTCGCACTGAACGCCAATAGATCGATATCGGGCGATCGCAGATTGATTGATTACGCGCGCTCAGGTAAAGCTTTACAACAGCACAAAAAGAAACGCGGGAAATGCTTTACGCATTGGAGGGGAAAATATGTTTTAAAAGTCAAAGGTCACTGATCGGGTCACCTTGACACCAGCAATTATACGCTCTTCTCCTTTATACGGGGCCTGTTGCTTAATGGGCGTTGCCTGATGTCTACAGGACTTCAATAAGTCAAGGTGTGGGAAAGGTTTGTAATTTGCTTGAAGCATTGTGTATATTAGGTGTATGGTAAGGTCTTGAAGGCTGTCACAATGCGTTTAGTAAAATAAAGGAAGATAAAGAAGGTGTTGGGTATTACCTATTTATTATTCATTAATATTTCAAGGTCAGTAGGTATTTGGAGGCTATCACAATGCCTTTAGTATAATAAAGGAAGGTAAAGAAGTTGTTGGGTATTACCTATTTATTATAGATTAATATTTCAAGATCAAAATCTCATCTTCAGAATGGTAGGAGAGCTTGTGTCTGAGTGAGTTCATGCCTTTCAAGGAATGGTCATTCCTGGCTGCTGCAGCTACTGTACACTATTGTCCTCATCTTGGTTGCCATTTGTACGACGTTTAATAATAGATCATTCTATTTGTCTACATTTCTGAGATGAGGTGGTATTTACAGTATTTACATTATTCGGAAAATTGTCCTCATCTTGGTTGCCATTGATACGACATTTAATAATAGATCATTCCATTTGTCTATATTTCTGAGATGAGGTAGTATTTACACTATTTACATTATTCGGACTATTGTCCTCATCTTTGTTGCCATTTGTACGACATTTAATAATAGATCATTCTATTTGTCTATATTTCTGAGATGAGGTAGAATTTACACTATTTACATAATTCGGACTATTGTTCTCATTTTGGTTGCCATTTGTACGACGGTTCGGCTCTTGTACGCTCTGGATTTCTTCAGATGCTAGGAATTTCGAACCGAATTCTTTATTACAATCACTGGATTATATCATTCTCATTTTCTGAGTGGAGCCTCTTTTGGTGGTCATGAGTTATCCCCTCTAACAGGACTCCTTAAGTTACTTGTTACTTGTTGACCAAGTGGACATAAACACTGTTTTTTTTTTTTAAATCATATCACCCCGAGCAAGGCGGTAATGCCACTGATGTGCAGGGGGCTACGTAAGAGTGACAAGATTGGAGAAGAGAAAACCAGAAACCACATCCTAAGCAGGGAGCAAGGGATGAGCCTCTTGACCTGTTTAATAGACATGGGTGGAGTGTGAACTGGGCAATAGTTTAGTCTATCTACTTCAATTGATAAAAAAAAAAAAAAAAAAAATGAAAAGGAGTAAAAAGATTGGAAAAAAGAAAACCGGAAACCACATCCTAAGCAGGGAACAAGGGATGAGCCTCTTCACCTATTCAATAGATATGGGTGGAGTGTGAACCGGGCGATAGTTTAGTCTATCTACTCCAGTTTAGTTCCAGTGTCTTGACCCAAAGCGTTGTGAGTTCAATACCAGGCTACAGCGGTGGTGAAATTTTCAAAAAAACTGTTAATTGCAATTTAGATTTATTTCTGTGACCACACATACTAATGTTATATATATATATATATATATATATATATATATATATATATATATATATATATTCCATTTGTAAACGAGTTTTTACGCGACCTAGGTTTCTTCCATGAGTGGTGTATTCAGACGATTTTCAATAATAATAATAAAGTTATTGCAAATCGCCTGAAGACGCCACTCATGGTAGAAACCTAGGTCGCTTAATAACTCATTTACAAATGGAAAATATTTAAAAGTTCTACAATATGATTGTATTGAAAACTTTTTAATACAAATGTGTACTGATCTAATCTTATTATGACCAGATACTAAGTAATTAAACAATCAATCAATCAATCAATCAATCAATATATATATATATATATATATATATATATATATATATATATATATATATGCGTTATTATATATATCTTCCAATTGTCCGCGCATTGAATACTGTTGCCATGTCTGGTCGGGTACATCTGCTATTCATCTTGAGATTCTCGACAAAATCTAAAGACTGATCTACAATGTAATAGGTTCTGACTTGGCATCTCTAATTAAGTCACTCGCTGACGCAACGAGGCTTCTCTCTGCCTTTTCTACAAATATTTTCATGGCAACTGCTTTGACGATCTTTTTGCCTGGTGGCCTGACCACATGAATTTAAGCGTGATACTTGATTGGCTTCTAGGTCCCACCCTTTTACCGTTGAACTCATTAGATGCAACCCCCACTTCTATTCAGACAGTTTCCTTTCTCGCACTTTCTGCCTGTGAAATCCCTTTCCATTTCCTTGCTTCACTGATAGCTCCAATCTCTAAAATATAGTGAAACATCAATTGATATCTTCTGTCTTTTGGAATCCCGTTCATTTTTTATCATTTCATTAATACTCCCTGTACCCAGTCTTTACTCTAACTGTAACCTCCTGCGCACTAGAGGCGGTTAAGCCTTGCTTGGGGTGAAATGATAAAAAAGTATGGTTCTTGTAAAGGTATTCGATATCCCAAGGAGTCAGGTACTTACTAGAGTGATACAGGGTTAGCTTTAAGGTATGGTATTTTCTTATCGTCTCCAGCGATGGTTCGTATGAATTAATTCTACTTGAGGTCTGATGATAATCTATTCAAAATTCCGATTTCAGTTAAATTTTCTAAAATTAATTGGGGAATCGCTTATCTTATTATGAAGTTCATGATATTTAGTGATCAAAATATTCGAATCGATTGGTAAGGGTTGTGGGATTTCCGCCTTGTATATGATAATGGACTCGAGTGAGTATACATATACTCATGCCATAGAGAGAACAGCAGTTGAGAGTTGAGAGTATTCGTAGAGATCCGTGCGAGTTATCGGAGAGTACCGGAACTGATACGTAAGTTACCGAAAGATACCGAAGTTACCCGGAGACTACCGCATCAGAAGTCAGACTAGCTCTGAGCTCCACTCGGCTAGAATAATCTACGCGGATACAACTCAAAACTTGTATATATTTATATTTGTATATTACGTTCAATATAACCTACTTTTCTATCTCCATATCTGTTCTTGTTCATTATTTTGTGCGGTTCCTCACAACAGATAGATAGATAGATAGATAGATAGATAGAATAGATAGATAGATAGATAGATAGATAGATAGATAGATAGATAGATAGATAGATAGATAGAACAGATAGATAGATAGATATGAACAGATGAGATAGATAGATAGATAGATAGATAGATAGATAGATAGATAGAACAGGTTGAGATAGATAGATAGATAGATAGATAGATAGATAGATAGATAATGAACAGGACTGAGATAGATAGATAGATAGATAGATAGATAGATAGATAGATAGATAGATAGATATGAACAGATGAGATAGATAGATAGATAGATAGATAGATAGATAGATAGATAGATAGATAAGATAGAATAGGTTAGATGATAGATAGATAGATAGATAGATAGATAGATAGATAGATAGATAGATAGATAGATAGATATGAACAGATGAGATAGATAGATAGATAGATAGATAGATAGATAGATAGATAGATGAGATAGATAATAGAACAGGTTAGATAGATAGATAGATAGATAGATAGATAGATTAGATAGATAGATAGATAGATAGATAGATAGATAGATAGATAGATAGATAGATAGATAGATAGATAGATAGATAGATAGATAGATAGATAGATAGATATGAACAGACTGAGATAGATAGATAGATAGATAGATAGATAGATAGATAGATAGATAGATATGAACAGACTGATAGATAGATAGATAGATAGATAGATAGATAGATAGATAGATAGATAGATAGATAATGAACAGGCTGAAATAGATAGATAGATAGATATATATATATATATATATATATATATATATATATATGAACAGACTGAGATAGATAGATAGATAGATAGATAGATAGATAGATAGATAGATATGAACCGACTGATATAGATAGATAGATAGATAGATAGATAGATAGATAGATAGATTAAGATATTAACCGACTGATATAGATAGATAGATAGATAGATAGATAGATAGATAGATATGAACAGACTGAGATAGATAGATAGATAGATAGATAGATAGATAGATAGATATGATAGACTGAGACTAGATAGATAGATAGATAGATAGATAGATAGATAGATAGATAGATGATGAACAGGCTGAGATAGATAGATAGATAGATAGATAGATAGATAGATAGATAGATAGATAGATAGATATGAACAGATGAGATAGATAGATAGATAGATAGATAGATAGATAGATAGATAGTGTTGTGAGATCTCCCTGTTGTATATGACAATGGACACGACTGAGTGCACATATACTTCTGCCATAGAGAAAAAAGTAGTTGCGGTTGGCAGTAAAGGATTTTCGTAGAGATTCGTTACAGTTATCGGAGAGTACCGGAACTGATACGTAAGTTACCGAGAGATACCGAAGTTACCCAGCGATTACCGCATCAGAAGTCAGATTAGCTCTGATCTCCACCCAGCTAGAATAATATACACGGATATACTATTTTCAACGACTTCACTTCAAGACTTGTATATATTTATTTCTAACTAATAGTATTCCTGGATTTACTAATTTGCGTTCAAGTTTATATATTACATTCAATATAACCTACTTTTCTATCTCCATATGTATTTTTGGTGTTCATTATTTTGTGCGGTTCGTCACCCGGAATCCACAACAGTAAGGTACCATTCCTGCTCTGCAAAGTGTGAAGAAACGGAGAGACAGTTGACCAGAATGGCTGCCTTACTCTCCCTGAGCTGGAATTTCTATTGCAAAACGCATGGCTTAAGCGGGCTGTCGACGAAAGACATTTTCCAGGCAAATTCGATTCGACATTCGAAGAAAACCTTCCTTTTTGTTCACCCCCACCAACCCTGGTTTCCTGGAAATGCTGACCTCATTTCTAAACGAAACCTGCATATTGGCAAGTTACACTGTCTGCTCACAAGTGTAACTACGTCTTGAATCTTAGTGCTATTCTATGTTTGATCAAATTTTGTATCCTCTTCTGTCTAATCACAAAGATTGTGTTGAGCTAGTTATTCAACATTTTGGACAACTGACTAAAATGCTTAGCTATTCGAAATTAAAACTTCGAACACAAAAAAACTAATATACAATTTGAAATATTTTCTGAGGGGTACAAAATTTTATATAAGAAATAGAAACAGGCGTATTAAAAAGAAATTAAAAAAAACAAGAGTCGGAGGCACAGATCAACTTAACAGCTAATATTCGCAAGAAGCGTGTGGACAATTTACAGAAATGCGTTGAATAATTGTATTAAAAACCAGTAAATTTAAAGGCGTTCATGAAATAGACTCAACGTCCACTTTTATATTCATACAAGCTCTATTTATGGTATCGAACAATTTTACCTATAAATAACAGTCAAATGCCATACATGATACACACTTGGGTGATCATGTCTTTTTCAATCCATTACTGACTAGGCAGAAAATTTTCCTGCAGATAGAGCCATTTTTTTCTGCGGTAAACTGGTTGCCAACCAAGACTATGGAACCCAATCTGTTCTGCTATTCAATACTTTTATGCCGATCAGTCAGTTAAGTGCCATACGAGATACATAATTGGGCGATCATGTCTAGAAAGAGACATGACTGACTAGGCAGAAAATTTTCCCGTAGTAGGTTGCCGTTTCTTTCTGTGATAAACTGGTTGCCAACCAAGACTATAGAACCCAATCTTTTTATTTAACCATCCAGTCCTTAATCTCAGATCATAACTGAGTATACGTTGCAGATAGATAGATAGATAGATAGATAGATAGATAGATAATAATTGTCATCGAGTAGTGAAGAATATATATATATATATATATATATATATATATATATATATATATACCAAATATTTTACGTTATATATATATATAGGTAAATTCGAATAGAGACGAACTCAAAAGAACTCAATGCTAAATGTATTTATTTAATTGAACAGAGTAATATAATCTAGAAAATATTATTATTATTATAATTATTATTAATAGAAAATATTATTATTATAATTAATAATATAAATATTATTATTATAATTAATACTACTACCATTTTTATTATTATTATTATTATTATTATTATATACATAAATGATATTATATATATAATATATACTTATATAAATACTATTATTATTACTATAAATAATAATATTATTATTATAAGTGTTGTTATTGTTGCTTAAAACAAATTTTATACATATTTTTATATATATTTTATATTTTATTATTATTATTATTATTATTATTATTATTATTATTAAGATATTTAAGATCATTTTCTAAGATTGGTTTTTAATATTTTATCATTTGCTTATATATTTTTTGTTTATTTTTTAATTATTATAACTCTATTTATAATAGAATAATACTGTTAGGTATATTTTAATTTGTATTAAAAAGTTTGATTTACCATTTATTTTTATACCCTAAATACATCCCATTATCTTTCAAACTAAATTTAATGTTAAATTTCCATGTCATGTTTTTCTAAGAAAGTAGATGAATTGCAATAGACGTTAACTTTAACTTCCTTTCTCCTTTCCTTTTCTTTTTCTTTTTCTTTCTCTTTTTTCCGTTTATGACGTTTCTATATTTTTATTTTTATTTCTTTCTTTTCTTTTTTGAATGAACGAGGAAATGTTTTTGGAGATTACCGTTACAAATATTTATTCTCGACATGGGCACGTGAGTGTCTGTATGTGATTATTTTCTGGATGATTTTGAAGATTAACTGTTGTATCATTGGGGTCTGACGAGTAGCTGGTTTTTGGCTGCGATATATATATATATTAATTACTAAACGAGTTATTACGAGACCTAAGTTTCTACCATGTGGTGTCTTCAGAAGATTTACAATGACTGATTTTATCGGTTTTTAAGAACGCTCAAATAACGGGGATTTTGTTAACGCTCACGTAAAGTGGAATTTTTGAACACGCAATTTTCAAAATTAGAAGAAATTATAACGTTTTCACCTATGGTTGTATGAACCTAATAGGTATTTTATGGTTTGGTTACACTTTGTCATAATTTCTGTTCTTTTATTCAGTAATTCATTTTTGTTTAGGAATAACATAATAGCTAAATTTTCTTCCTGGCGCAGTGTACTAATTTTTAAAATTGCGCATTCATAAAAAAAAATCCAATATATGAGAGCGTTTAAAAAAAAAAAAACGGTAAAATCAGTTACTATAAATTGCCTGAAGGTACCGAAGGGTAGAAACCTACGTTGCGTAATAACTCATTTACAAATGTCTGCGAATGACTATTTATGCTCTCACACCCTGATTGATCACACTGGAAGAATGGTAGACTTTGAAAACAATAGCTACACTGGCATCTGCACATCGTTCATTCAGCAATGAATTAGAACACTTTCAGCTATTGGGCGTGTATAATGATAATATACACGCTAAAAGTTTGCCTCCTTCTACCGAGCGCCCATAACTCAGAGGTAGAATCGCCGACTGACGCCAATTTAGTCGGGTTTCAATCCTGGGTAAAAAGCAATCGGCTGAGTAACCGTGATGAGCTGTGATACAGCGAAACCGATCTCTCTGCGAATGACTATATATATATATATATACTCCGAATTCTACATCCGTTGAATAGTTGTTTCAGCGAGAAAACTTTCGCTTCTTCAGCAACGATGAAAAACAAAATTTTAAGTCAAATATGGTACAAAAATTCACATACCAGAAAGATCCTAAAAATCTATCCATACACAGGAATTTTTGAAAAAACTGGGAGTGATTAAGAAAGAAAAAACATTTTAAAATTTGTTGTTCAGATATAAAAAAAAAAACAGAAACGCAGAGACAGAGATTTATGACTCGATATTAGAAGAAAACTTTAAGATTACGTCTTCTTACTTCTTACTTACCTGTGCGTTGTGGCGCAGTGGATATCGGCTCGGAACAAGAAATCGGGGAACCGAGTTCGAATTCCAGTTGAATTCCTTGCATTCACTTACGCGCAAATACCCTTGGGAAAGGTATTAATCCGTCTCTTCCCTCCAGTTATGGGTTAAATAACAGGACAGATTGGGTTCTCTAGCCTTGGTCGGCAACCAGTCTACCGCAGAAAGCAATGGCAACCTACTGCGGGATAATCTTCTGCCCAGTCAGTCATGTCTCTTTCGAGATATAATCGCCTAAGCGAGTTTCACGTATGGCACTTAACTGACTGACTGAATATAATAGTTGGAATCATGATTAAGGCTTATATTGGTCATAAAGTGGGGGATCAGTTTATTACTTCATAACAATAGGAAACCGACCCCCCCACTAATTACTACATAATAATATAATAGATTTATTTTCCCTTTACCTATGAGTCAAATAGCAGGACAGATTGGGTTCTATAGCCTTGGTCGGCAACGAGTCTACCGCAGAAAGCAATGGCAACCTACTGCGGGATAATCTTCTGCCCAGTCAG
Organism: Ascarosepion bandense; assembly: GCA_037127315.1. Taxonomy (NCBI): domain Eukaryota; kingdom Metazoa; phylum Mollusca; class Cephalopoda; order Sepiida; family Sepiidae; genus Ascarosepion; species Ascarosepion bandense. The sequence continues at coordinate 2,425,027 of JBBBDQ010001034.1, read as the reverse complement.
TCATGTCTCTTTCGAGACATGATCGCCCAAAGCGTGTATTAACTGACTGACTGACTGACTTCTTACTTCAGAATTGTTTTCAGCGATTTTGCTCCAGTTTTGCTTGTGTGCAAATCTACTATTTAGTGATAAGAAATATGATACGGGTCATCAAGTTCTGTTTGCTATGTTTGGTCCAATCGAAATCCAAAATTACTATTTTTGCGAATTCTTTTTAAATTTAGAGCGCGTTTGAATTTAGTGTGGGTGTGTGTTTACGTTTTAGTTTTTCATATTTTTTGGTAGAAGGTTAGTATTTTTATAAATATTTCTTCCTGCATCATTAACGTGTCGTTGTCTGCATTTGGGTAGATAGACATTACTTTGAATTTATCTCCACTACATTAATGTAAGTGTTGGGAAACGCACTATTCCTGTTGTTAGCTACTATAATGTTATTCCTGTGCAGAGCTATTCTTTTATTCAGGCCCTAATTTTGGAGTGCAATTTTTGGAGTAGATTATGTCTTATCAAGTGATTATGTTTATTTCAATTTGAAGAGTTTTAAAAGGTTCAAGACTAGCCAAACCCCCCGCCTAATCACTGTTATATAAACAGCGTGAACCAATCAAAATTAAGTAATTTCTAAATGGAAGAATATGAGAACAGACCCTAAAAACAATTTGTTGGGGCATTAATATTAATATTTCATTAAAATAGAGATCAGATTTATTAATCGACCATTAGATTCACTTTGCTTTATTTTTATTGCGAATTTTAAATTCTAAGTTTAACAAACATTAGATTTAGATTATTATAAAGTTATTCAGATATTAAACGAGGAAAAACCATGGACGCACACATATACAAATCTATAGACATCTACACATAGACAAATAGACGATATATACATATACAAACATATATTGGTGTACAAACACATGTACAGATGAATATATATATATATATATATATATATATATATATATATGTATATGTGTGTGTGTGTGTGTGTGTGTGTGTGTGTGTGTGTGTGTGTAAACATGTTACGGACATTGACGAATTTTAACGAAACTTGGTAATAAGCAACCGACAATTTGTAATGAATTATTTTGAACATTATTTTTACCGATACTCGTATTTAAGTAGATATTCTGTTTTTAATTAAACACTATTATATATTTATATCTACCGGTCTGATTATTTACGATAAATTTTTATTACGAAAATGTGTGCTATCTAGCAGGATTCTATCTATGATATTTATGGTCGAGCGGTCTAAGACGTTACCAGATCAAATGGTAGCTTCCCCTATGTAAATAGGTGTCGCAGGTTCGAATCCTGCAAGATAGCACACATTTTCGTAATAAAAATTTATCGTAAATAATCAGGCCGATAGATATAAATATATAATACTGTTTAATTAAAAACAGCATGTCTACTTAAATACGAGTATCGGTACAAATAATATATATATATATATAGATATATATATTCGAGTGAATAAGAAACGAGGAAAAATTTACAACGTCCAACATATTAATTTAAAACAGTGCTTGATATATACTATAGAGTTGTGAATATTACCATTATAGTACTAACAACACCCTTACATCAAACTTTACCTATTACACACCATAATCTAATTCAAAGTTTTATAGGAAAAACTAATTTCCTAAATTCGAAATTAAGGTTAAATATACAAAATTATATTAATTACAAAAACTGTGCTTAAATACAAAAATATTCTATAGTTGTACAAATAAACATTAAGGATAGGTTCAATTCCGTCCCTTCCCACCCTTTACACCTCCTTACTCTCCCCCTCTGATAAATCCAAAGAATTAAGGCTAGCCAGGCGGTCATAAAAGCATATACACCATTTTCTAATGTTAAATCTGTCTACAAAGTTACCGACACTTTCATGAATCAACTATATCCCCTACTCACCCCACTTTCTTCAAAATTCTAACGGATAATTTACAAGACTTATTCTCTTACCGCTAACCCCCGCCAACATCCTACACACAAGTCCCAAATATAAGAAAAGAGGTCTTCCATTCCTTTCTACACCACCTGATGAGACATTGTAAGTCCAATGTCGAAACAAAATGTACTAATTGTAGTGGATATCTATAAAAACATTTGTACATCTTCTAAAATATAATATATATATATATATATTGTCTAATTTTCAGATGAAATATTGAACTATTTAGATCGTTTCGACTATTTTCCTCATCTTTATTGTTCTATTTACAATGTTTCAGTCATTGTTCCCACACTTTTACCGTTGAAACAGGTACATATAACCGCCTCTTCTACTCGAATACTTTCTTTTCTCTTGCTTCCCACCTGTGAAACTATCTTCCGTTTATTTGCTTCCCTGATAGCAACAATCTCCAAAAGCTTAAATGCAACGTTAATTGCCATCTTCTATCTTCTTGAATCCCGTTCATCTTTTATCCTTTCTTCAATACCATCTGTACCCAGTCTTTTCTCTTCCTTGATAGCTACAATCTTCTAAAGTTCAAATGCAACATCGATTGCAATCTTCTATCTTCTTGAATCCCGTTCATCTTTTATCCTTTCTTCAATACCCTCTGTACACAGTCTTTTCTTTTCCCTGACAGCTACAATCTCCAAAAGTTTAAATGCAACATCAATTGCCATCTTCTGTCTTCTTGAATCCCGTTCTTCTTTTATCCTTTTTTCAATTCCCTCTGTACACAGTCTTTTCTCTTCCCTGACAGCTACAATCTCCAAAAGTTTAAATGCAACATCAATTGCCATCTTCTGTCTTCTTGAATCCCGTTCTTCTTTTATCCTTTATTCAAATCCCTCTGTACACAGTCTTTTCTCTTCCCTGACAGCTACAATCTCCATAAATTTAAATACAACGTCAACTGCCATCTTCTATCTTCTTGAATCCAGTTCATCTTTTATCCTTTCTTCAATTCCCTCTGTATTTAGTCTTTTCTTTTCCCTGATAGTTACAATCTCCAAAAATTTAAATGCAACGTCAATTGCCATCTTCTATCTTCTTGAATCCCATTCATCTTTTATCATTTCTTCAATACCCTTTGTACCCTGTTTTTTTGTTTTTGTTTTTGTTTGTTTTGTTTTGTTTTTGTTATATTTTTGTTTTTGGCTTTTTTCCCCTTGTAACCACTGCGCACGCGTAGCAGTCTTGCCTTGCTCGGGATGAAAGTTTATAGTAGGTTATCTGTTATATTGAAGTGTATGTGTGTTAAAACAGATTAGTTTGGTTTGTTTTGGTTTAGCCTTGTTAGTTAGATAGCCCACTATAAGAGGGGTATAAAACAAGAAAATCAAATTTTAAATAGAAACAATTTTATATGTATTTAAATCAGTTGAGGATTTTACATATAAAAGTAATCTCTTTTGGTTGATACAAGGTTGCTAAAAATGTTCGTAGTAGTCCTTGCACGAATGAGGTTACATGTACGTAAGCAGGAACGTGTGTGTGTATGTATGTATGTATGTATTTATGTATGAGCGTTATTGTTGGTAGAAGTGTCTTTGAAGTATTCGCTCAATCTTTAAGGGTTCCGACCGGTTACCAAGTATAAGAAATGAAAGCCGGGTAAACAGTGAGAATAAGATGAGGGAGAAAGATGGAGATAATAATAACGACTGCCTGACGTTTGTCCAGGAACGTGTTAATTACTCTCGTCTTCGTTTTTCTCTGGCGACAGTCGTCTTTTTCCGTCTTTTTATTTCGTTTGTGTGGATCCCGGGTGTGATTCTGGCCTTTCTATTTTGTTTTTAGATATTTCCTAGTTTTATATTGGCCAGAAAACATTTCGCATCGAGGTGAAAAATTTCCTAACTTTTGTGTGTGTTAAACAAAGTTTGTTAATTCGAGTAAATTTCTAACAAAATCAATCAGTCAGTGCTTAGCATTTAAATTTTTAAATCTTGAATTTGTTTTGTCCACTACAAGGTTTACAAAATAAAATTATTATAATCTCCCCACAGATTTTTATGATCCAATAATATGATCGGGATATCAAACTGGAGAATTAAGCTTCCAGCAATCAAATCTTTGAACACACAAATCAACTGAATATTGAAACAATTTCCATAGACAGAACAGGTTTTCTGGTTGAAAAATAAAAAGACAAAAGTTTATAGGCTGACTATGAATGAGTGCTGCTAGAGCTGTGAAATCTTGCATGCATTAATTTCAACACTTCTTATTAAAAACTGTATTGTTTCTATCCAGAAAATGGGCTGAAAAGTACATAGCCAGAATATAAAGGGGTGATGCTAGATCTGTGAAATCTTGCATTCATTAATTTGAATTTTTCGTATTAAAAACTGCATTGTTTCTTCACAGGTACAAGATAGGGGTGACAAGTTCATAGGGTGAATATGAAAGATTGATGCTAGAACTGTGAAATATTGGAGGCATTAATTTCAACTCTTCTTATTAATAACTGCATTGTTTCTTCACAGGTACGAGGGAGGGCTGAAAAGTTCATAGACTGATTATGAAGGAGTGATGCTAGAACTGTGAAATCTTGCATGCATTAATTTCAACTCTTCTTATTAATAACTGCATTGTTTCTTTCATGGTACGAGGGAGGGCTGAAAAGTTCATAGACTGATTATGAAGGAGTGATGCTAGAACTGTGAAATCTTGCATGCATTAATTTCATCACTTCTTATTAATAACTGCATTGTTTCTTTCCTGGTACGAGGGGGTGCTGAAAAGTTCATAGACTGATTATGAAGGAGTGATGCTAGAACTGTGAAATCTTGCATGCATTAATTTCATCACTTCTTATTAATAACTGCATTGTTTCTTTCCTGGTACGAGGGGGTGCTGAAAAGTTCATAGACTGATTATGAAGGAGTGATGCTAGAACTGTGAAATCTTGCATGCATTAATTTCATCACTTCTTATTAATAACTGCATTGTTTCTTTCCTGGTACGAGGGGGTGCTGAAAAGTTCATAGACTGATTATGAAGGAGTGATGCTAGAACTGTGAAATCTTGCATGCATTAATTTCATCACTTCTTATTAATAACTGCATTGTTTCTTTCCTGGTACGAGGGGGTGCTGAAAAGTTCATAGGGTGAATATGAAAGATTGATGCTGGAGCTGTGAAATACTAGATGCATTAATTAACTACTCTTATTATCAATACGTTACGTTTTAAAATATCTTTGGATACCCTTTGTATTTTTTGTTTTGTTTTTTTTTATTATATATATATATATATATATATATATATATATATATATATATATATATTGTACATTGCGACACGTAAATATCTATGTATCTTCATCAGGCAATGTTGGATGTTGTTTGTGAAAATGGTTTACATTTAAATACAAAAAACATCGGTTTGCTATTTATGTATGTGGGAAGATACAAAAGTTATATGTTTGTTTCTTTTAACTTATTAGAGTAAAGATTCTCTTTGGAATTTGCCAGTAGTTTCTAGTGGATATATACTTGCTTATCCCTTCCTTTTTTTCTCTCCCTTTCCTCTTTCCTTCCTATTTTCCTCCCTAACGATCGAAATGTCAACCTGCTTTTAACCTAATTTTATTTTATTTTTTCTATATACAGTACTGTGCAAAAGTATTAAGACAAAAACTATTTTATCTTTTATGAGGTATATCGACAGAAAATTAACAAATTAATTAAAGTAATTTTATTTTATCTACTCAACAAATGTTTTAACAAGAAAAAATACTTGTTACAAAATAAATTCAATATTTAATATAATAGCATTTTGCTTTGATCAAAGCCTTCATTATGTCAGGCATTGACATCACAAGCTTCTTCATTGTATGTAATGGTATCTCCTGCTAAGCAGCTTGTATTTGTTTCCAAAGTGTCTTGCAAAGTAACATTAGATTTATCAATACGAGAGGTGGATAATAAGAAAAAAGTCAGTCATATCCAAGGATAATAGAAAAATCAGTAGTTTCAAAATAATTTGTTTAAGAGAAAAAAAGGAAAATTAAATATAACTTCTTTTTAATACATTTCTTTTACACCTAGTTTTAAATAATCAATATTTATTGGCAATTTACTTGGTTTTTCACTGTGTATTTGAAATTCAGTAAGATTTTAAGGATAATCCCCCCTGTCTTAATACTTTTGCACACTACCGGTAGTGTGCAAAAGCGTTAAGACAGGAGTGATTTAAAACTGTATTTTGATGCCTCATAAAAGATAAAATAGTTCTTGTCCTAATACTTTTGCACAGTACTATATATATATATATATATATATATATCCGAGTAAATACAGAACTAAGAATTCTTGCAACGTCGAAAACATTAATTTAAAACAGTGCTCGATATATAATATATAGAGCTGTGAATATTTATTATAAATTATATTTTAGAACATGTACATAATTATTCTATATATATCCGCTACAAAGGTACGTTCGTTTCGACAGTGAAACTTCAATGTCTCACCAGGCGGTGTGTAAAGTAATGGATTTCCATTACTTTACACATCGCCTGATGAGACATTAAAGTTTCACTGTCGAAACGAACGTACCTTTGTAGCGGATATATATAGAATAATTATGTACATGTTCTAAAATATAAATTATAATGTGTGTGTGTGTGTGTGTGTGTGTGTGTGTGTGTGTGTGTGTGTGTGTGTGTGTGTGTGTGTGTGTGATAGATTTAAAATTGACATTGGTTCGAATCCTGGTGAATTCGAGACATTAGATGGACTGATCTCCTACAACCATATCCTTGAATGCACCACCCAATTGAATACTGAAACACCAAAATACCATCTTCTACTTCCATAGACAGAACGTATTTTCCGATTGAACAAAAGACGGTTAAAAATAAGTCGTGTGTTCATAACTCAAAAAAATAGTAACAAGATTTAAAACCGATTCTTATGTTTTCCATTCCTTCACCTCAGTTCCTATTTATCTCATGTGTTTTCGATATCTTTTATTCTGCTAAAATAACTTTACTTATTCTGTTTATTGCATTATCTTCCATTATTTAAATGAGATCTCGCATTCCCGTTGCTTTGCTTTAAAAAAAAAAATTACGTGTTTTATTTCAATTAATCATTTTTTTTGCTGTTTGGCAAAGCCGTCAAAATGCTTCGCTAACTTTAAAGATTTATTTCTTTTTTAAATTTCAAATAAGTTATTTTTGTTGGCAAATCTTTATAGCCTTTGATGTACACATGTCGAAAACATGTTGAGATATTTTACGGAAAGCCTGCGCTAAACGTTTTAGGGAGCTGCTTGCAAAAAAAGAATATCTAAGACGAGAAATACGAAAAATGTTTACATAGATGGATTAACAAATTTAAGTCCGGATTGAAAACTTCTTTTTCCTTTCAGCATACACACACACACACTCACTCTCTCTCTCACTCTCTCTCTCTCTCTCTCTCTCTCTCTTAGTTTCTTTTCTATTTTTAAAACCTATTTTTCTTTTCTTTCTTTATTTAACTTAATTTTTTTTCAGTGCACAGACACACACATGCACAGAAACTAACTCTTCCCCCCCCCTCTCTCTCTCTCTCTCTCTCTCTCTCAATGTAAACTGGGAGAGACGAGTTCAAATTCGTTTAATTTAACTGGACACAAATACTCTTGAGAAAGTTATTAATCCAACTATTCCCTGAAACTATGGGTTAAACAACAGGACAGGTTGGGTTCTATAGCCTTGGATGGCAAACGGTCTATCGCAGAAAGTAATGATAACCCACTGCATGAAAACCACAATCCAGTAATTCTTGTCTCTCTCGAGACACGATCATCTAAACGTGCATCACGTATAACTGACTGAATATAATAGTTGAAAACGTAAGTAAGGCTTCTACTGGTTATAAAGTGAGGGATCGATTTTCTATTGTTATGAAGTAATAAAATGTTCCCCTACTAATTACTACTGATTAATATGATAATATAATATAATCCCTCTCTTCTCTCCCCAGTTATGGGATGAATAGCAGGACTGATTGAGTTTTATAGACTTGGTTGGCAAGCAGTCTATCGCAGAAAGCAATGGCAACCTTCCTGAGGGGAAATCTTCTGCTTATCACATATGACAATTAAGTGATTAAGAAAAAAGAACGAAAAAATTATTTGATAAACGGAGCACTTTAGATTGATAAAAGTTTTCTATTTGTTTTCTATCCTATCTATTAAAACTGCATCACAAAATAAAATACGGAAAAAACATAGGGCCTTAGTGATATAATTGCCTTTTTAAGAATGACATTATATATATATATATATATATATATATATATATTTGTGTGCTTAGACAGCAAATTGTCTTTTAAACATGTCGGATTAAATAAATTGCAACAAACTATGTTTGCTTATTTTTAATAAAAATCCGTTCATGCTCACAGATAATCTTTCGTGTATTACAATCAAAAGATGTCAGAAATGAGCTGTAACGTTGACAGATGTTATTTTCATTCATTTCTCAAGGTACCCAAGTACTTTCAACCTCTTTCCGAGATCATCTTCAAGGGTGCGACTAATTTTATTAAAAATAAGCAAACATAATTTTTTTTTTAATCATATCACCCCGGTCAAGGAGGTTAGGCCACTGGTGTGCAGGGGGCTACGCAAGAGTGAAAAGATTGGAAAAGAGAGAGCCGGAAACCACATCCTAAACAGAGAACAAGGGATGAGCCTCTACACCTGTTCAATAGACGTGGGTGAAATATTTGCAATTTATTTAATCTGACACACACACACACACACACACACACACACACACACACACACACATATATATATATATATATATATATCATGTACAATACTACTAATTTAATTCTCCGTAATAACTCCACTCCACCAACTGATGTGTTATCTAAAACCAACATTATATGTCAATTCAAATGCCCCTGGGAAAATATATCTCCGATAAAAAAAAAAAAAAGAAACAAATATATATGCTGGATTTACAACAACCACATTAACTAGACGTCTTACGTTACATTTGTCCGACCATTCATCCATTTGTAGACATCTACAACCAAATTCCTGTCTACATTCACAATATAAAAAAATAATGATTGATAATACAACCATCCTACACCAAGGAAACAACAAAAGCAAACTACAGATTCTCGAGGCTATATTCATGAAAACACTTAAGCCGTCAATTAATAGAATCAGCTATGAATACTGTAGTAATGTCTTCTGCGCGCCGATAGCTTAGAGTTAAGATCTCTGACTGATGACAAATCAGTCGAGTTTCAATCACGGCATGAAGCAAATAGTTTACCTATCCGCACTGATGAGCTGTGATACAGCAAATCATGTATGTATATATATATATATATATAATATTTCCGCCTTGTCACACTCAGGGTGGGGGTTGGATTATTTTTTCTTATGTCTTAATGTAAAATACACAATAGTAGGTGTATCAATATATATGTTAGCGTCATTTTAGACGTCATATCGATAAAAATATTTTGCCTTCAATTTTTACGGCATGGGTTCACTCTTATGTTTATATCATCAATGAAACAAGTTTAAATGAATATATATATATATATATATATATCGCTCAATCAGTAATGAATTAGAGCACTCTAGAAATTGGCGTATGATACATCATGCGCTAAAAGTCTGCCTCCTTCTACAGAGTGCCCGTAGCTCAGAGGTAGAATCGCCGATCGGGTTTCAATCCTGGGTTAAAAGCAATCGGATGTCTAACCGTACTGATGAGCTGTGATACAGCGAAACAGATCTGTCTGCCGACGGCTATATATATATATATATATATAGTCATCCGCAGACAAATTTTTTCGCTGTATCACACCTCATCAGTCCGCTTAAACATCCGATTGCTTTGACCAGGATTGAAGCCCAACCGAATTGTCATCAGTCGGCAATTTTTACATCTGAGCTATGTGAACACGCCAGTAGCTAAGAGTGTTCTAATTCATTACTGAAAAAACGACGCATATATATATATATATATAAGACAAATGGAGGTAAAATCTACAGTTCGCATCATTTACTTTTTTAAAAAGTGCTCAGTACAAAGTAGAGCTATGTATCATTATTATATTTTGATTATAAGTGATTATAATAAAATCAATTTACATCGCTACACAAAGGCTTTCGTGCTTCAATACTATAAACTGTACTTCGTCAAGCGATGGCTAGTAACTGTTGACAAAAATTATTTTTATGGAAATTTAAAAACAATCCGTTACCTTTTTTCCAACAGTTAAGAGAGGGGCATAAAGTCAGAATTAAAAATATACTCGTGTCTCTTATGCCTTTATCCGTTATACCAACCCACCCCTTTAAATGTCGGAAAAAAGTAACAAATGTTTGGCAAAGGAAGAAATTCTGCTAAGAGCGAGGAGATACGTAGTTGTGGAGGGTTTGAATGCCTATGTTCTGAAGAGACGTGACACATGGAATATGATTATGTAATCAGGATCTGATTAAAATCTATGTAATGATTCCGTAGTACCTATGTGTGTCACGCTGTAGAAAGAGACATGAACGGAAACACAGAAGGTTAAACATAGGAACGCCGAGCGACGTACACACGGACTTGAAGGAGACTACCACTACCTTTAAATTTGTTGCTTTTCATTTTTTTTTTTTTTTTTTTTTCACTTTTTCAATGCAATCTCATTAATTACACCCTAAACTTGACAAAAAATTTGGAAAAATTTCAATATTTGAACAATATTGAAATTGGGGACTCAGTTTTGCATACAACGTTATAGTAAATCATTCCTCTATTTTGGAACCACTCGCCGGTACGACATTACCAACACCTCTAAATTGGTTGATTATCAATTTTTTTTTTTTTTTTTTACTTTGTTCAATGCAATCTTATCGATTAAACCCTAAAGTTTCCGATTGACAAAAAATGTGTAAACATTTCAACATTTAAACAATTTTTTGTGGGGGAGCTCTGTTTTTCATACAACCTTATAGTAAATCGATCCTGTGCAATTAACTTTTTTGTTTGCGCATATTCAACAACTAAATCCTCTGCGAAATTTTTTAATAAAGCTATTCTTGGAGTTTCCGAGGAAGATGCCATCGTAAGAACTAAAGAAAACTTGAAAAAGACAAAAGCAAGAGCAGCAACTCGTCTAAAAAAAAAAAAACAAAGCGACTCCAACGCAAGTGGTTCCAAAATGGAGGATTGATTTACTATAACGTTGTATGAAAAACTGAGCCCCCGGTAGAATTGTTTGAATATTGAAATTTTTACAATTTTTTTTGGATAATCGGAAACTTTCTATTATAACAAATAAGACTGCGTTAAAAAAAAAGTAAAAAAAATGAAAAACAACAAATTTAAAGGTGGTGGTAGTCTCCTTCAGGTTCGTTCAAATGGCGGTGGTGGTAGTCGCCTTCAGGTTCGATCAAATGGCGGTGGTGGCAGTCACCTTCAGGTCCGATCAAATGGTGGTGGTGGTAGTCGCCTTCAGGCCCGATCAAATGGCGGTGGTGGTAGTCGCCTTCAGGTCCGATCAAATGGCGGTGGTGGTAGTCGCCTTCAGGTTCTATCAAATGGCGGTGGTGGTAGTCGCCTTCAGGTTCTATCAAATGGCGGTGGTGGCAGTCACCTTCAGGTCCGATCAAATGGCGGTGGTGGTAGTCGCCTTCAGGCCCGATCAAATGGCGGTGGTGGTAGTCGCCTTCAGGTCCGATCAAATGGCGGTGGTGGTAGTCTCCTTCAGGTCCGATCAAATGGCGGTGGTGGTAGTCGCCTTCAGGTCCGATCAAATGGCGGTGGTGGCAGTCGTCTTCAGGTCCGCCACAATTTCAAGTCTTTCTTTGCTGTCATCTTGATTCTCCCTCCACTAAGAAAAAATATTTTTCATCCGTTTATTTTTATTTATTTTATCCAATCAGTCCTTCAATTCTCGCTGTGAACTACATAGCAATTCGTAGTCTTTATATTATAATACGGTAATGCCTACCTAGGTACCTACGTGCGTCACGCTTTTTCTGTAATGAATGTAATTAATTGTATTTTGTAAATGCATTATATTTCCAGAGAAAATCTTCGTAATGGAAGAAAGAATGAGACATAAAAGAGAGGCAGCAAGAGAACAACAGAGAAGAAAACGAGAACGATTTTTTTAAAATCATTTCACCCCGAGCAAGGCAGAAATGCCACTGATGTGCAGGGGGCTACATAACTGTAAAAAAAATTAGAAAAGAGTGAGAAGTACAAACTAGTTAGAAAGAAGCAATAGAAAGCTGAGAATGCAAGTGCGATGACAGATACATAGGTGGAGAGAAAGGGATGGTTATACAGGGGAGGGGAGAGAGCTAGAGTCCAGTGGTTAGTAGATGAGTATTGACTTTGCATTTAAATTTCTGGAGGTTGTAGCCGTCAGGAAAGCAAGAATATGGGAGCGAATTCCACAGGCGGGAAGTGCGAGAGAAGAAGCTGCAGGAGTAAAATTGTCGTCTGCATTTGGCTAACCTGACTGTGAATGGGTGGGACCCATTTGCCAGTCTGGTTGCACGAGTAAACACCTATTAAGGTGGCACCAGTGACTTAAGTTCGTCCGAGCAGAAGCCATGAAAGTATTTATAGAAGAGACAAAGGGAGGCCACATTTCTATGGTGGGGAAATGGCTGCAGTTGAGCCGCCAGATCAGTACCTATCACATTACAAACTCTCCTTTGGAGCCTGTCAAGAACACTGAGGAGAACGGCAGGGGCACCTGACCATAAATGGCAACAGTACTCCATGCACGGACGGATGGTTGACTTGTATATATGCAGGGTAGATTCAGGCGGAAAAAACATCCTGAATCGACATAGTGACCCAACCTTCTTAGCAGTAGATTTTGCTATGGATTAAATATAGTAAAATTACGAGCAGAAGAGAAGCAATCCGTCATCATAATACGAAACGAATGCAAGCAAGGAGGAATGATATGAACGAAGAAGAAAGAGAACTTTATATTTATTATTGTTAAGTTGTTAATTTCAAACATTCGATAATGCAACAGGGGAATTTCTACGAATATTTTATTATCACAGAACTCCCTTATTCTATCACTAGCAGTATAGCCCGGCGTTGCTCGGGTGTAATGAAAGCTTTAAAACTAATCCATGGTCCTGGAGCTCAGACTTTGGACGTTGGCACGAAAGACTAAAAAGCAATAGTTGTGTCCAGTTAAAGCGAAACCGTAGACTGAAAGAAAAATTAATGGATGTAAGTCAAATTTTGATTTCCTGGTATCGATATCAAATAAGTTTTTTTTGTCATAAACTGAATTTTGAAGGCTAAATAAGTCCTCTGAGTAAATGGTATCATGGCTGAGACTAAGAACTACAATTATACCTACTTAGAGCCAAACCAGAAGCAAAAACTAAAATAAAAGGGCTGAAAAAATACAGACATACAGGCAGATAAACACACACACACAAACATCTTGCCTTTTATATATATATATATTATTGATTTATAGAAAGAGTGGTCCTATTTTCTGCACTATTGTAAGAACTGCAACCTTGAAACTCCTGAATATCGTTTCTTATGTCTTTGTCTATGAGTGTATCAAATTTGATTAAAATCGGACCACTCCTTCTATAACCCGATGTTTTCGATTATCGATTTTCGATATTTATCGGGGGTACCTCGACACAAAACCTAGCTAAGAACACTCGCAGATGCTTATAGTACAACTGTGTAAATTTTCAAGAAAATCAGTTCAGCCGTTTCGGAGTCTATAGGTAACGGGCACACACACACACACACACACACACACACACACACAGACAAAGTTCCATTTATAAATAAGTTTAGATGAATGGAAGAATTAAGATTCATCAGAATATTCAAACAAGAAAGCCGTGAAATTTTCACAAGTTAAAATCAGTGTAAGTTTTTTTTGTTCTGGAGAAACTTGCCTCTTTAAGTGTAACAGAAACCCCTCGACCGAACCGGAGCAACTAGTATAAGATATGGTTTAGAAAACAACTTAATAAATATCAAATATTGGTTTATTGTCTTCTTGGTATAATTAGTAAATTGGAATTGGCCAATTAGAGAGCTTCTATTATTTATATAACCACAGATGTTAGCTTTTCGAAAGAACATTCGTTGAAAATTTGCTTAGCAAAAGATCGATCCAATCGGCTTAGAATCATTTTGACTGACACAAATTTTTTCATTATGTCTGCAACATTGACTCTTAAAAACGTACGTATGGTCAATTTTACTTTATGGTTCCGAATCGTTGACGTTTAAATGCCGAAACCAAACGGACATTCTATACTGCTTATAGTTATGTTGGTAATTTTATGTTTCGTTGAAAACTAGTAAATTGAAAGCGAGTAAATTTTAATGCCCCCCCCCCCCAAAAAAAAAAAATAAAAAACGAAGCTGTACTTCTTTAACCACGTCAGAGAATCCAAAGGAGAATCTTCAATGGAATCGATCCTGGCTTGACAGCCCGCCTACGGTCACTTTTTTACTGACCTAATATGGCTTCCCTTTGGCTTTTTCACAAGTGTGGTGCAGTGGAAGCGTGCTGGACTCATAACCCGGAGGTCCGTAGATCGAAACTATGCTCTGCTATCTATTTAATTGTATTGTTGGCCGAAACAGCTCATTTGGGAGAGCGTTAGACTGAAGATCTAAAAGTCCCTGCTTCAATCCCCGGTTTCGGCATCCGGTGGCTGACATGAGACAATTTTTGCGGTGCGCGTTGTGGTGCAGTGGATATCGACTCGGAACAAGAGATCGGGGTACCGAGTTCGAATTCCAGTTGAATTACTTGCATTCACTTACGCAGAAATACCATTGGGAAAGGTATTAATCCGTCTCTTCCCTCTAGTTATGGGTTAAATAATAGGACGGGTTGGGTTCTATAGCCTTGGCTGACAACCAGTCTACTACAGAAAACAATGGCAACCTACTGCAGGATAAATTTCTGCCCAGTTAGTCATGTCTCTTTCGAGACATAATCGCCCATAGCGTATATCACGTATGGCACTTAACTGAATGATTTTCATGGCAACTGCTCTGACGAGTTCCCCCCACGCTTGGTACCTCGATCACGTGTATTTACTCCTGTTACTAGGTTGATATCAAGGTCCAACCCTTTTATTGTAGAATTGGTTATATGTAGCCACTTCTACTCTAAAAGTTTCTTTTCTCGCACTTATCGTTTGTGAAACTCGCCTTCATTCGCTTACTTCCCATATAACTACAATCTCTTCAAGTTTGAATGCAACGTCAATTGCCATCTTTTATCTACTTGGTTCACATCCATCTCTTATCTTTTCTTCAACATTCCAATAGCTACAATCTCCAAAAGATTAAATGCAATGTCAATTGCCTTCTTTTATCTACGTGGTTCCCATCCACCTCTTATCGTTTCTTCAACATCCTAATTGCTACAATCTTCAAAATGAAAATGCAATGTCACTAGCCATCTTTTATCTAGATTCCCATGCACCTCTTGGCAACTTAACCCTCTAGGGCCATTCGTATCATATTTGATACAGTATTTCCCTATAAGGAAACATTTGGTATTTCCCTATAAGGAAACATTTGGTATTCATTGACCGAGCAGTCAGTACTGCTTTCATTTGAAATTTATAAAATATTTCTCTTAAAAATTTTTTCAGGAAAATATTTCTTTCAAGGCTTGTTTTCATACTGTATCAAATATGATACGAATGGCCCTAGAGGGTTAAGGCTTCTACTTGTCATAAAGTGGGGGATCAGTTCTATATTGTTATGAAGTAATAAACATATCCCCCACTAATATGATACAAATGGCCCTACAGGGTTAATAATATAATATGATTAAGGCTTCTACTTGTCATAAAGTGGGGGATCAGTTCTATATTGTTATGAAGTAATAAACAGATCCCCCACTAATATGATACGAATGGCCCTAGAGGGTTAATAATATAATATGATTAAGGCTTCTACTTGTCATAAAGTGGGGGATCAGTTCTATATTGTTATGAAGTAATAAACAGATCCCCCACTAATATGATACGAATGGCCCTACAGGGTTAATAATATAATATGATTAAGGCTTCTACTTGTCATAAAGTGGGGGATCAGTTCTATATTGTTATGAAGTAATAAACAGATCCCCCACTAATATGATACGAATGGCCCTACAGGGTTAATAGCTACAATCTCACAAAGTTTAAATGCAACGTCAGTTGCCATCTTTTATCTACTTGATTCCCAACCAGGTCTTATATTCTTTTGACATCCCCTGTGCCTTTTTTATTTTCTCACTATAACTCCTTGCGCAGCAGTGGCATTTTTGCCTCGCATGGGGTGAAATGATGATTAAATTTTTAAAAAAAAATAACACGAAACTAAGAACTCAGTTCTTTTGAGACTTCAACTAGAACGATTTCTGTTCCCAACAATTGAGCCTCGACAAAAAGATTCTTACATCATAGAATTCGAAAACAATAACTTTGTCTGAGATGTTTCCGTTGTTCAAAGACAGTGGACTATATTTGCCCTTCCTAACAAAGCTAAACAACTCTGGAACCCAGCACATGAGACGATGTGAGGTGTACCAATCGGTAATATTTTAACATTAGGCATCAGTCTAGTGACCTAATGTAGCCGTAGGGTTAGCTGACTACGATGAAAACCTGACCGGTTGGCTCTGCATATCTGGATTCAAAGCCGGAAAATTTTTCATAATGCGTAGCGTATTTTGGACAAATCATACCTCACCCATCTCCTGCGATTTCCTACTTGAAGGCTTGCTTTGGTTAGGTACGTGACCGACAATTCCATTGAGAAGAGGGGGCTCACACCTGACTCCTCTGCTCGGTAATATTGTGTCAGCAGTGTACCGTCTCGACACATAGCTACAGATACCCATTTACAGGAGTTATTTCTTTTTAATCCTGCACGAGGTTTAGTCACCCGATAGACTGGTTACCAACCAAAACCATAGAACCCAATATGTACTGCTATTTAACCCATAGCTGGAGGAAGAAGCGATGGATTAACACCTTTCCCAAGAGTATTTGGGCGAAAGGGAATGCAACTGGAATTCGAACGCAGCCAGCCGATTCCTCGTTGCGACTCGATATCTACTGCACCACACTGCATAGCCAGAATACGGCGGGCGGGGGGGGGGGGGGGAAGACTTGAAAAAAAAAAATTTAATAGAAAAATAAAACAAGGAAACATTTTTTCCTTGGAACAGGCAAGCAGTCTTTTATTCGCTAAATAGATTCATTTTTGCGAATTTGCCGAATGAAAGAAATCCAAGGAAGAAGCCACTTTTTAAGGAAGTAGAGAGGGCTGTTTACCGGTTACTAAATCATTGCTGTGATGATTAGCATAGGTCTGTGTAAAATAGAACAAGAAAATATGTAAAACTCGAACATAAGTACAACCCTTTTAATTAGTACATTAGTAGACGAGATTTTATTCAAATAATTGGGAATGTGGAAAAATAAAAACCAAGAGTAAATTAAAAAAATTCGTATGTTTTCTCACAAATTTGCCAGGTTAAGGATGACTAATATTTTCTTGATAGAAAATAAACGAAAACAATATTTAATAAAATCCTTTGACAGACATCAGGCACCGTTTCAAAACAGAACCCCCGACCCAAAAGATCACTATTGCGTTGCCATTTAGTAAATTAAATTTGAGTTAATAAATGAAAGTTTCTGGAGGTTTCCCCCCCCCATTATATTCGAAACAATAGCACATTGTTGAAAGTCTTTAACCAAGAAATAAGGGCATTTTTATGTCAAATCTGACATATTTAATCACCCAGCAGACTGAAAAAAAAAAAAAAAGCAGATTTTCTGACATGACCCCAGCGTACTGTTACATTTTTTTCTTTTCGTTGACAAAGTCTGACCTGAACTAACAATAATCACACCCTCTCAAATTAATACACATGTTAATTTAGTCAAAGAAAATGAGGTAAATGTATTTTCAAAAAATTAAATTAAATAAAGAGAAAAGAAAATCTAGTGGAGGTCAGAAAATCTTGAAGCTGGAATCCATTATTAAATAAAAACGGAAGTGCGGTTTATAGAAAAAAATTATCGTTGCAAAGAGATTTATAAACTTAAATATTTTTTTTCTTATAGCAATTTGTTTAACTCTTGTAACAAAGATTTGGTTTTTGAATTTTCTAACAACGGACCTCTTGAAATAGCCATATTTAAATATATATGCTTAATTCTTCGAAATATCACGATGTTTTTTAGATTTCATTATAGTAGAAGCTGGACTTTCTGCGACACCGGATTTAGCGGATTCTTGTTTAGCAACAGTTTTGGGCCCTTTCCGATTTTTTCCAGATTTAACTGCCGTTTCAGACTTTTTCTCGACATACCCAGACTCATCCTCATCAGATTCAGCCGAACTTCTGGATTCATCCCCGCCGTCGGACTTCGTTGTCTTTGCTATTTTTAAATCTTTGGATCCCCTCTCATCGCCGGCTCCAACAGCCTCTTCGCTTGGGTACCAGACCTCATTCGAACTACCGTCGTCTTCGCTTAAATCGGGAACATTTTCTTCCGAGCTGCTTAAAAATTGGTCACAACTCACGGAGGACATACGACTCACGCTTGCATAGCCCAACAAATTCACCGTACCAGGACCACATGTATACAAGGTTACGATATCTCGAGCGAAAAAATAGAGACATAGTATCTGTTGCGGGTGAGTGGGACCCAGAGTACAAAGCAATATTTTATCTTTGGCTAGTGCCTGGTACCATAAAGTCACGACACCTGACGAAGTCTTGTCAGGTGTAGTCTCTAACGTAGCTAAAGTAATCCTGAGTGAATGTTTCACTTTGAAACATCTTCGAATCCCAGAACTCAGTTTCATAGCCCAGAAACACGTCGGATGCCATTTACCAACACTTCGTTCTGACTGCATATTAATTAAGGTACTTTTCTGTAGGCAAAATTCGTTCTGACATTCACTTTATCGTAACGATTTATCAAGCGAGTCGAAAACTAATTTTGCTTCTTCAATATAATCAACCCAGAATATAGCCATTTATAATAAACAGGGGAAGAAGCTTGTTCTAATATCGTTTACCACTACTCGGTAATAAAAACCTTTGTGACCTAAACATGAGATATATATATATATATTAACCGTCTGCTGTAAGTTTTCCTTACTTTCGGTCACTGATAATCAATTTTTTCATCATTTACAATAATATCTATAGTGAAAAACTGCTACAAAATAATAATTCTACATCTATTTGCCCTATTCTGCCAGTAATGCTTGCCTTCATTCCTGACCACTGACAATCCCTTTCCTCCCCATTTACAATGATTTTCTATAGTGAAACACTACTACAAAATAATAATTCTACATCTATTAGCCCTATTCTGCCAGTAATGCTTGCCTTCATTCCTGACCACTGACAATCCCTTTCCTCCCCATTTAGAATGCATTTCTATAGTGAAACAATACTACAAAATAATAATTCTACCTCTATTAGCCCTATTCTGCCAGTAATGCTTGCCTTCATTCCTGACCACTGACAATCCCTTTCCTCCCCATTTACAATGCATTTCTATAGTGAAACACTACTACAAAATAATAATTCTACATATATTAGCCCTATTCTGCCAGTAATGCTTGCCTTCATTCCTGACCACTGACAATCCCTTTCCTCCCCATTTAGAATGCATTTCTATAGTGAAACACTACTACAAAATAATTAATTCTACATCTATTTGCCCTATTCTGCCAGTAATGCTTGCCTTCATTCCTGACCACTGACAATCCCTTTCCTCCCCATTTAGAATGCATTTCTATAGTGAAACACTACTACAAAATAATAATTCTACATCTATTAGCCCTATTCTGCCAGTAATGCTTGCCTTCATTCCTGACCACTGACAATCCCTTTCCTCCCCATTTAGAATGCATTTCTATAGTGAAACACTACTACAAAATAATAATTCTACATCTATTAGCCCTATTCTGCCAGTAATGCTTGCCTTCATTCCTGACCACTGACAATCCCTTTCCTCCCCATTTAGAATGCATTTCTATAGTGAAACACTACTACAAAATAATAATTCTACCTCTATTAGCCCTATTCTGCCAGTAATGCTTGCCTTCATTCCTGACCACTGACAATCCCTTTCCTCCCCATTTACAATGCATTTCTATAGTGAAACACTACTACAAAATAATAATTCTACATCTATTTGCCCTATTCTGTCAGTAATGCTTGCCTTCATTCCTGACCACTGACAATCCCTTTCCTCCCCATTTAGAATGCATTTCTATAGTGAAACACTACTACAAAATAATAATTCTATATCTATTAGCCCTATTCTGCCAGTAATGCTTGCGTTCATTCCTGACCACTGACAATCCCTTTCCTCCCCATTTAGAATGCATTTCTATAGTGAATCACTACTACAAAATAATAATTCTACATCTATTAGCCCTATTCTGCCAGTAATGCTTGCCTTCATTCCTGACCACTGACAATCCCTTTCCTCCCCATTTAGAATGCATTTCTATAGTGAAACACTACTACAAAATAATAATTCTACATCTATTTGCCCTATTCTGCCAGTAATGCTTGCCTTCATTCCTGACCACTGACAATCCCTTTCCTCCCCATTTAGAATGCATTTCTATAGTGAATCACTACTACAAAATAATAATTCTACATCTATTAGCCCTATTCTGCCAGTAATGCTTGCCTTCATTCCTGACCACTGACAATCCCTTTCCTCCCCATTTAGAATGCATTTCTATAGTGAAACACTACTACAAAATAATAATTCTACATCTATTAGCCCTATTCTGCCAGTAATGCTTGCCTTCATTCCTGACCACTGACAATCCCTTTCCTCCCCATTTAGAATGCATTTCTATAGTGAAACACTACTACAAAATAATAATTCTACCTCTATTAGCCCTATTCTGCCAGTAATGCTTGCCTTCATTCCTGACCACTGACAATCCCTTTCCTCCCCATTTACAATGCATTTCTATAGTGAAACACTACTACAAAATAATAATTCTACATCTATTAGCCCTATTCTGCCAGTAATGCTTGCCTTCATTCCTGACCACTGACAATCCCTTTCCTCCCCATTTAGAATGCATTTCTATAGTGAAACACTACTACAAAATAATAATTCTACATCTATTAGCCCTATTCTGCCAGTAATGCTTGCCTTCATTCCTGACCACTGACAATCCCTTTCCTCCCCATTTAGAATGCATTTCTATAGTGAAACACTACTACAAAATAATAATTCTACCTCTATTAGCCCTATTCTGCCAGTAATGCTTGCCTTCATTCCTGACCACTGACAATCCCTTTCCTCCCCATTTACAATGCATTTCTATAGTGAAACACTATTACAAAATAATAATACTACATCTATTTGCCCTATTCTGCCAGTAATGCTTGCCTTCATTCCTGACCACTGACAATCCCTTTCCTCCCCATTTACAATGCATTTCTATAGTGAAACACTACTACAAAATAATAATTCTACCTCTATTAGCCCTATTCTGCCAGTAATGCTTGCCTTCATTCCTGACCACTGACAATCCCTTTCCTCCCCATTTACAATGCATTTCTATAGTGAAACACTACTACAAAATAATAATTCTACCTCTATTAGCCCTATTCTGCCAGTAATGCTTGCCTTCATTCCTGACCACTGACAATCCCTTTCCTCCCCATTTACAATGCATTTCTATAGTGAAACACTACTACAAAATAATAATTCTACCTCTATTTGCCCTATTCTGCCAGTAATGCTTGCCTTCATTCCTGACCACTGACAATCCCTTTCTTTCCATTTACAATGCATTTCTATAGTGAAACACTGCTACTAAATAATAATTTTACAAATAAGTGCCCTGATATCAAATTTATCAAACATAACACTAAAAGTTGGAATAAAAATAGAAACAGAACAATTATTTTGTACATACACCCATTTAATCAAAGTCAGAGCAGCATGAGGGTCATTCAATAAATAAGGTGAATTTTTCGGTATAAGGACTTCTACGAGGGTCATTCAATAAATAAGATTAATTTTTCGGTATAAGGACTTCTACGAGGGTCATTCAATAAATAAGATGAATTTTTCGGTTTAACGACTTCTACGAGGGTCATTCAATAAATAAGATGAATTTTTCGGTATAAGGACTTCTACGAGGGTCATTCAATAAATAAGATGAATTTTTCGGTATAAGTACTTCTACGAGGGTCATTCAATAAATAAGGTGAATTTTTCGGTATAAGGACTTCTACGAGGGTCATTCAATAAATAAGGTGAATTTTTCGGTATAAGGACTTCTACGAGGGTCATTCAATAAATAAGGTGAATTTTTCGGTATAAGGACTTCTACGAGGGTCATTCAATAAATAAGGTGAATTTTTCGGTATAAGGACTTCTACGAGGGTCATTCAATAAATAAGGTGAATTTTTCGGTATAAGGACTTCTACGAGGGTCATTCAATAAATAAGGTGAATTTTTCGGTATAAGGACTTCTACGAGGGTCATTCAATAAATAAGGTGAATTTTTCGGTATAAGGACTTCTACGAGGGTCATTCAATAAATAAGGTGAATTTTTCGGTATAAGGACTTCTACGAGGGTCATTCAATAAATAAGATGAAATTTTCGGTATAATGACTTCTAATACAGATAGAAGCCTACTTTGTTTTTCCAACGTAGTCTCCCAGCAGTGTCACACACTTTTCCCATCTGTGCACAAGCTTCCGTATTTCCTCAGCATAAACCTCTTGGGAATGATGTCTCAGCCAGTCGCTCATCGTCACTTTCAAACTTTCATGCCTCTCGTAAACACGTGAAAGGGCAAGGTCTGCGCTGTAAGGGAAGATGAGGGAGCAGTTCCCATCCCAGCTTGTTGATGGTCTGCACCGTTTGGGCTGCTGTGTGAGTCCTTGCGTTGTCTTGATGCAAGACGACTCTAGGCAAGGTCATCATGGACAATTTTGTGTGCTGTCCGAACAGATAGGCTCAAAGTCCTTGCAGTGTCATCCACTGTCACCCTTCTCTCAGACTGAATGAGGTGTATTAACTGATTCGATCACCTCAGGAGACCTCACTTCTGTCGCTTTCCCAGGCCTGTCTTCATCCTCAACACTGCCCCGTCCTTCTTTAAAAAAAATTAGTCCACTTCTAGACATTTTTTGGCTGAAACATGTGGCATCATACACAGTTGACATTCTCCTATGAATCTCAATTGGTTTGCAACCTTCAGCAATCAAAAACTGATAACTGACTTCTGTTCAATCCTGAAGCATGCTTCTTGGTCGGCCATCTTTGTTAATCTCCAAAAATCTCAATGTATTTTTTTCAATCTGCAAAAAAAATGAAATCCCTTTGAAAAAGAAGTAAAGAAAAATTTAAAAAAAAACGTAAGCTTCTATCTGTATTAAATGTTCTTATACCGAAAAATTCACCTTATTTATTGAATATAATTGCAGAAATACGAATGAATGTACATTACAAAATATGAGTCTGACGCTATTGTTTCCCTATGTACAATTTCTACAATTAAAAACCAAAATTAAACATTTTTACATCAGGATCAACAAGAATACATTTAGGACTCCATGGTACCAACATATATTATCTTTCAATAATAAGGCGTACAGAAATAAAACATCCTTCTAAACACATTAATCGAGTCTTTTCCATAAGAACATTTTTAATTCTGTTCTTATGCCCCCACGTAACTGTATGAGCCGTACAACAGGCATTGTAATAAAGGGTTTGATTCAAAATTCCTAGCGCCTGAAGAAGGCCGGAGCGTACAACGACCGAAACGTTCTACAAATGGCAACAAAGATGATGACAATAGTCCGAATAATGTAAATAGTGTAAATACTACCTCATCTCAGAAATATAGACAAATAGAATGATCTGTTATTAAACGGCCTACAAATGGCAACCAAGATGAGAACAATAGTCCGAATAATGTAAATAGTGTAAATACTACCTCATCTCAGAAATATAGACAAATAGAATGATCTATTATTAAATGTCGTACAAATGGCAACAAAGATGAGGACAATAGTCCAAATAATGTAAATAGTGTAAATACTACCTCATCTCAGAAATATTGACAAATAGAATGATCTATTATTAAACGTCGTACAAATGGCAACCAAGATGAGGACAATAGTCCGAATAATGTAAATAGTGTAAATACTACCTCATCTCAGAAATATAGACAAATCCTCTGCATTATATATGTATTAACCCCTTTTTAATACAATTGTATACTGGTCTAACCTAATTCTGACCAATAACTGGTTAATAATAATTATATATATATATATATATATATATATATATATATATATATATACCGTCATCCGCAGACAGATCTGTTTCGCCGTATCACAGCTCATCAGTACGGTTAGACTCCGATTGCATTTTTACCCAGGATTGAAACCCCTACCGAAATGGCGTCAGTCGGCGACTTTACCCCTGGGCTATGGGTGTTCGGTGGAAGTAGATAAGTAAATTAACCTAGTGAGCCAACAAACATACCAAGGTTTCACCTAAACGGATCTTCAGGGAAGGTTAGCTAAAGAAGAGGGGTGACAACGACAAGATTAAAGGGAACTCAATAAACCACGTGACCAAAACTAAATGGAAAACACCAAACACAAATGGGGGGGAAACTTTTATTAAGAAACATATAGAAACATTAAAATGAAAAATAAAAAGGGCCAACTAGCGAAGACGGAAACCTAGACCTGCTAACGACAACAAAAACAAAAAATAAGTTAAAAGGCAAACCTACCAAGCATTCCTACTTGAAAAGCCAAGACTTCTTATGCCTACACTTCTTAAGTATTTCTGTTTTAAAATTATTTTATTTTATTTTTTGTTTCTTAATAAAAGTTTCCCCCTATTTGTGTTTGGCGTCTTCCTTTTTTTTGGCCACATGTGTATTGAGTTCCTTTTCACTTGTCGCTCTTTTCCTCTTTAGCCTACATTTCCTGAAGATCCGTTTAGGTTTGTTGGCTCACTAGGTTAGTTTATTTATTCTGCTCTGCTTAAGTATTGAGCGCTTTTTTGTTACTGATTACTCGTCTAGGTTTTTTCTTTGGGCTACGTACTGGCTCGGTCCAAATCGCTTTGACTTATGTTCATGTGCTAAGCTCTTTCTTTTTTTTACAACCATTTTTTCCTTCCACGTATATACGCGGAAGGATTTTCGAAACGAATATAGTGATAAGTTTGCATTTATATATATATATATATATATATATATATATATATATATAGTCATAGGCAGACAAATCTGTTTCGCTGTATCACAGCTCATCAGTACGGTTAGACATCCGATTGCTTTTAACTCAGGATTGAAACCCGACTGAATTAAGAATAGTAGACGTTGAAAAAACAGTAGCTACTCTAGTATCTACTATATATATATATATATATATATATATATATATATATATATATATATAAATTTTAAATTTATTTATTTAGGCATCAAATCTTTTTAGACATGTCAGATGAAATAAATTGCAAACATTGTATCTGCTTATTTTTAATAAAATCCGTTCATACTCGCAAATAATCTTTCACGTATTACAATTGAAAGATGCGGTTAGTTTTTGTTACCTTAACCCACACCCTTGAAGATGATCTCGGAACGAGACTGAAAGTACTTGGGTACCTTGAGAAACGAATGATAATAACATTTGTGAACGTTACATCTCACTTCCGACAACTTTCAATTATAATACGCGAAAGATTATCCGTGAATATGAACGGATTTTATTAAAAATAAGCAGACTCAATGTTCGCAATTTATTTAATCTGATATATATATATATATATATATATATATATATATATGTGTGTGTGTGTGTGTGTGTGTGTGTGTGTGTGTGTGTGTGTGTGCTTAAGTACTTCCGGCCACAGTGAAAGACACACACCCCAAGAATTGAATAATTCTTAGTCAAAATGTCAGGTTTACAATTCGTTTCCAAACTTTCTGTAGTCTCACTGGAAAGGTTTCGCTATTGAAAGGACGTCAAATTATTTGCCAACTGGGAATGTCTTCAATCAATCAAAGGCGACAATGTCTAACGTCTTCGAAGACGTGAAGATGAGAACATGATGCGAGAAGGAATTCCTAAAAGGCTCCACAGGTGAGGCCACTTTCTTCCCGTCATTGCGAACAATTTGTCGAGATGGTGAACTATGGGAAAAAGTTATCAACTGACGTGCTTATTCAAAAGAATGGTAGAATATGCTGTTGTATGGGCGTTGAAATCAGGGAGCCGAGTTCGAATTCCAGCCGAATTCATTGCATTCACTTACGCGCAAATACCCTTGGGAAAGGTATTAATCCGTCTATTCCCTCCAGTTATGGGTTAAATAACAGGACAGATTGGGTTCTATAGCTTTGGTCGGCAACCAGTCTACCGCAGAAAGCAATGGCAACCTACTGCGGGATAATCTTCTGCCCAGTCAGTCATGTCTCTTTCGAGAAATGATCGCCCAAGCGTGTTTCACGTATGGCACTTAACTGACTGACTGAATATAATAGTTGAAAACATGATTATGACTTCTACTGGTCATAAAGTGGGGGATCAGTTTTATATTGTTATGAAGTAATAAACTGATCCCCCATTTATTACTTCTTATTGATAAAATACATTTCTTTCCCCTCTAGCTATGAGTCAAATAACAAAACAGATTGGGTTCTATAGCCTTGGTCGGCAACCAGTCTACCGCAGAAAGCAATGGCAACCTACTGCGGGATAATCTTCTGCCCAGTCAGACATGTCTCTTTTGAGACATGATCGCCCAAGCGTGTATCACGTATGGCACTTAACTGACTGAAGGAGGGCTTGGAGAATCTAATACTAACAGGCCAGATAGAGGGAATGAGAGACAGAGGAAAGCAACGGATAACATATTTGAAGGACCTAATCAGGTGGATGACAGAACGAGGATTGCATGGTGTAACAGGAGAAGGCGTGCCACCAGGAATAGGGAAACGTGGAAGGCCATAATCGCCTACGTCTTGAAAGGACAAGACACATAGAAGAAGAAGAAATGTAAAATGGATATACGTTGTGGTGCAGTGGATATCGACTCGAGACAGCAAATCGGGGGGAGCCGAGTTCGAATTCCAGCTGAATTCCTTGCATTCACTTACGCACAAATACCCATGGGAAAAGTATTAATTCGTCTCTTCCCTAAACTTATGGGTTAAATAACAGGACAGAGTAGGTTCTATAGCCTTGGTCACCAACCAGTCTACCACAGAAACCAATAGCAATCTTCTACCCAGTTAGTCATGTCTCTTTCGAGACATGATCACCCAAGTGTATATCACGTATGGCACTTAACTAACTGACTCTTCTTTTATGTGCCGTGTCCTTTCTGGACGTTCGGGATTATAGCTCTCCACAATTTCCTGCCTTATGTAGCTTTTCATAAATACTGTCTTTTTTCTCTCCGAAAAGTTTTTCTGTCATTCATTTACACAATTTCTTCTTTTATGTCATTTCCATCAGGATGTTGGCGATCATGGCACTCCACAATTTCCTATCCTTTGCAGTCCTTAATATATTTTGTCTTTTTGTTCTCACTCCTAAATATAGTTCTGTCATCCATTTACACAAGTTCTTTTATGTGCCGTGTCCCTTCTGGAAGTTGGCGATACGGCTCTCCACAATTTCCTATACTTTGTAGCTCTTAATATATTTTGTCTTTTTGGTCTCACTCCTAAAGTTCTGCCATCCATTTACACAATTTCTTCTTTTATGTGCCATGTTCCTTCTGGACGTTGGCGATTAAGGCTCTCCACAATTTCCTTTCTGTCCTTTGTAGCTCTTAACAAATTTTATCTGTTATTCTCTTACTCAATTTTGTTCTACTATCCATTTAACACTTCTTCTATGTTTCGTGTCCCTTCAATACGTTGGCGATCATGGCTCTCCACAATGTCCTGTCCTTTGTAGTTCTTAATATATTTTTGTCTTTTTGTTCTCTCTCCTAAACATTGTTCTTTCATCCATTTACACAAGCTTCTATTCTATGTGCCGTGTCCCTTCTGGACGTTGACGAACATGGTTCTCCACAATTTTTTGTCCTTTGTAGCTCTTAATATATTTTATCTTTTTCATGTTTCTTAATACTTTTTTAGCTTTTGGAAGTTATCTATAACTCTCCTAATGCATTTTTGGATTTCAGTGTCATATTTTCAGTCATGTTAAAACACTTCCCAGATATTTAAATTGTTATATTTGTTTGATTTTAGTCTCTTCAATATTTAATTTGCCTGTTGTGTTGTACCTTCCCTACATGTCTCACTTATTATTACATTTTGCTATAAAAATTGTGCTGGTCCCTCCATTCGTTAGTTAGCACGACCGTTACGTCCTGTCAATATATTATGAATAATGAACTATTCCGAGTTTTGATCGAGAGGAAAATACAATACATGGTTTCAATGAGAAAATGAAAGAACAAAACGAAAGATATAAGTGGAAAGCGAGATTCAGATGAAGCTGATAAAAACAGATACTACACTTTGATCTCAGCGAAAACTCCCAGAAGTAACTGTGACTGCAATAAAATCGGCATTTTTCAGACTTACAATATCGGAAGACGAAAACCGAGGAAAGCAACTGCTAAAAACCCAATTACTGAATTATTTTCAAATTATTATTAATGGAAACGTTCGTATGACGGAGATTTGAAAAGAACGAAAGAAAGAAAGAAAGAAAGAAAGAAAGAAAGAAAGAAAGAAAAAGTATCTTTCCAATATCTCATATATAATGGGCTATTCTGTTTTGATCGCATTTTAAGAGAGGAAAAGACACTATTTGGTTTTAGTAATAAGAAAGAAAGAAATAAAAAAAGAAAGAAGAGTTTAACATCTCAGGCCGATACTCCATATATAATGGACTATTTTGATTGCGTAGCATACGGGGGTGGGGGAGACACAACTTGGTTTCAGTGAGAAAATGAAATAAAGAAAGACAGAAAGAAAAAAAAACAAGTTTTTAACGTCTGTTTCAGCGAAGTTGACAATTTCAAATCCTTTCGTCTATATTCCTGAGATGACGTAGTATTTACACTATTTACATTATTCGGACTATTGTCCTCATCTTGGTTGCCATTTGTACGACGTTGAATAATAGATCATTCTATTTGTCTATATTTCTGAGATTAGGTAGTATTTACACTATTTACATTATTCGGACTATTGTCCACATCTTTGTTGCCATTTGTACGACGTTTAATAATAGATCATTCTATTTGTCTATATTTCTGAGATGAGGTAGTATTTACACTATTTACATTATTCGGACTATTGTCCTCATCTTGGTTGCCATTTGTACGACGTTTAATAACAGAACATTCTATTTGTCTATATTTTTGAAGTGAGGTAGTATTTACACTATTTACATTATTCGGACTATTGTCCTCATCTTGGTTGCCATTTGTACGACGTTTAATAATAGATCATTCTATTTGTCTATATTTCTGAGATGAGGTAGTATTTACACTATTTACATTATTCGGACTATTGTCCTCATCTTGGTTGCCATTTGTACGACGTTTAATAATAGATCATTCTATTTGTCTATATTTCTGAGATGAGGTAGTATTTACACAATTTACATTATTCGGACTATTGTCCTCATCTTGGTTGCCATTTGTACGACGTTTAATAATAGATCATTCTATTTGTCTATATTTCTGAGATGAGGTAGTATTTACACTATTTACATTATTCAGACTATTGTCCTCATCTTGGTTGCCATTTGTACGACGTTTAATAATAGATCATTCTATTTGTCTATATTTCTGAGATGAGGTAGTATTTACACTATTTACATTATTCGGACTTTTGAGGACAATAATGCAAATACTGGTCAAATCTTTTCATTTGTACACACTTCTTTAAATTACGACCTGCTGTCCTATCTATGATAGCCATTGCAATATTTTGTTCAAGTTGCTAAGCTGAAATATTTAAAAATGCAATAGGGGAATTTCAACGGACATTTTATTGTCATAGAAATCGCCATGAGCAAATAAGCTCATGGCGATTTCATGAACTGAAAAATTAAGGATCATCAAAAATTTGAAATCAGAAAACTGAGAAATAATCACGGGTTTTTTTAGTTTTAATAAGTTTGTTAAGCTCAAATATTTTACAATGTGATAGGGGAATTTCTACGGATATTTTATTGTCGTAGAATTTCAGATGAGTTTATTCAATCATTAACTGAATAAATAAGATTCATCAGCAAATTCCAATAGGAAAACCATGAAATTATCACGTTCTTTCGAGGTTGTTAAGCTCAATTATTTAACGACATGACAGAGGAATTTCTATGGTTATTTTAATCTCGAAGAACTCGCCATGCGCTTATTCAATCATTACCTGAAGAATTAAGATTCATCATAAAATTCAAATAGGAAAACCATGAAATTATCAATCCTCGTTCCGTCATCCACCTGATTAGGTCCTTCAAATATGATATCCGCTGCTTTCCCCTGTCTTTTTTTCTTCTATCTGACTTGTGAGTTTCAGATTCTCCAAACTTTTCTTCCTCATTACATGTCCCAAGGACTTCAGCTGTCTTTTCCTGATGATCAGTATTAATTTCCTTTTCGTTTACATCTCTTTTTAAACCTCATCATTGCTCATATAATCGAGCCATGATATTCGCAGCATTCTTCTGTAGAACCACATTTTCTGTTGCTTCAAGTTTTTCCTTCATCCTTGATAATATTGTCTGTCAAATTGAAGGACAGACATCACATAGCAATCCAGTACTATTTTCTTTGTTTCTAGCAAAATTTTCCTGTCTCTTAATACTCTGCTCAGCTTCTGGAATGCGTTCTTGGCCATGCCAATTCGCCTTCGGATTTCAGTGTCGCACTTCCCGTCTTCCGTTAGAAGATTCCCAAGAACTTAAATTCGACACTTAATGTATTATACAAAAAGCAAGTAATATTAATAATAATAATAATAATAATAATAATAATAATAATAATAATAATAATAATAATAATAATACACTTTAAACAAAACGTCCACGGTTTCTCGCACTTTTTTCTTATATATCTGTCATTCAGTAATGAATTAGAGCACTCTGGCTATTGGCGTATGATACATCCTACGCTAAAAGTCTGCCTTCTTCTGCCGAGCGCCCATAACCCAGAGGTAGAATCGCTGACTGACGCCAATTCGGTCGGGTTTCAATCCTGGTTTAAAAAAAGCAATCGGATGTCTAACTATAATGATGAGCTGTGATAAAGCGAAACAGATCAGTCTGCGAATGAGTGACTATATATATATATATATATATATATATATATAAGAAAACAATCCGCTTAGGTGAAACCTTCATAAATTTGTTGGCTCACTAAGTACACTATATGTGTGTGTGTGTGTGTGTGTGTGTGTGTGTGTGTGTGTGTGTGTGTGTGTGTGTGAAAAAAGCATTTTTATTTGTCTGACAGTTGTTGATTGGTAAGAGTCCAAAAAGGCAAATGAGCGAACGGGCCAGAAACCGACCCCCACTCGTTAGCGCCCATGTCCCTTTCCAACCGCTCCTGACGCTAAATACCCAGCTGATACCCTTGCTCCAACTCCGTGCCCCACCACCGGTTTCCGACCCCAAGCGTCTCGACGAGTTTTGTTTCATGCATGTACAAGACTATGAAGCGTCTCTTCTTGTGATTAGAATTGGCAGCACCCTTTGCCAAAATTTCATCCATGGGTAAGCATCACTGTTTGGGAAGAAAGGGTGGGACAAATCGGAGGAGATGGCAAGAAAGAAAACAATTTTTTTTTTTTTTTTTTTGGTGGCGATGGAAGTTAGAAGGTTGCGGGGTTTGCTTGTCAGAACGCAGAAAAGAGGTAAATAAACGCAGAAGTTGAGTCATAAGAAAATAAGCAATCGAGAAAATGAATTCTTCTGGGAAGACGAAAAAATCTCTGCAGTAAGATGGGAAAGAAGCCATGTTTTTAGCGGAAGTGTTCGAAAGAAAATAATTTACTAACGCTCCTCAGTTAACGACATACCCTGTCAGCGAAATGCTCATTTAACGACAAAATTAACGATTTTTTTATGATTGTTTCACCCCCCAAGCATTGCGCAGGGGGTAGGGCTAAATGAGGGAGCATCGGAGAGAAAGAGAAACAGGTTAGAGGGAGTGTGAGAAAATTAAGAATACTAGGGTGAAGAAAGAGTTACACTACCGGCCATGAATAGATAGATAGATAGATAGATAGATAGATAGATAGATAATGAACAGACTGAGATAGATAGATAGATAGATAGATAGATAGATATGAACAGACTGAGATAGATAGATACATAGATAGATAGATAGATAATGAACAGACTGATAGATAGATAGATAGATAGATAGATAGATAGATAGATAGATAGATAGATAGATAGATAGATAGAAGGAACAGACTGAGATAGATAGATAGATAGATAGATAGATAGATAGATAGATAGAT
>JBBBDQ010001034.1:2315000-2390000 GCA_037127315.1 Ascarosepion bandense | reverse complement strand
ATAGATAGATAGATAGATAGATAGATAGATATGAACAGACTGAGATAGATAGATGTACACTACCGGTCATGATTATTAGGCCACCCCAGTTTTTTAAAAAATGATGCATTTCATATTATTTTTTAGTAAGTATTGGCAAGTGATTAATTGTAAATGAAAATAGAATGGTTCTGTTGTTAATATTGCACAATAACATTTTTTTAATCATCTCACCCCAAGCAAGGCATTCCACTGCCACTATTGCGCATGGGGCTACATAGGGGAAAGTAAAGAGAAGGAGTGTTTAGACATAGGGAATGTCAGGAGGAATGGGACAGCTTAGTGTGTTAGGAGGTGTCTATTGACCTTACATTTAAACTCCTGGAGATTGTAGCCTTCGGGGAAGCAATCGTGTGGAAGAGAATTCCACAGTCGGGAAGTGCGAGGAAAGAAACTGTTGGAGTAGAAGTTGCGGTTGCATTTTATCGGTTTCACTGTAAAAGGGTGGGATCTAGTTGCTAATCTCGTATCTCGTGCAAATTCGTATTTAGGGGGCACCAGTGATCTAAGTTCATCGGAGCAGAAGCCGTGAAAGTATTTATAGAAGAGACACAGGGAAGCCACGTCGCGCCGGTGGGAGAGAGAGACTGCAGGCGGTCTGCTAAGTTGGTATCTATCACATTACAGACCCTCCTCTGAACCTTATCGAGAAGCCCGAGGAGAATAGCAGGGGCACCCGACCAGAAATGGCAGCAGTATTCAATGCAAATGAATATGGGCATCAAATGAATTTATAAATATTTAATAATTACCTATATCGCAGTTTTAACAATGATAGAATGAAAAAGATTTAGGGTGATTCGGACAAGTTTATCTTACCTTCCTTGCCGTGTAAAATTTTGCAAAGTAATAATAAGAAAAGACCCATTCTATTTTCATTTGGCAATGTGATACGATAACTAGGCATATATGTATTTTATTATAATAGATTAAAATAGAAAATAGATTAGAATAGAAAATAGTTTAAAAACATATTTAACAAAAGTGAAAAAGAAGAGGAAAAAATAAATAAATAAACGCTTTTTCTTTTATGAGGAAAATTGTGGAAGAGACAAGAGTATGCGATTACTGTTTTAAATCCTACCCCTCTTCCGGTAAATATTTGACTCAGTGATTTAATATGATAAAGAGATAAAGTTCAGGAAATAGTTTGGGAGGTGGGGTTTTGAATGACCCGGTCAAAGGCTGTCCTTTACTGTATCTTGACCACACATTAAGAATTTTCCGGCGGAAGCTTTATTAAGATAAAAAAAAAAGATAACTGAAATTTCAGACTTACAGTCGCCAATGTTTATCACCGGTGGTCTAAAGCATTTCCGGATTTCCGGATCAATTTTAAATAAATAGAAGTTAGTGAGTTTTCAAAGTGAGTTCCGCCGGGCGTGTGCTTGAAGTAAGAATTTCCGTTCGTCTTGTTTCGGTCAGTTCGGATTTGTTGATCTCCATTAATTAGAGTTAGAGCTGTGTGTCACATTCGCCTGCCCCAACCGAAAAGGCTAACTCTAAACGAATAAAGCATCCTTTCAACTCATCCAAGTTGTGGAAGTTCGTTCCTTATAGTTTAATCTTGTAACCCCAGCTTGAGGCTCCGACATTTTCAACAAACTCCCGGCAAACATCACAGCGTGGAGAACGGCAGCCGGAGAAATTGTTAGGACCGTCGGTTGGGGTGTTACAGCAATAAATACTAAAAATAGTATAAAACACATCATTTCTTTAAAAATATAACTACGGTTGCCAAATAATTATGGCCGCTAGTGTACGCGAGAGTGAAAAAGAAGAACATGATACAGGGGTGTCGGCTAAAATATCAGAGAAAGATGGGAGTCAAACAGATAAGAAATGGCAATTAACATTACATTTAAACTCTTGGAGATTGTAGCTATCAGGGAAGCAAGTTTACAGAAGGCAGCTCCACAGGAGGGACGTGCGAGAAAAGAAGCTTTTAGAGTAGAAGTGTTGGCTACATTTGACTGTTTTGACCGTAAAACGGTTAGACCTAGCTGCTAGTCTAGTAGCTCGAGTAAATTCGTTTATATGGGCCACCATGGAGCTAAGCTCGTCGGAGCAGAAGCCGTGAAAATATTTGTAGAAAAGACAGAAGGAAGCCACGTCTGGTCGGTGAAAAAGAGGCTGGAATCGAGCTGCCAGATCGGGATCAAATTCATTGCAGATTCTTCTTTGGATTTTATCGAGAACCCTGAGATGAATAGCAGGGGCAACCAACTAGATACGACAACAGTATTCAATGCACGGGTGGATGGAAAATTTTTATATGTGCACGATAGATTCAGACGAGAAATACTTCCTAGCCCGACATAGTGACCCGACCTTCCTAGCAGTAGATTTAGAGATTGATTCAATGTAGTCGTTCCACTTGAGGTCGACTGAGAGAATGAGGCCGAGGAGGCGTAGTGTATTGCTTTTAGGAAGACTAGTGTGATCCATAGGAGATATTACCTATGGTGGTTAAATGTTAGCAGCTTTTTCTTGGAAACATTATTTTTTTTATTTCAGTCCACCACAGATCGGAGGTCCTTTTCAAGATCATCAGCAAGAATTACTTTGTTAACCTTGGCAGAGCAAATTGTGGGGTCGTCAGTGTAGATACCTGCTTAGGATCTGATTACATCAGGGAGATCGTTGATGTAAATTAGAAATAGCTTAGAACCTCGGATCGAGCCTTGAATGATCTGGAAGTATGTCCGTTCAATACGAATTCATTATGCGATTTGATAGGAACGAATATATTAAATCGAACAAGCGTTTACTTATACCATATCCCTGAATCTTGCGCAGGCGGCCAGCGTGTCAAATTCTATTAAATGCATTGGAGATATCCAGGGCTACAGCTCAAGTGCTCGTTTAACGACATGCTCATTTAACAATTCGTTTAATGACATATTCGTTTAACGACCCCACTGACTAGCAAGAAAAATATAAAATCTCATTTAAAAATTTTCAAATCATTTACCAAGAAATTAAAAACGTTACCAACGATGCAAAAAATTTAAAATTAAAACTAAATGATAGGAACTATTTAAATTGAGTGGTCCCCTCATAGGAAATCGGAAAAATTTATTTACAAATAAATTAAAAACGTTATCAACGGTGCAAAAAATTTAAAATTAAAACTAAATGATAGGAACTATTTAAATTGAGTGGTCATAGGAAATCGGAAAAATTTATTTACAAATAAATTAAAAACGTTACCAATGGTGTAAAGTGCGGATGTGCGTTGTGGCGCAGTGGATATCGGCTCGGAACAAGAAATCGGGGAACCGAGTTCGAATTCCAGTTGAATTCCTTGCATTCACTTACGCGCAAATACCCTTGGGAAAGGTATTAATCCGTCTCTTCCCTCCAGTTATGGGTTAAATAATAGGACAGATTGGGTTCCTTGGTCGGCAACCAGTCTACCGCAGAAAGCAATGCCAACCTACTGCGGGATAATCTTCTGCCCAGTCAGTCATGTCTCTTTCGAGACATGATCGCCCAAAGCGTGTATCGCGCATGGCACTTAACTGACTGAATGGTGTAAAAATGTGTGTTTAGAGCTAAAAGATTTTAATTATTTAAATTGATTAGTCCCCCTCATAGAAAATAAGGAAAAAATTTTTAAATAATTTTACATATTTCTTTTTTAATTAGAATTTATTAGACCTAATATTTTTCAGAAATGAACAAATATCAAATTGTTTATCTTTTAAGAACTCGGATGCTGTTTATCATATAAATACAGTGTCAAATGTAATATTGCCTTCTTGAAATGTTATATGTTTATTTTAAAATATCAAGCTTGAATCTATGCTCACTTGTGCTGTTATTTCTCTCAGTTCGTTAGGTGCACATTTATAAAGGTCGCTAGACCTGAAGCTATAGGGAGATGGTTAATGTTTCTTTGTTTCGACTTTGTGTCAGACTTAACCGAACTCCCTACAGCTTACAGATTTTTATCCAGAATTATCATCAGAATTATCAGAAGTTTTTCGTTAGAAGGTTTGTGTATATTTGTGGAAGAATATTGGAATAGGGTGTGGAATAAAAATATTTTTTTTCACGTTAAAATAGAAATTTATTAAAAGGAAAGAATAACAAAAGTAGGTAGTAGTTAAAAGTTCAATGAGAACTTTTATCCAGAACAATCATCAGAATTATCAGGTTTTCATCAAAAGGTTGGTAGCAGGATGGAGGTTTGAATGTGTGGATTAGGGTGGAATAATAAAATATATATTTTTCATGTTAGAATAGAAATTTATTAAAAGGAAAGAATAACAAAAATTCGTAGAAATTAATGTTCAGGAAGAAAGTTGAGGGTATCAAGCGTTCGTAGAAATGTTCTTGTAGTAGCAATAGGAATGTCTTTGGATGGAGAAGAAGAAGTAAAAGTGACCAGCACGCGAGAAAGAAAGAGAAAGAGAAGGTCTGGGTTGATTTGAAGTTACATTTTAGTTTTGTCTTTCTCGCTGCTCCTATCTGACTGACTGACTGACTGACTGACTGACTGACGCTGATCGACGTCATTTATATCATCATCTAGATTTTTCGCACTGATTCGCAAAGTCCTTTTTGGTCATGCAAGTCGCTTCTATTGGTCAGAATATCAATTTAACATCTACTTGCGAAATCCGGTTTCTACTTTTTCTTTAAGCACATGGTCAATCCGTTTTCTATTTGGAAAAAAAAACAGGATTTCGCACGTCATTGCGAATTTTTGTAAAATTGAAGAAGAGAGTTAATTTTAATTCTTAATTTTCTATCCCTACATACTATTTTCAAATTCGATAAGGTCAAATTAGCACGTTATCTACAAGATGCTACTCCATTTTGTTCAATGGAGCAATGAGTGGCTTGTTAATTTTAACGCATCCAAAACGAAACATCTCGCTAGTAATCTACACAAAGACCCCTTCCTGCTCTCCATCAAAATGGCTGATGCTAACCAATCTACTTCTGAAAGACACAGCGATCTATTTCGGGAAATACTTCTGCTTAGTCAGCCATAAAACAAAAAAGACATGATCGCCTAGCACGTATGGAACTACAGTGACTGACTTGAATAGCAGGACAGATTAGGTTCTATAGCCTTGGTTGGCAACCAGTCTACCGCAGAAAGAAATGGCAACCCACTACGGGATAATCTTCTTTGCAGTTAGTCATGTCTCTTTCGAGACATGATCGCCCAAGCGTGTATCACGTATGACACTTGACTGATTGACTAAATATAATAGCTGGGCACAACTGGGGGATCAGTTTTATATTGTTATGAAGTAATAAATTGATCCCCCACTAATTACTACTTAATAATATAATACATCTCTTGCTCCTCTAGCTATAAGTCAAATAACAGGACAGATTGGGTTCTATAGCCTTGGCTGGCAACCAGTCTACCGCAGAACGAAATGGCAACCTACGTTCAGAAAATCTCCTGCGTAGTCAATCATGGATCGAAAGAGACATGATCGCCTAAGCGTTTATCACGTAAACTGACTGACTTAAATAATAGGACTGATTGGGTTCTATAGCCTTGATTGGCAACCAGTCTACTGCAAAAAGAAACGGCAACCAACAGCGGAAAAATCCTCTACCTAGTCAGTCATTAATCGAAGAAGACATGATCGCCCAAATGTGTATCTCTTATGGCACTAAACTTACTGACTTGAATAGCAAGATAAATTTGTTTCTATAGACTTGGTTGGCGACCAGTCTTCTGTAAAAAGAAATGGCAACCAACTACATAAAACTCTGCCTAGTCATCCATGGATCGAAAGATATATGATCGCCCAAGTGTGAAGTTCGTATGGCAGTAAACCCACTGACTTGAATAGAAGGATTGATTGGGTTCTATAGAATTTGGTTGACAACATGTCTACCGCCGAAAAAATGGCAAACTACGGTGAGAAAATCTTCTACCTAGTCAGTCATGGATCAAAAGAGACATGATCCAAAGAGACATGATCACCCAAGTGTTTATTACTTAAATGAGTGACTGACTAGCTGGCAACAATATCTCATCAATTTACAGTTGCAACGGCTGGATATAACCGTAAGTTCTATGCTAACAGTTTCTTCTCTCGCACTCATCGCTTGTGAAATTTCATTCTGGCTACTTGCTTTCCCGTTAACTATAAATTAATTTAAGTTATCTTCTGTCTTCTTTCTTACTCTTCTTCTCGTTAATAATGTTTCTTTTTTTTCTTATAATTTCACACTCATCAACCCCTTGTGTCTTAGAGGCTTTACTGCCTAACATGGAGGATAAGATTTTTTAAAATACGAAGTACAGATAACACTTTAAATAAATTTATCTTGCTATTCATCTCGAGAATTTATAACGTAATATGTCCTGACTTAGCATCTTATAGAAAACAAATCCGATATTATCCATTAACTCCTTAAAACACACAAAGTAAAATTACAAACCTGCAAAATCGAATCCAAACGACTAAAAGCATTTTGGAAAAACCCAACTATAACAAACAAAATCCAGACCAAGAAAAATTCAGTGTAAAAAATTCAGTGTAAAAATCAAAATTCTGGATCCTAATTGGATAGCAAATAGAAAATTCATATATGACGTCAGTCAAACGTTTTACACAAATAGAAGTGAAAATGTTTGCTGGAGCCGGCAACATGAGAAATTTCCTTATTTAAACCAGCTCGCTGACCGGTACAAAGACAGTCAGAATGGAAGCTGTATCTGATAGCATCTCATAATGTAAGGAAGGAACTTCAAGCTGACTCGGTCACGTCTCGCCTTTACTGCCAATTTTCTTTTCTTCTTTTTCACTCCACGCTTCCACAACAGCAACAACAGGACACGCTAAGTACAATTTCTTTTTTTGTTTAACCTTCTCTCTCACTCTGTCGACAACCTACCAAAAAGAGGAAGGAACATAAGACTTTACATTCTGCTACTATCAAACCATGAACTCTAAACTTCTGTGGGACAATTTAAAAGCTTACATTTCTCTTTGAACAATTTTAACTACAAAACTACATGCATTTTTTTCTCTTATTTTTGTTAATGTTCAGCAAACAAAATTCTACTTAATTTTTTTTAACAACCTGATAAGATATCCAAAATCCTTTTAGTCGTTAGGTTCCTATTTTGCAGGTGTGCAATTTTACTTTGTGTTTTAGATGGTTGATGGATGATATAGAATATAATCAGGATGTGCGTTGTGGTGCATTGGATATCGGCTCGGGACGAGAAATCGGGGAGCCGAGTTCGAATTCCAGCTGAATTCATTGCATTCACTTACGCGCAAATACCCTTGGGAAAAGTATTAATTCCTTCCAGTTATGGGTTAAATAACAGGACAGATTGGGCAACCAGTCTACCGCAGAAAGCAATGGCAACCTACTGCGGGATAATCTTCTGCCCAGTCAGTCATGTCTCTTTCGAGACATGATCACCCAAGCGTGTTTCGCGTATGGCACTTAACTGACTGACTGAATATAATAGTTGGAATAATGATTAAGGCTTATATTGGTCAGAAAGTGGGGGATCAGTTTATTACTTCATAACTATAGGAAACCGATCCCCCACTAATTACTACATAATAATATAATAGATTTCTTTTCCCTTTATGAGTCAAATAGCAGGACAGACTGGGTTCTATAGCCTTGGTCGGCAACCAGTCTACCGCAGAAAGCAAAGGCAACCTACTGCGGGATAATCTTCTGCCCAGTCAGTCATGTCGCTTTCGAGATATGATCGCCTAAGCGTGTTTCACGTATGGCACTTAACTGACTTACTGAATATAATAGTTGGAAACATGATTAAGGCTTCTACTGGTCATAAAGTGGGGGATCCGTTTTTCTATTGTTATGAAGTAATAAACTGATCCCCCATTTATTACTACTTATTAATAAAATACATTTCTTTCACCTCTAGCTATGAGTCAAATAACAGGACAGATTGGGCTCTATAGCCTTGGTCGGCAACCAGTCTACCGCAGAAAGCAATGGCAACGTACTGCGGGATAATATTCTGCCCAGTCAGTCATTTCTCTTTCGAGACATGATCGCCCAAGCGTGTATCACGTATGGCTGACTGATCCTATAATCTCGACGTCAGCCACATTCTCAACGATGTAATGTGGCTTCCCTCTGTCTTTTCTACAAATATTTCCATGG
The DNA here is from genome assembly GCA_037127315.1 of Ascarosepion bandense. Lineage (NCBI taxonomy): Eukaryota > Metazoa > Mollusca > Cephalopoda > Sepiida > Sepiidae > Ascarosepion > Ascarosepion bandense. The sequence goes on along the minus strand of JBBBDQ010001034.1, from coordinate 2,381,819 downwards.
CATCTGCTCTGATGAGAATGGGTTCTATAAGCCTTCCTTAACAAAAAATCTACCGCAGAAAGGAATACTGACCTACTGCGGAAAAATCTTCTGCCTTCTTCATAAAAGGAATTAAAAGCTTTTCTGATTTAATAAAATCTTATTTTCGCATTTTTTATTTTATGATTTAGAGAGGATTTTTAATAAATAAGGGTCCCATGTTACAAAATATATTGATGATTTAAATTCTTCAAGCTGTTCTGCGTTTAAGTAATATTAATTAATTATCGAAATTAATTAATTTATTGAAATTTCATAAAATTAAATAATTGGTAGATTAACAGATATATATTAACCATGATTTTCAAATATAGAACATTTCTGAAACAATTTCATTCATTTGTGAACAATTCCTGAAAGTTTCTTTAAAATCCGACAGTTATTCGATTTTTGCCAGAATTTTCAAATCAATGCGTTTTTCGCCACAAAACGAAGTTAAAATCTTCCATACCAACTTATGGTCACCCACTGACGCAAGAAAAACATGAGTCTTCGAGACTTTTTGACAGCTCTAAATAGGATTTACAAAATATTAAATAATCAAAAATTCTTTGGTCTTTTGTCTTAATTAAAATTTTGACATAAAATTCTTTTTTTTTTTTCATTAGAATATGAACGAATTGTGGATGAGTAGACTGAGTGTATCTAGCCTTGACAGGTTCATTTTTAATGATTATTTTAATCATTTCACCCAAAGAAAAGCAAGACCCCCAATGGTGCGCAGGCGGTTCAAGTGGGAGAAAAAACTTGATGCACAGGATATCGAAGAAAGGAAAACAGATGAATGGGATTGAAAAAGAGAGACTATAGCAATTGATGTTGTATTTAAATATTTTCTACAGGTGGGAAGTGTGAGAAAAGAAACTATTGGAGTAGAAGTGGTGGTTACATTTAATTATTTAAACGGTAAAAGGCTAGGACCTGGCTGCCAATCTAGTAGTATGCTTAAATTTACGTAGACAGAGTACCAGGGGAAGAAAGTTCAACAGAGTAGTTGCTATTAAATATTCGTAGAAAAGACAGAGGGAAGCCACACCTCGTCGGCGAGAAAAGGACTGAAGTCGAGATGCAGTTCCATCATTGGATTTTGTTAAGAACATCGAGATGAATAACAGGAGCAACCGAATGGTAGATTTATAAAGGTGTAAGATGGATTCTGACAAGAAAAACTAGCCCAACGCAGAGACCCAAACTTCCTAGTAGGAGATCCATCTGTAGATAAGATACATTTGTTCTACTACGGTTTGTTGAAGGACTGAATTCAAGGACACTTATATCAGCCATGACGATGGCTAATAGAAAAGCTTTTAGTATTTGCATTATACGTACTATTGTCCTCATCTTGGTTGTCATTTGTACGACGTTGAATAATAGATCATTCTATTTGTCTATATTTCTGAGATGAGGTAGTATTTACACTATTTACATTATTCGGACTGTTGTCCTCATCTTTGTTGCCATTTGTACGACGTTTAATAATAGATGATTCTATTTGTCTATATTTCTGAGATGAGGTTGTATTTACAATATTTACATTATTCGGACTGTTGTCCTCATCTTTGTTGCCATTTGTACGACGTTTAATAATAGATCATTCTATTTGTCTATATTTCTGAGATGAGGTAGTATTTACACTATTTACATTATTCGGACTGTTGTCCTCATCTTTGTTGCCATTTGTACGACGTTTAATAATAGATAATTCTATTTGTCTATATTTCTGAGATGAGGTTGTATTTACAATATTTACATTATTCGGACTGTTGTCCTCATCTTTGTTGCCATTTGTACGACGTTTAATAATAGATCATTCTATTTGTCTATATTTCTGAGATGAGGTAGTATTTACACTATTTACATTATTCGGACTGTTGTCCTCATCTTTGTTGCCATTTGTACGACGTTTAATAATAGATAATTCTATTTGTCTATATTTCTGAGATGAGGTTGTATTTACAATATTTACATTATTCGGACTGTTGTCCTCATCTTTGTTGCCATTTGTACGACGTTTAATAATAGATCATTCTATTTGTCTATATTTCTGAGATGAGGTAGTATTTACACTATTTACATTATTCGGACTGTTGTCCTCATCTTTGTTGCCATTTGTACGACGTTTAATAATAGATAATTCTATTTGTCTATATTTCTGAGATGAGGTTGTATTTACAATATTTACATTATTCGGACTGTTGTCCTCATCTTTGTTGCCATTTGTACGACGTTTAATAATAGATCATTCTATTTGTCTATATTTCTGAGATGAGGTAGTATTTACACTATTTACATTATTCGGACTATTGTCCTCATCTTGGTTGCCATTTGTACGACGTTTAATAATAGATAATTCTATTTGTCTATATTTCTGAGATGAGGTTGTATTTACAATATTTACATTATTCGGACTGTTGTCCTCATCTTTGTTGCCATTTGTACGACGTTTAATAATAGATCATTCTATTTGTCTATATTTCTGAGATGAGGTAGAATTTACACTATTTACATTATTCGGACTATTGTCCTCATCTTGGTTGCCATTTGTACGACGTTGAATAATAGATCATTCTATTTGTCTATATTTCTGAGATGAGGTAGTATTTACACTATTTACATTATTCGGACTATTATCCTCATCTTGGTTGCCATTTGTACGACGTTTAATAATAGATCATTCTATTTGTCTATATTTCTGAGATGAGGTAGTATTTACAGTATTTACATTATTCGGACTGTTGTCCTCATCTTGGTTGCCATTTGTACGACGTTGAATAATAGAACATTCTATTTGTCTATATTTCTGAGATGAGGTAGTATTTACAGTATTTACATTATTCGGACTGTTGTCCTCATCTTGGTTGCCATTTGTACGACGTTTAATAATAGATCATTCTATTTGTCTATATTTCTGAGATGAGGTTGTATTTACAATATTTACATTATTCGGACTATTGTCCTCATCTTGGTTGCCATTTGTACGACGTTTAATAATAGATCATTCTATTTGTCTATATTTCTGAGATGAGGTAGTATTTACACTATTTACATTATTCGGACTGTTGTCCTCATCTTTGTTGCCATTTGTACGACGTTTAATAATAGATAATTCTATTTGTCTATATTTCTGAGATGAGGTTGTATTTACAATATTTACATTATTCGGACTGTTGTCCTCATCTTTGTTGCCATTTGTACGACGTTTAATAATAGATCATTCTATTTGTCTATATTTCTGAGATGAGGTAGTATTTACACTATTTACATTATTCGGACTGTTGTCCTCATCTTTGTTGCCATTTGTACGACGTTTAATAATAGATAATTCTATTTGTCTATATTTCTGAGATGAGGTTGTATTTACAATATTTACATTATTCGGACTGTTGTCCTCATCTTTGTTGCCATTTGTACGACATTTAATAATAGATCATTCTATTTGTCTATATTTCTGAGATGAGGTAGTATTTACACTATTTACATTATTCGGACTATTGTCCTCATCTTGGTTGCCATTTGTACGACGTTGAATAATAGATCATTCTATTTGTCTATATTTCTGAGATGAGGTAGTATTTACACTATTTACATTATTCGGACTATTATCCTCATCTTGGTTGCCATTTGTACGACGTTTAATAATAGATCATTCTATTTGTCTATATTTCTGAGATGAGGTAGTATTTACAGTATTTACATTATTCGGACTGTTGTCCTCATCTTGGTTGCCATTTGTACGACGTTGAATAATAGAACATTCTATTTGTCTATATTTCTGAGATGAGGTAGTATTTACAGTATTTACATTATTCGGACTGTTGTCCTCATCTTGGTTGTCATTTGTACAACGTTTAATTATAGATCATTCTATTTGTCTATTTCAAAAGAGCGAGCATTTCAGGCCACCGTCGTATTTCTCAGCAAAATTTGGGTTCCTGCTTTCACAGACAATTCTTCGCCGACATCTTCGAAAGAGTTTAGTCATAGAGCGCTTTACAAAAAGAGATTCAATTTTCCATTTTTCTCCGTGATATATTATCAATGTAGATGTGCAGTTTAACAGCTGCTCTGAAACTCATTCTCGAATGGCGAGTATTCCTAATTCTTTTTTTTTTTTTTTCGGATCCACTGACAACTCATCCATCTTCGCCATCTTGTTAATTTACGCCTGGTTTAAAGTTGAGAATGCATATGTTTATTGATGAAACATTAAGTTCTTTTATAAATACACAGCTCAGAGACGGACTATGATATATTATGTAGAAAACACCGGTTTCTGTTCAATCACCGAAGTTAAGCAACATCGAGCCTGGCCATTATCTAATTGGATGACCACTTGAAAATACAATGTGCTCTATGTTTAAATGTGTGGGTTGTGTAACGAATATTGGCTTGGGAATGACATTTTTTCTTCATTTCGAAATCTAGTTGAATTCGTTGCATTCACTTACGCGCAAATACATTGGGAAAGGTATTAATCCGTCACTTCTCCCTCCAGCTATGGGTTAAGAAGCAAGACAGATTGGGTTCTATACCCTTGATTGACAACAGGTCTACCTCCGAAAGTAATGGCAAACTACTCCAGGAAAATCTTCGGCCCAATCAGTCATGTCTCTTTCGAGACATGATCGCCCAAGCGTGTATCACTTATGACATTTGACTGACTGAGTGAATATAATAGTTGGAAACATAAGTAATGCTTCTACTGGGCATAAAGTGGGGGATCGTTTTTCTATTGTTTTGAAGTAATAAACTGATCTTCTAATAATTTTTACTTACTAAAATAGTAATATAATATCCGTCTGTTTTTTCCCTTCAGAAAGAGACATGATCGCCCAAGCGTTAGCATGTATGACACTAAACTGACTGACTTGAATAGTAGGATATATTGGGTTCTATAGCCTTGGTTGGTAACCAGTCTACCTTCGAAAGTAATGGCAACCTACTGCGGGAAAATCTTCTGCCCAATCAGTCATGTATTTTTCGAGACATGATCACCCAAGCGTGTATCACGTATGGCATTTAACTGACTGACTGAATATAATAGTTGGAAACATGATTAAGACTTCTACTGAGCATAAAATGGGGGATCTGTTTTCCATTGTCATGAAGTAATAAACTGATCCCCCTTTATTGTTACTTAGAAATATAATACATCTCTTCTCCCTCTAGCTATGAGTCAAATAGCAGGACAGATTGGGTTCTATAGCCTTGGCTGGCAAACAGTCTACCGCAGAAAGAAAGAGTTTGTGTAAAACAGAAAAGGATTTAAGAGAAATAGCTATAAGACAAATGTTGCTAAGCTCGACAAAGAACAGGAAGTTGTGGAGAGCTATGAACACCTACGTCCTGAAGCATATAGAAAGAGAACTTTGTCTTTCATCTTAATAGCTTTTACTTAGAATCAGAAAACAGTTGAAATTTCTCAGGTACATAATGAGGAAAGGAGACTTAGAAAATTAAACACTCAAATAACATATTGAATGTTTTTTTAATAATCGTGTAGCCCCCAAGAAAGGCATTTTACTGCCACTGTTGTGCAGGGGGTTACATAGGAGGAATGTTATGTGAAAGAGTGACAGGTTACAGTGGGTGTAAGGAAGAGAGTATGAGATGGAAGAGAATACTGATGAGAGTGGTGTGGACGGAGAAAAAAGCATGAGAGAGAGGGTGTAAGTTAATGAGACAGGAGATGACTATTGACTTTACATTTGAATTCTTGAATATTGTAGCTCTCGGGAAAGCAAGTAAGCGGAAGGGAATTCCACAGGCGAGAAGTGCGAGAGAAGAAGCTACTGGAGTAGAAGTTGCGTTTACATTTTGTTGGTTTCACAGTAAAAGGGTGGGGCCTAGTTCTTGTGGCTCGAGTAAATTCATGTATGGGGGTTACCAGTGAGTTAAGTTCATATGAGCAGAATTAATGAAATTATTTATAGAACAGACACAAGGAAGCCACACTGCGTCGGTGAGAAAGCGACTGTATCCTAGCTGTCAAGTCGGGATCGATCACATCACAGATTCTCTGTTGGATTTGGTCGTGGACAGCAGGAGCACCCGACCAGATATGGCAACAATTAAGAGGGACAGTGAAAAGAAATGAATAAGCTACCTAAGAAGCTTGTGTAAATGATTGGCAGAACTGGGATTAGCAGATATAGCAATAATAATAATAATAATAATAATAACCATTGCTTAGAAAAACAAGAAGTTGTGGAGAACCATGATCATCAACTTCCTGACGTGACGTGGCGTATAGAAGTAGATCAATCGAGCGATAAACCCAGAATCTATCGCAAAAAGGGACAGTTTTATTTTTACGATCAAGTTTTTCTGGTACAAGTCCCATTAGGTGATGGTAAGATTGTGTCACGCCAGCAGATTCTGTATCGACGTATTATCAGCAAATTACCACTGGAGTGAGTCGACGGTAGATGCTTGCCAAATTGTAGAAGTGGGTTAGAAAATCGGCCATCTGGATAAAAATTCGAGATTTGAAAAAAATGGCATGTCTTTTCGGTAAAACTGCCAATATTTCACCTCAGATGATGCGAAAAACGATTTGTTTACTAAAGGATAAAATTTACGTCCTGTCCAGATTCCAGAACAAAATATATTTGTTTTTTTCGTTTCTTTTGGATACAGTACAAGCAGGCAGTTCATTGGCCGAAACACCCATACATAAAGACGATAAGCATTCCGACATCTCCGTAAACATCGGCACATAACCGCACACTTTTCTGTGAGTCTGTGGGATCGGTTAAGACAAGCCTAGACATTTTAAGACATGCCTTGTACCTATTTACAGCGTAAGCGTGGGCTGGGTAATATTTGGCCACTGGCCTGGACGTCTGCGCTCAGGTTCCTGACGTAAAAAAAACGACTTTGTATCACAAGTCACTCCAGTTGGAGAGCAGGGCTTTTTTTATTTATTTATATATTCATATCGCCTAAGCAAGACATTTTACTGCACTGGTTTGCAAGGGGTTACATAGGAGGAAAGTTATGAGAAAGAGTGACAGGTTATAGGAGGTAGCCGGAAGTGAGTAAGAGAAGGATGGACGTGACCATAAAGTGAGGGATCAGTTTATATATTGAATATATCTAGTTTTTGAACTAACAGAACATTAAATATCCATAAAGTTTTGTTTTTTATAACATGAAACTAATAAATTATTTCATTTTCGCAAATATTTATACTACCTACACAAATACACAAATCAAGGTGACAAACAACTTATTTCTAAACTAATCCGCATTTAAATTCTATTTTTTTTTTTTTTTTTTTGATAGAGAGAAACTCATCTGAATTCTTTTTTATAATCGTATCGTCCCAAACAAAGCATTTTGCTGCAACTGTTTTGCAGGGGTTTACATAGGAGGAAAGTTATGAGAAAGAGTGACAGGTTATAGGGGGTGTCAGGAAGTTGGTAAGAGATGGATGAGAATACTGATGAGAGTGGAGTGGACGGAGAAAGGAGCATGAGAGAGAGGATGCAGGTTAGTGAGATAAGAGATGACTATTGATTTTACATTTAAATTCTTGGAGACTGTAGATGTCGGGAAAACAAGTAAACGGAAAGAAATTCCACAGGCGGGAAGAAATGCGAGAAAAGAAGCTCTTGAAATAGAATTTGCGTTTATATTTTATTGGTTTTTCGGTAAAAGGGTAGGACCTTGTTGCTAATCTTGTTGCTCGAGTAAATTCATATATAGGAGGCACCAGTGGGCTAAGTTCATCGGAGCAGAAGTGTAGAAGAGACACAGGGAAGCCACATTGCGCCGGGGAGAAAGTGACTGTATGTGCGCTGCCAATGCGGGCTCGATCACATTACAGATTCACCGCTGGATTCTGTCAAGGACATCTAGGTGGATAGCAGGATCACCCGACCAGATATGGCAGCAGTATTCAATGCACGGGCGGATGGTAGATTTATATATGTGCAGGATGGTTCCAGACGGTAAAAACCTTCCTGGTCCCCCACAGAGAAACGTCTTTCTTAGCAGCAGATTTAGCTATAGATCCACTTGAGGTCAGTTGTGAGAGTTAACACAAAGAGGCGCAGCGTTTTGCTTTCAGGGAGACTAGCCTGATCCATACTAACAAAATAAATAAAATTAAATTAAATTAAATTATTTAGCACTTCCGATATCATCTTCAGGGGTGTGAGTTTTGATGATAGATAGATAGATAGATAGATAGATAGAATTATTTATAATTGGAACTTTCTGTGTGTGTGTGTGTGTGTGTGTGTGTGTGTGTGTGTGTGTGTGTGTGTCCGTTACCTATAGACTCCGAAACGGCTGAACCGATTTTCTGGAAAATTTACACAATTGTACTATAATATATATATTGCATATTTGCGCAGCAATCCGTCTTTAATACATGTTTTGTTAAAACAACTCATAACTAATTATATTGATCATACCACTACATGCCTATCTAGACGATTCTCGTTACACCTACTCCAATAAGGACTAATTTAAACGCAGATTAAAACCTACTAACATCTATCTGTCACCGACCAGTAGAACTTACAAGTATAATAGCCTCATCCACATGTAAAAAATATTTACAAAAATGAAAGTACTGATAATAAAAAAAAATCCCACACTGAATAACCTAAACTGTGAACACGGCTACAATGTGCTGACCATATTTGTAAAATAAAACATTCATATAACACACATAAAAGACAAACACATCGATTTAACAAAAGAAACGAATAACCGAAAACACTCAGATATGCAAAGCTTTTAGGCAGTATTTACACACTTTGTGTCCAGAAAAAAACAAAACAAAAAAATCATTTGTAAAAACACAAAAAATATTAAAATAATAAAAATATTAATCGCGAAATGAGTCACACGCTTTGGCGACCAAACCCTTGTCCACAGGCCTTTTTGAAAGAAGAACGAAGACATGACGTCACCCTCGCTGAAGATGACACCAAAGACCATGACGGAGGAGGAAAACTTCGTATGCTTCACGACAGAAACCTTGTCGATGTCTTTGCAGATCCAACTGCCGTTCTGCCTGTTGTTCATCTGTTCCTGGAAAAAAAATTCTGTTGATATTTCTTATTGCTGACGTTATTTTTTTTTCTTTTTGTTAATGGCGAGAAGTTAAGGGAGTGCGTATGTGTGTCGGCAGGACATTTACCGGTTCAACGGATCGAAATTTCTCTTGTGACTTCGAGCCGGTGTCTTATTTGATCTCTGCTCCCTTCTGACTGCTTGGCCAATCGAGAAACGACGATAAGTAGTAACTCGCATCAAGTGATCCGATCGCAAATTTTTATTTGTCAGGTCAAAATCAAGAATCAAAATCAAGAATCAAAATCAAGAATCACTAATGTAGACACGGGCTAAATTTACTTTCGCCATTTTTTTCTTCAAAATTTGTGTTTCAGATATTTGCTGGAATGATATAGAATTTGTGTCCTATACACTTAAACTTTTGGAGATTGTAACTTTGTGGTGCAGTGGATATCGACTAGGAACGACAAATCATGTTACCGAGTTCGAATTCCAGTTGAATTCCTTGCATTCACTTACGCACAAATGCCCTTGAGAAAAGTATTAATCCGTCTCTTCCCTCTAGTTATGGGTTAAATAACAGGACAGATTGGGTTCTATAGCCTTGGCTGGCAACCAATCTACCGCAGAAAGCAATGGCAACCTACTGCGTGATAATCTTCTGCCCAGTCAGTCATGTTTCTTTCGAGATATGATCGCCTAAAGCGTGTATCGCCTATGGCACGTAACTGACTGAATATAATAGTTGAAAACATGATTAAGGCTTCTACTGGACATAAAATTGGGGATCAGCTTTATATTGTTATGAAGTAATAAACTGATCCCCCACTAATTACTACTTAACCCTCTAGGGCCATTCGTATCATATTTGATACAGTATTTCCCTATAAGGAAACATTTGGTATTTCCCTATAAGGAAACATTTGGTATTCATTACCTGAGCAGTCAGTACTGCTTTCATTTGAAATTTATAAAATATTTCTCTTAAAAAATTTTTCAGGAAAATATTTCTTTCAAGGCTTGTTTTCATACTGTATCAAATATGATACGAATGGCCCTAGAGGGTTAATAATATAATATGATTAAGGCTTCTACTTGTCATAAAGTGGGGGATCAGTTCTATATTGTTATGAAGTAATAAACAGATCCCCCACTAATATGATACGAATGGCCCTAGAGGGTTAATAATATATGATTAAGGCTTCTACTTGTCATAAAGTGGGGGATCAGTTCTATATTGTTATGAAGTAATAAACAGACCCCCACTAATATGATACGAATGGCCCTAGAGGGTTAATAATATAATATGATTAAGGCTTCTACTTGTCATAAAGTGGGGGATCAGTTCTATATTGTTATGAAGTAATAAACAGATCCCCCACTAATATGACACGAATGGCCCTAGAGGGTTAATAATATAATAGATCTGTTCCCCCTGTAGCTATGAGTCAAATAACAGGATAGATTGGGTTCTATAGCCTTGGCTGGCAACCAGTCTACCGCAGAAAGCAATGGCAACCTACTGCGTGATAATCTTCTGCCCAATCTGTCATGTTTCTTTTGAGACATGATCGCCCAAAGCGTGTATCATGTATGGCAATTAACCGGCTGACTATTAATGGAAACGTCTCAGAATGTTGCTTCAGAACTCTGGTTGACCGTATGGCTCTGGAGGAGGAATTCTCAATGCACCATACCCGGAACGTCGAAAAAAAAGGCGATGAGCATGGTTTTACATAGCGAAATCGCAGGCCACAACATAGACGGGATCACGAATTTCTCAACTTCTGAATGAACTCAGCGATTTCACTCGTCCTATTCGCACATGAAGGTCAACGCTAGCTCTAAATACACCCGCAACTGTGTGCTGCCATCCGTTGGTACGCTACAGAACTATTCCGAAAACTTTTTGATACAACCTCTATGTATTAACTTATAACAATACCTCCGACAATATCAAACATGTAAATAAGTTCAAAATTCTTTACATTCAGTCAAATTTCCTCCTGTTGTGCCGATGACAGGAATAGTAAACTTTAATGAAAAAATGTCATTGTATAAAAGTCAAAGGTCAATAAAGAACTCTCCAACCCCACCTTTGCCATAACAAAAGTCTAAATCCAAATTACGCTCACCAGCTGGTCAAGATTTCACGAGTCATCAAGTCTCGGGCTGACGTGACGAGAATGAAGACGAGATTTTGGAGCAAATAAAATAAATGGGCAAGAGGCGGAAAATGAAAATCTTGACAACTATAATCACTTTGAGGTCATTATTGGACGACCTGGATGAAGCTGTCTTTCCATTTTTATGGAATTTGGCTGTAAATTTCATATTTTGACTTAAGAACAAAAAAATGTAATTGTAACCGGAAAGAAACGAGCGGCGAATGAAAGTTTTGTACCGTTCTGCAAAATGGCGACATCAATGGAAGTGTATTTTGTGAAAGAAAGAAATAAAAGCAAGAAATGAATCGAAAAAGGAAAAGAAATATAAATATAGTGAAAGGAAGAAAGAATTAAATTAAAAGAAAGAAGAATGAAAATAAAAGAAAGAAAATGGGAATATTGTAAAGAAAAAAAGAAAAAATGCGTAAGAAAGAAAAAGAAAAGACTGAATGGCGCGTAAAAACGAAAGACAGAAAGAAACAAAGAAAAATGAATGAATGAATGAATGAATGAATGAAAGCAAAAGAATGAAAGCAAAAATGAAAAAAAGAATCCGAGAAAGAAATCAAAAGAATAAATATAATGAATGAAAAAACAAAATAAAGAAAAAACGATAAAGAAGAACAAAAAATTATCTTAAGAATGAAATCAAAAAAATGAAGGAAGAATCAAAGAAAGAAAGAAAAATAAAGTAAAAAAGTGATTAAATATCACGAAAGAAAGAAGGAAAGAAAGAACGAACGAACGAAAGAAAGGAACAAATAAAATATCCAAAAATAAAAATAAAACAGAAAGAAGAATCTTCTGAAGAAAGAAAGTAAAAAGAGAATGAATATACTGAAAGAAAGAAAGAGAGAAAGAAAGAAGAAAGACAGAAATGAAAAACTTATCCAAAGAAAGAACGAAAGAAAGAAAAGTGAATGTCGTGAAAGAAAGAAAGAAAGAAAGAAAGAAATGAAAAAAATTTCCAAAGAAAGTAAGAAATTAAAAAATTATCCAAAGACAGGAAAAAAAAAATAAGAAAGAAATGAAAAAATTATCCAAAGAAAGAAAGAAAGAAAGAAAAGTGAATGTCGTGAAAGAAAGAAAGAAAGAAAGAAAGAATTACCCAAAGAAAGAAAGAAAGAAAAAAGAGAATGACGTGAAAGAAAGAAAGAAGAAAGAAATGAATAAAATATCCAAAGAAAGAAAAAAAGAAAGAAGGAAGAAAGAAATGAAAAAAATTAACCAAAGAAAGAAACAAAGAAGCATGGATGCCGTGAAAGAAAGAAAAAAAGAAAGAAAGAAATGAAAAAATTATCCAAAGAAAAAAAGAAATAAAGAAGAAATGAAAAAATTATCTAAAGAAAGAAAGACAAAAAGAAAAGTGAATGATGTGAAAGAAAGAAAGAAAGAAGGAAATTTGAAAATTACCCAAAGAAAAAAAAAAGAAAGAAGAAAGAAAGAAATACAAAAATATCCAAATAAAGAAAGAAAGAAAAGTGAATGCTGTGAAAGAAAGAAAGAAAGAAAGAAAGAAGGAAATTTGAAAATTACCCAAAGAAAAAAAAAAAGAAAGAAGAAAGAAAGAAATACAAAAATATCCAAATAAAGAAAGAAAGAAAAGTGAATGCTAAGAAAGAAAGAAAGAAAGAAAGAAAGAAAGAAAGAAAGAAAGAAAGAAGGAAATTTGAAAATTACCCAAAGAAAAAAAAAAGAAAGAAGAAAGAAAGAAATACAAAAATATCCAAAGAAAGAAAGAAAGAAAAGTGAATGCTGTGAAAGAAAGAAAGAAAGAAAGAAAGAAAGAAAGAAAGAAAGAAAGAAAATTACATACGACAAGAGGTCGATCCCTAATTTTTCATCTCAAACACAAACGGCCATCACAAGCAAGAACTCAAAAGGCGCGCTCATCAAAGTGCCTTTCGTTCTCCATGAGTTGAACCTTTTGCGACGGCACCTGATTACCTGCGCGACATCCGAGCTGACCAGTCTCAAGGGCCACATTCGCTCTGATCTATGCTGTGGTCGCCATGCGGTCTGTGGTCTCTTTCAGATGAGTCTATCTTGCCGAGCTTCTACAAAACGTAATCGTCCCTAACCGGGATCATTTGTATTTCTCTAACCCCACCCCTTTACCCAGATGTGATACATGGTCAGTTTAATTTTGGATCCTATACGCATACATATGAACCAAGGACAAAATGTTCCAGTTATTCCAAAACCACTGTCAGTCATACATGATACACGCTTGGACGATCATGTCTGGAAAGAGACATGACTGACTAGGCAAATTCTTTTCCCGCAATCAGTTGCCGTTAATTTCTACTGTTGGCTGGTTGCCAACCAAGGCTATCTATCTATCTATCTATCTATCTATCTATCTATCTATCTATCTATCTCGGTTTTTCATATCTATCTATCTATCTATCTATCTATCTATCTATCTATCTATCTATCTATCTAGTCTGTTCATATCTATCTATCTATCTATCTATCTATCTATCTCAGTCTGTTCATATCTATCTATCTATCTATCTATCTATCTATCTATCTATCTATCTATCTATCTATCTATCAGTCTGTCTATCTATCTATCTATCTATCTATCTATCTATCTATCTATCTATCTATCTCAGTCTGTTCATATCTATCTATCTATCTATCTATCTATCTATCTATCTATCTATCTATCTATCCCAGTATGTTTCTATCTATCTATCTATCTATCTATCTATCTATCTATCTATCTATCTATCTCAGTTTGTTCATATCTATCTATCTATCTATCTATCTATCTCGGTTTTTCATATCTATCTATCTATCTATCTATCTATCTATCTATCTATCTATCCCAGTATGTTCGTATCTATCTATCTATCTATCTATCTATCTATCCCAGTCTGTTTCTATCTATCTATCTATCTATCTATCTATCTATCTATCTATCTATCTATCTATCTGCTCTGCTATTCAAGTCAGTTATGTCTTTTACGTGATATATGCTCGGGCGATTATGTCTGGAAAAAAACATGCATGACTGAGCAGAAAATTCTCCTACAATCGGTTGCGATTACTTTCTTCGGTAGACTGGTTGCCAAACAAGGCTATAGAACCAAATCTGTCCTGCTATTTGAATCAGTTGGTTAAGTGTCACGCGTGATACAAGCTTGGACAATCATTTCTCGAAAGAGACATGACTAACTGGGTAGAATATTTTCCTGTAGCAGGTTGCCATTACTTTCTGTGGTAGACTGTTTGCCAACCAAGGCTATAGAACCCAATCTGTCCTACTATTAAACCCATCGATGAAGGAAAAATCGGATTAATATCTTGCCCAAGGGTTTTTGTGCGTAAGTGAATACCACAAATTGAACTAGAATTCGAACTTGGCTCTCCGATTTCTCGTTCCGAGACGATATCCACTGCACCACAACACACAAATACCATGGACAAAAAATATGAGAAACGATAAACTTTTAAGGAAAATGGAAACAAAAAGGACACGTATTGGAATCCGAAAAATACAGTTGAAACTTCTCGGGTATATAATAAGAAAATAAGGCTTAGAAAATATAACACTCATAAGTCCTATTGAAGGCAATCGAGACAGGGGAAAGCAGCGCATAACCTACTTAACGAAATGGTTGAAAGAACAGGGATTAGGAGAGATAGCAAAACATTTCTAACAGCTAACAAATCAGGAAGTTGTGGAGAATCATGATCGCCAACGTTCTGACGTGACAAGACGTATAGAACAAGACCAAGCGTGCGATAAGGCTGGAATCTATCGGTAACAGAATACTTACTTTTAGTTTGGAGCAGGTAAGATTGTGTTGCGACAGCGGAATCTGCCTCAACTGACCATCAGGAAATTCCTAATAGAGCGAGTGTTGGTTTAAGAGACTGACTAAAAATACGTAAGGTTCTTCTTCATGCGCCGTGTCCCTTAAGGAGGCGGGCGATTGTGGACTTGCACTTGGCTCTGTCTCTTGTCGCTCACAACATTCTTCATCTTGGTATCTCTCCCAAAACTCGCTCCGCAATCCATTTTCTCAAGCTTATCAGTTAAGTCTCCCGTTGCTCTCCGCTGTCTCTCTTTCTTTCTATCCATCCTGTAAGTATTAAATTCTCCAGGCCCTTCTTCCTCATTACATGTCTCAGAAATCTCTTTCTTATATTATGTATAAGAGAGATATGGCCAGTGTGATAGATAGATAGATAGATAGATAGATAGATAGATAGATAGATAGATATGATAGATATGAGATAGATAGATAGATAGATAGATAGATAGATAGATAGATAGATAGATAGATAGATAGATAGATAGATATGAGCAGACTGTGATAGATAGATAGATAGATAGATAGATAGATAGATAGATAGATAGATATGAGATAGATAGATAGATAGATAGATAGATAGATAGATAGATAGATAGATAGATAGATAGATAGCTAGAACAGACAGGGATAGATAGATAGATAGATAGATAGATAGATAGATAGATAGATAGATATGAGCAGACTGTGATAGATAGATAGATAGATAGATAGATAGATAGATAGATAGATATGAATAGATGAGATAGACTAGATAGATAGATAGATAGATAGATAGATAGATAGATAGATAGAATAGATAGAACAGACTAGATAGATAGATAGATAGATAGATAGATAGATAGATAGATAGATAGATATGAGCAGGCTGAGATAGATAGATAGATAGATAGATAGATAGATAGATAGATAGATAGATAGATAGATAGATAGATGATATGAACAGATAGATAGATAGATAGATAGATAGATAGATAGATAGATATGAGCAGACTGTGATAGATAGATAGATAGATAGATAGATAGATAGATAGATAGATAGAACAGACTGAGATAGATAGATAGATAGATAGATAGATAGATAGATAGATAGATAGATATAGCAGACTGAGATAGATAGATAGATAGATAGATAGATAGATAGATAGATAGATAGATAGATATGAACAGACTGAGATAGATAGATAGATAGATAGATAGATAGATAGATAGATAGATAGATAGATAGATAGATAGATAGATAGCAATCAGACATTAGGATTAGGATTTTTATTTATTAGGAATGTGATTTCTTCTTCTTCTTCTTCTTCTTCTTCTCCTTCTTCTTTATGTTCCGTGTCCCTTCAGGACGCAGGCGATCATGGACTTCCACTTGACTCTCTCTCTTGTCGCTTTCAAAATTCTTCTTCTTGGTATCTCTTCCAAACCCCGCTCTGCCATCCATTTGCTCAGGCCTAACAAGTATGTCTCGTGCTGCTTTCCCCTGTCTCTCTAAAAAAAATTATAGCACCTTAAAGCGACTGAATCATTTGGTACGATCCAAAGAGAACATTGACAAGAACCCTGATTTACACGAGATTCAAAAGCTATAATTCCTCTTTTCTCTCTTCGGCGAAGATAATCATCCGACCGTAAACAATTCTTTTTTTTTTCTTAGTTTCGTTGCTGTAATTATTTTTTCTGCTGTCATGAAACGGAAAAATATGGCGTCAATTACTAAGTCTGCCGTTAGGAAAGTCAGTTCCCTGTGCCGTGATAGAAATTTTTTTTACCTCAGACTCTATTTTACATATTCTACCATTCGTCCTTGTTTTGAAAAGTGCTGCCACATCTGGTCAGGTATTTCTGTTCTGTTGTGTATTTAGAGATTCTCGATAAAATGCAAATCCGATTATCGATTATCGCGTAGTAAGTTTCTGTGGTAGACTGGTTGCCAGCCAAGGCTGTAGAACCCAATCTGTCCTGTTATTTAACCCATAACTGGAAGGCAGAAACATAATAATACCTTTCCCATAGGGTATTTGTGCGTAAGTGAATGCAAGGATTTCAACTGAATGTGCGTTGTGGTGCATTTGATATCGAAAAATCGCGGTGTCGAGTTCGAAGTCTCTTCTATAAATATTTTCATGGTTTCTCCTCTGATGAACTTAGGTCACTGGTGCCCCCTCCACAAGAATTTACTCAGGCAACCAGACTGGCAACAAGATCCCACCATTTTACAGTTAGATCTACCAAATTTAGGCAACAATTCTACTCCATCAGCTTCTTTCTCGCGCTTCCCGCCTGTAGAACTCCCTTCCATATACTTGCTTTCCTGACAGCTACCACCTCCAAGAATTTAAATGCAAATTATCCACTTAGCTCCAGCCCTTTCCTCATCACCCCGTGCATCTTGTTCTTTTCCTTTCTCTCTACCTTTGTATCTGTCTTCATTTCTCTGTTTACAACCATCCGTCCGTGCATGGAGTACTGCTGCCATTTATGGTCAGGTGCCCCTGCCGTTCTCCTCAGTGTTCTTGACAGTCGCCAAAGGAGAGTCTGTAATGTGATAGGTACTGATCTGGCGGCTCGACTGCAGCCACTTCCCCATCGTCGAAATGTGGCCTCCCTTTGTCTGTTCTATAAATACTTTCATGGCTTCTGCTCAGACGAACTTAAGTCACTAATGCCTCCTCAACAGGTGTTTACTCGTGCAACCAGACTGGCAACTGGGTCCCACCCATTCACAGTCAGGTTAGCCAAATGCAGACGACAATTCTACTCCTGCAGCTTCCTCTCTCGCACTTCCCGCCTGTGGAACTCGCTCCCGTATTCTTGATTTCCTGACGGCTACAATCTCCAGAAATTTAAATGCAAAGTCAATACTCATCTACTAACCACTGGACTCTAGCTCTCTCCCCTCCCCTGTATAACCTTCCCTTTCTCTCCACCTATGTATCTGTCATCGCACCTGCTTTCTCAGCTTTCTATTGTTCCTTTCTAACTAGTTTGTACTCCTCACTCTTTTCTAATTAATCTTTTTACATTTATGTAGCCCCTTGTACATCAGTGGCGTTTCTGCCTTGCTCGGGGTGAAATGATTAAAAAAAAAAATCATTCTCTTGCCCTTTCTTTTTTACCCCTGTGACTGGTTCGTTTTTATCTTCACTCTCCCCCTGTCTAAAATTTTAACTTTCCTATCTAGCCCCCTGCACATCAGTGGCAGTACCACCTTGTTTGAGGTGAAATGATTTTAAAAAAACTTCTAGGGTCCTTATAATAGTCTCGCTGTATAAGATGAATAAATCCGGCGAGAAGACACATCCTTGTCTTAAGAGTAAAATTCTGTTTAGTAAAATATATTTTCACGCGAGCAACGAGGAAGTTTAAAGAAAAATGAAAAACTTATACTTATCACCAGGAAGACAAAGAACATTTAATGAGGAAAGAAGGCTTAGAAAATTTGATACTCACATGATAGCTTCAAGACAAATGGGATTAGGCAAAAAAACATAGAGCCTAGCTAGCGAGTTTTAGTAAATGGATCGCAAAACAGGGCATAAATCACAAAAAAAGATAAAATATATTAAGAGCTACAAAGGACAGGAAAGTATGGAGATCCATGATCACAAACAGTCAGAAGGGACACGGAAGATTGAAGAAGAGCTTGTGTTATTTAGAGAGATAACTAAATGGTAAAATACATAAAGACAATAGACAAGAAGTTGTGAAGAGCCATGATTATCAACGTCCTTAAGTGATACGGCAAAGAAGAAGAAGAAGAAGAAGAAGAAGAAGAAAGTTTTATTCTAAATTGTTGCACTATAAATATGCCCTTGTGTCGGTTTAAGCTTTTTCTTCTTCTATGTGCCCTGTCCCTTCAGGACGTAGGCGATCATGGATTTCCACGTTTCCCTATCCCTGGTGGCTCTGAGCACGCCTTCTGTTAAACCATGCAACCCACGTTCCGTCACCCACCTGATTAGGTCCTTCAAATATGTTATCCGTTGCTTCCCCTGTCTCTTTTTCCTTCTATCTGGCCTGTTAGTATCAGGTTCTCCAAGCCCTCCTTCCTCATTGCATATCCCAGGAACTTCAGTTTTCTCTTCCTGATGCTCAGTATTAATTTCCTTTTTGTTTCCATCATTTCTAAGACTTCCTCATTGCTCACATGCTCGATCCATGATATTCGCAGCATCTTTCTGTAGAACCACAGTTGCTTCAAGTTTTTCCTTCATCTTTGATGATATTGTCCAGCATTCACTGCCATATTAAAGAACTGACAGCACATAGTAATCCAGTACTCTCTTCCTTGTTTCTAGCGAAATTGTCCTGTTTCTTAATACTTTACTTAACTTCTGGAATGCTTCCTTTGCCATGTCAATTCGCCTTCGGATTTCTGTGTCGCACTTTCCGTCTTCTGTTATAACGCTCCCGAGGTATTTAAAAATTTTGTACCTGCTTGATTCTGGTATCCCCCACCTGTATTTGGTATTTTGGGCTGTCCTTTTTTACTGATGATTATGTATTCGGTTTTCGTGCAGTTTATTTGTAGTCCTTTCTTGTTACTTTCTTCAGCTACCTTCTGTAGGAGGTCTTGTAGTTTCCTTCATGTGTCTGCTATCAGCATTGTATCATCTGGGTTAAGCTTAGTAAAAGATAAAAAAAGAGAATCCATTTTGTAACATACGTCGTCGCCTGTGAATGTTACTTGCCTACGATTGGTCCACCCTGATGTGATCGAATTATTTATTGGTTTGAAAAGACCGTAAGAATGCGAATCGATCCTTCTGTAATAATCAAGGTTTACGATAATTGTGAGGTAACCTCTGCGCCATAGCGAGGATCACCTTATTTTATTTATTATATGATATTTACTCGTTTGTTTATTGCTTTTATATTGTTTTATTTTTATTGGAAGGGAGATTACTTTCATATTTTCTTCTTTCTTTCTTTTTCTTCTCTTTTTTTTTTCTTTATTTATCTTCTTTTTCCTCCATTTTTTCGCTTTTTTCTTTTTGTCTTTATGGCTTTTCTTCTTTTTCTTTTTTATTTCTATTCTTTTTTCACTTTTTCTCTTTTTCTTTTTTCTCTTCTTTTTTGTCTTTTTCTTCATTTTTTCTTAATTTTTCTTTTTTTCCTTTCTTCTCATTTTGTCATTTTTTATTTAAATTTTTCTCTTTTTTCCTATTTTTTTCTTTCTTTTTTATCTTTGATCTTTGATTTCTGTCTTTCTTTTTTATATTTTTCTTCATTTATATTCTTTTTTCTTTATTTTTCTTTTTAATCGTTCATCTTTTTCTCTTTTACTTTTTTCTTTTTTCTTTTTTGCTCTTTTTCTTTTTCTTTTATCTCCTTTTCTTTGTTGTTCTTTTTATTTCTTTTTTCTCTTTTACTTTTTCTTCTCTTTCTTCTTTTTTATCTTTTCCTTCATTTTTTGTTTTTTGTTTTTGTTTTTGTTTTTTGTTTTTTGTTTTTTCTTTTCCATTTTTTCTTCATTCATATTTTTATTTCCTTTTTCGTTTTTCTCTTTTTCTTTTTCTTCTCTTTCTTCTTTTTTATCTTTTCCTTCATTTTTTGATTTTTGTTTTTGTTTTTGTTTTTTGTTTTTTCTTTTCCTTTTTTTCTTCATTCATATTTTTATTTCCTTTTTCTTTTTTCTCTTTTTCTTTTTCTTCTCTTTCTTCTTTTTTATCTTTTCTTTCATTTTTTTCTTTTTTGCTTTTGTTTTTGTTTTTTCTTTTTGTTTTTGTTTTTTCTTTTTTCTTTTCCTTTTTTCTTCATTCATATTTTATTTCCTTTTTCTTTTTTCTCTTTTTCTTTTTCTTCTCTTTCTTCTTTTTTCTCTTTTTCCTTCATTTTTTTCTTAATGCTTTTTTCTTTCTTTTCGTCCTTTTTTCATTTAACTTTTTCCGTTTTTACTTTTTTCTCTTTTTTCTTTTTTTTTTCTTTTTTATCTTAAATCCTTGATTTCTGATTTTCTTTTTTCTATTTTTCTTAATTTTTTTTTTTTTCATTTTTCATTTTAATCATTCATCTTTTTTCTCTTTTACTTTTTTTTTATTTTACTTTAATTTTTTTTTTTAAATCTACCTTCTTGGTTATGGCCATATAGCATGAAAGCATTGCACTCCCGTACGATGACTAAAGTCAAACAACCTCAAGCCTGATCAGATGGTTGACCGCTGGTTCTGTTAGCCAGGTAAGGTAGTGGATACATTCCAATGTCAGTAGGGTTGATTATATTTGCTTAAAAGCAATTACCCTTCAGAAATATGAGAATCCACTTCTTCTTCCTCCTAGCTATGGATTAATTAGTAATATTTGTATCACTATGTCATTATTATGTCCAAAAAGATCTTACAACCTAAGAATAATTCCTAGATTTAAATAACCTATAAAAGGTTGATAAACCGTAAAAAACGAATACATAGATCATTCTGCCTTATGATCATTCTTTTCTAATCCCCCCCCTTTTTTTTACTTGTAGGTCACGCCTTCCTCGGCGTTCTCTGTCTTTTTATAACAACAGTTTTTATATCTCAACATCATTCAGTTAAGCGCCATACACACTTTGGGCGATCATGTCTCTTTCGAGACATGACTGACTGGGCAGAAGCTTATCACGCAGTAAGTTGCCATTGCTTTCTGCGGTAGACTGGTTGCCAGCCAAGGCTATAGAACCTAAATTGTTTAATTATTTAACCCATGACTGAAGGGAAGAGACGGATTAATACCTTTCCCAATGGTATTTGTGTGTAAGTGAATGCAAGGAATTTAACTGGAATTCGAACTCGTCACTCCGATTTGTCGTTTCGAGTCGATATCCACTGCACCATAATGCACATAAAGTATCGCTTAGAAATCAGGACAAGGGCTGCGCTTCTCACAAAGTGTGAAAAACTTGAGTAGAAAACCTGTGAAGAAATACCTGTGCAGGTATTTATTGAGCTTCTTTGATTCGCCATCTTCTACACACGAAGTTGATCAGACTGATATCTTAAGCCATCTGTGGTCCTGGGCATGACGGTAAACTGCATCCAGCAGCAAGGCCTCTGATTGGGAGGTTGTGAGGATCATGAAACTACCTCTTAATTACTGTTGTTCTCGGGTCCACCCTGACCCGGAGTGATAGCACCTGTTAGGGTCCCAGCTATGGGCAAATAGTTAACCCCAAACTGGGGCCAAAACACTATGAAAGTATAAAAATACACTTTTATAGAAATATATATATAAAAATAGACTTTTATAGAAAAATATACATTTTTGAAGGAAAAATATTACCAACAATACATTTTTGAAGAAAAAATTATTATCATAACACATTTTTGAAAGAAAAAAATATTCCCATCAAAACATTTTTGAATACAAAACTAGAAGACTTTTTCAGTTTTCTAAAATAAAAAAGAATAAAAACAAAAAAATTTCATTAAAATCTGACTAAATCAACCTTCTCACTATAACCGAACATTTTAAAAAATACCTTAAAACCTCGCCTTTTTGGCATTAAATCACCCACAGATGTTGTATGCCATTGAACATAACTCAAAACTCAAGCAAAATAAACAGGTCTAAACTGGAAGGAGGAAATTACTCTATCACCTGCGAGGATTGCCAGAAAGAATATATTGGCGAAAGCTGACTGAATCAACGTTCTCACTATATCCGAACATTTTAAAAAATACCTTAAAACCTCGCCTTTTTGGCATTAAATCACCCACAGATGTTGTATGCCATTGAACATAACTCAAAACTCAAGCAAAATAAACAGGTCTAAACTGGAAGGAGGAAATTACTCTATCACCTGCAAGGATTGCCAGAAAGAATATATTGGCGAAATCTGACTGAATCAACGTTCTCACTATATCCGAACATTAAAAAAATACCTTAAAACCTCGCCTTTTTGGCATTAAATCACCCACAGATGTTGTATGCCATTGAACATAACTCAAAACTCAAGCAAAATAAACAGGTCTAAACTGGAAGGAGGAAATTACTCTATCACCTGCGAGGATTGCCAGAAAGAATATATTGGCGAAAGCTGACTGAATCAACGTTCTCACTATATCCGAACATTTTAAAAAATACCTTAAAACCTCGCCTTTTTGGCATTAAATCACCCACAGATGTTGTATGCCATTGAACATAACTCAAAACTCAAGCAAAATAAACAGGTCTAAACTGGAAGGAGGAAATTACTCTATCACCTGCAAGGATTGCCAGAAAGAATATATTGGCGAAATCTGACTGAATCAACGTTCTCACTATATCCGAACATTAAAAAAATACCTTAAAACCTCGCCTTTTTGGCATTAAATCACCCACAGATGTTGTATGCCATTGAACATAACTCAAAACTCAAGCAAAATAAACAGGTCTAAACTGGAAGGAGGAAATTACTCTATCACCTGCGAGGATTGCCAGAAAGAAATATTATTGGCGAAATCTGACTGAATCAACGTTCTCACTATATCCGAACATTAAAAAAATACCTTAAAACCTCGCCTTTTTGGCATTAAATCACCC
Source organism: Ascarosepion bandense (assembly GCA_037127315.1). Taxonomy (NCBI): domain Eukaryota; kingdom Metazoa; phylum Mollusca; class Cephalopoda; order Sepiida; family Sepiidae; genus Ascarosepion; species Ascarosepion bandense. The sequence goes on along the minus strand of JBBBDQ010001034.1, from coordinate 2,358,250 downwards.
ACATATGTTGTATGCCATTGAACATAACTCAAAACTCAAGCAAAATAAACAGGTCTAAACTGGAAGGAGGAAATTACTCTATCACCTGCAAGGATTGCCAGAAAGAATATATTGGCGAAATCTGACTGAATCAACGTTCTCACTATAACCGAACATTTTAAAAAATACCTTAAAACCTCGCCTTTTTGGCATTAAATCACCCACAGATGTTGTATGCCATTGAACATAACTCAAAACTCAAGCAAAATAAACAGGTCTAAACTGGAAGGAGGAAATTACTCTATCACCTGCAAGGATTGCCAGAAAGAATATATTGGCGAAATCTGACTAAATCAACGTTCTCACTATATCCGAACATTTTAAAAAATACCTTAAAACCTCGCCTTTTTGGCATTAAATAACCCACAGATGTTGTATGCCATTGAACATAACTCAAAACTCAAGCAAAATAAACAGGTCTAAACTGGAAGGAGGAAATTACTCTATCACCTGCAAGGATTGCCAGAAAGAATATATTGGCGAAATCTGACTAAATCAACGTTCTCACTATATCCGAACATTTTAAAAAATACCTTAAAACCTCGCCTTTTTGGCATTAAATCACCCACAGATGTTGTATGCCATTGAACATAACTCAAAACTCAAGCAAAATAAACAGGTCTAAACTGGAAGGAGGAAATTACTCTATCACCTGCAAGGATTGCCAGAAAGAATATATTGGCGAAATCTGACTAAATCAACGTTCTCACTATATCCGAACATTTTAAAAAATACCTTAAAACCTCGCCTTTTTGGCATTAAATCACCCACAGATGTTGTATGCCATTGAACATAACTCAAAACTCAAGCAAAATAAACAGGTCTAAACTGGAAGGAGGAAATTACTCTATCACCTGCAAGGATTGCCAGAAAGAATATATTGGCGAAATCTGACTGAATCAACGTTCTCACTATAACCGAACATTTTAAAAAATACCTTAAAACCTCGCCTTTTTGGCATTAAATCACCCACAGATGTTGTATGCCATTGAACATAACTCAAAACTCAAGCAAAATAAACAGGTCTAAACTGGAAGGAGGAAATTACTCTATCACCTGCGAGGATTGCCAGAAAGAATATATTAGCGAAATGTGACTGAATCAACGTTCTCACTATATCCGAACATTTTAAAAAATACCTTAAAACCTCGCCTTTTTGGCATTAGATCACCCACAGATGTTGTATGCCATTGAACATAACTCAAAACTCAAAGCAAAATAAACAAGGTCTAAACTGGAAGGAGAAATTACTCTATCACCTGCAAGGATTACTAGAAAGAATATATTGGCGAAATCTGGCCCAGAATCAACGTTCTGCTATATCCGAACATTAAGAAAAATACTTAAAACCTCGCCCTTTTTGGTAATCACCCACAGATGTTGTATGCCATTGAACATAACTCAAAACTCAAGCAAAATAAACAGGTCTAAACTGGAGAAGTACTCCTATCACTGCAGGATTATGAAAGAATATATTGGCGAAATCTGACTAAATCAACGTTCTCACTATATCCGAACATTTTAAAAATACCCTTTGACTCCTCGCCTTGCACTGGCATTAAATCACCCACAGATGTTGTATAGCTGAACATAACTCAAAACTCAAGCAAAATAAACAGGTCTAAACTGGAAGGAGAATTACTCTATCACCTGCAAGGATTGCCAGAAAGAATATATTGGCAGAATCTGACTAAATCAACGTTCTCACTATATCTAGACATTTTAAAAAATACCTTAAAACCTCGCCTTTTTGGCATTAAATCACCAACAGATGTTGTATGCCATTGAACATAACTCAAAACTCAAGCAAAATAAAACAGGTCTAAACTGGAAGGAAATTACTCTATCTGCAAGGGTACCCGAAGAATATATTGGCGAAATCTTGACTAAATCAACGTTCTCACTATATCCGAACATTTTTAAAAATACCTTAAAACCTCGCCTTTTTGGCATTAAATCACCCACAGATGTTGTATGTACATTGAACGTAACTCAAAACTCAAGCAAAATAAACAGATTCAAGCTGGAAGGAGGAAATTTACTCCATCACCTGCAAGGATTGCCAGAAAGAATATATTGTGAAATCTGACTAAATCAACGTTCTCACTATATCCGAACATTTTAAAATACCTTAAAAACATAACCTTTTGGCATTAAATCACCCACAGAGGTTGTATGCCATTGAACATAACTCAAAACTCAAGCAAAATAAACAGGTCTAAACTGGAAGGAGGAAATTATTCTATCACCTGCGAGGATTGCCAGAAAGAATATATTAGCGAAATCTGACTGAATCAACGTTCTCCTTCCTATATCCGACCATTTTAAAAAATACCTTAAAACTCCTTACTTTTTGGCATTAAATCACCCACAGATGTTGTATGCCATTGAACATAACTCAAAGCTCAAGGCAAAATAAACAGGTCTAAACTGGAAGGAGGAAGTACTCTATCCACCTGTAAGTTGCCAGAAAGAATATATTGGCAGAATCTGACTAAATCAACGTTCTCACTATATCCGAACATTTTAAAAATACCTTAAACCTATTACTTTTGGCATTAAATCACCCACAGATGTTGTATGCCATTGAACATAACTCAAAACTCAAGCAAAATAAACAGGTCTAAACTGGAAGGAGAATTACTCTATCACCTGCAAGGATTGCCAGAAAGAATATATTGGCGAAATCTGACTAAATCAACGTTCTCACTATATCCGAACATTTAAAAAATACCTTAAAACCTCGCCTTTTGGCATTAAATCACCCACAGATGTTGTATGCCATTGAACATAACTCAAAACTCAAGCAAAATAAACGAGTCTAAGCTGGAAGGAGAATTACTCTATCACCTGCAAAGGATTGCCAAGAAAGAATATATTGGCGAAATCTGACTAAATCAACGTTCTCACTATATCCGAACATTTTAAAAAATACCTTAAAACCTCGCCTTTTGACATTAAATCACCCACAGAGAGGTTGTATGCCATTGAACATAACTCAAAACTCAAGCAAAATAAACAGGTCTAAACTGGAAGGAGAAGTACTCTATCACCTGCGAGGATTGCCAGAAAGAATATATTGGCGAAATCTGACTGAATCAACGTTCTCAATATATCCGAACATTTTAAAAAATACCTTAAAACCTCGCCTTTTTGGCATTAAATCACCCACAGATGTTGTATGCCATTGAACATAACTCAAAACTCAAGCAAAATAAACAGGTCTAAACTGGAAGGAGGAAATTACTCTATCACCTGCAAGGATTGCCAGAAAGAATATATTGGCGAAATCTGACTAAATCAACGTTCTCACTATATCCGAACATTTTAAAAAATACCTTAAAACCTCGCCTTTTTGGCATTAAATCACCCACAGATGTTGTATGCCATTGAACATAACTCAAAACTCAAGCAAAATAAACAGGTCTAAACTGGAAGGAGGAAATTACTCTATCACCTGCAAGGATTGCCAGAAAGAATATATTGGCGAAATCTGACTAAATCAACGTTCTCACTATATCCGAACATTTTAAAAAATACCTTAAAACCTCGCCTTTTTGGCATTAAATCACCCACAGATGTTGTATGCCATTGAACATAACTCAAAACTCAAGCAAAATAAACAGGTCTAAACTGGAAGGAGGAAATTACTCTATCACCTGCAAGGATTGCCAGAAAGAATATATTGGCGAAATCTGACTAAATCAACGTTCTCACTATATCCGAACATTTTAAAAAATACCTTAAAACCTCGCCTTTTTGGCATTAAATCACCCACAGATGTTGTATGCCATTGAACATAACTCAAAACTCAAGCAAAATAAACAGGTCTAAACTGGAAGGAGGAAATTACTCTATCACCTGCAAGGATTGCCAGAAAGAATATATTGGCGAAATCTGACTGAATCAACGTTCTCACTATATCCGAACATTTTAAAAAATACCTTAAAACCTCGCCTTTTTGGCATTAAATCACCCACAGATGTTGTATGCCATTGAACATAACTCAAAACTCAAGCAAAATAAACAGGTCTAAACTGGAAGGAGGAAATTATTCTATCACCTGCGAGGATTGCCAGAAAGAATATATTGGCGAAATCTGACTAAATCAACGTTCTCACTATATCCGAACATTTTTAAAAAATACCTTAAAACCTCGCCTTTTTGGCATTAAATCACCCACAGATGTTGTATGCCATTGAACATAACTCAAAACTCAAGCAAAATAAACAGGTCTAAATGGAAGGAGAAATTACTCTATCACCTGCAAGGATTGCCAGAAAGAATATATTGGCGAAATCTGACTAAATCAACGTTCTCACTATATCCGAACATTTTAAAAAATACCTTAAAACCTCGCCTTTTTGGCATTAAATCACCCACAGATGTTGTATGCCATTGAACATAACTCAAAACTCAAACAAAATAAACCGGTCTAAACTGGAAGGAGGAAATTACTCTATCACCTGCAAGGATTGCCAGAAAGAATATATTGGCAGAAATCTGACTAAATCAACGTTCTCACTATATCCGAACATTTTAAAATACCTTAAAACCTCGCCTTTTTGGCATTAAATCACCCACAGATGTTGTATGCCATTGAACATAACTCAAAACTCAAGCAAAATAAACAGGTCTAAACTGGAAGGAGGAAATTACTCTATCACCTGCAAGGATTGCCAGAAAGAATATATTGGCGAAATCTGACTAAATCAACGTTCTCACTATATCCGAACATTTTAAAAATACCTTAAAACCTCGCCTTTTTGGCATTAAATCACCCACAGATGTTGTATGCCATTGAACATAACTCAAAACTCAAGCAAAATAAACAGGTCTAAACTGGAAGGAGGAAATTACTCTATCACCTGCAAGGATTGCCAAGAAAGAATATATTGGCAGAAATCTGACTAAATCAACGTTCTCACTATATCGAACATTTTAAAAAATACCTTAAAACCTCGCCTTTTTGGCATTAAATCACCCACAGATGTTGTATGCCATTGAACATAACTCAAAACTCAAGCAAAATAAACAGGTCTAAACTGGAAGGAGGAAATTACTCTATCACCTGCAAGTTGCCAGAAAGAATATATTGGCGAAATCTGACTAAATCAACGTTCTCACTATATCCGAACATTTTAAAAAATACCTTAAAACCTCGCCTTTTTGGCATTAAATCACCCACAGATGTTGTATGCCATTGAACATAACTCAAAACTCAAGCAAAATAAACAGGTCTAAACTGGAAGGAGGAAATTATTCTATCACCTGCAAGGATTGCCAGAAAGAATATATTGGCGAAATCTGACTAAATCAACGTTCTCACTATATCCGAACATTTTAAAAATACCTTAAAACCTCGCCTTTTTGGCATTAAATCACCCACAGATGTTGTATGCCATTGAACATAACTCAAAACTCAAGCAAAATAAACAGGTCTAAACTGGAAGGAGAGACTATTCTATCACCTGCAAGGATTGCCAGAAAGAATATATTGGCGAAATCTGACTAAATCAACGTTCTCTATATCCGAACATTTTAAAAATACCTTAAAACCTCGCCTTTTTGGCATTAAATCACCCACAGATGTTGTATGCCATTGAACATAACTCAAAGCCAAGCAAAATAAACAGGTCTAAACTGGAAGGAGGAAATTACTCTATCACCTGCAAGGATTGCCAGAAAGAATATATTGGCGAAATCTGACTGAATCAACGTTCTCACTATATCCGAACATTTTAAAATACCTTAAAACCTCGCCTTTTTGGCATTAAATCACCCACAGATGTTGTATGCCATTGAACATAACTCAAAACTCAAGCAAAATAAACAGGTCTAAACTGGAAGGAGGAAATTACTCTATCACCTGCAAGGATTGCCAGAAAGAATATATTGGCGAAATCTGACTAAATCAACGTTCTCACTATATCCGAACATTTTAAAAAATACCTTAAAACCTCGCCTTTTTGGCATTAAATCACCCACAGATGTTGTATGCCATTGAACATAACTCAAAACTCAAGCAAAATAAACAGGTCTAAACTGGAAGGAGGAAATTACTCTATCACCTGCAAGGATTGCCAGAAAGAATATATTGGCGAAATCTGACTAAATCAACGTTCTCACTATATCCGAACATTTTAAAAAATACCTTAAAACCTCGCCTTTTTGGCATTAAATCACCCACAGATGTTGTATGCCATTGAACATAACTCAAAACTCAAGCAAAATAAACAGTCTAAACTGGAAGGAGGAAATTATTCTATCACCTGCAAGGATTGCCAGAAAGAATATATTGGCGAAATCTGACTAAATCAACGTTCTCACTATATCCGAACATTTTAAAAAATACCTTAAAACCTCGCCTTTTTTGGCATTAAATCACCCACAGATGTTGTATGCCATTGAACATAACTCAAAACTCCAAGCAAAATAAACAGGTCTAAACTGGAAGGAGGAAATTACTCTATCACCTGCAGGATTGCCAGAAAGAATATATTGGCGAAATCTGACTGAATCAACGTTCTCACTATATCCGAACATTTTAAAAAAATACCTTAAAACCTCGCCTTTTTGGCATTAAATCACCCACAGAGGTTGTATGCCATTGAACATAACTCAAAACTCAAGCAAAATAAACAGGTCTAAACTGGAAGGAGGAAATTACTCTATCACCTGCAAGGATTACTTAGAAAGAATATATTGGCAGAAATCTGACTAAATCAACGTTCTCACTATATCCGAACATTTTAAAAAATACCTTAAAACCTCGCCTTTTTGGCATTAAATCACCCACAGATGTTGTATGCCATTGAACATAACTCAAAACTCAAGCAAAATAAACAGGTCTAAACTGGAAGGAGAAATTATTCTATCACCTGCAAGGATTGCCAGAAAGAATATATTGGCGAAATCTGACTAAATCAACGTTCTCACTATATCCGAACATTTTTAAAAATACCTTAAAACCTCGCCTTTTTGGCATTAAATCACCCACAGATGTTGTATGCCATTGAACATAACTCAAAACTCAAGCAAAATAAACAGGTCTAAACTGGAAGGAGAAGTACTCTATCACCTGCAAGGATTGCCAGAAAAGAATATATTGGCAAAATCTGACTGAATCAACGTTCTCACTATATCCGAACATTTTAAAAAATACCTTAAAACCTCGCCTTTTTGGCATTAAATCACCCACAGAGGTTGTATGCCATTGAACATAACTCAAAACTCAAGCAAAATAAACAGGTCTAAACTGGAAGGAGGAAATTATTCTATCACCTGCAAGGATTGCCAGAAAGAATATATTGGCGAAATCTGACTAAATCAACGTTCTCACTATATCCGAACATTTTAAAAAATACCTTAAAACCTCGCCTTTTGGCATTAAATCACCCACAGATGTTGTATGCCATTGAACATAACTCAAAACTCAAGCAAAATAAACAGGTCTAAACTGGGAAGGAGGAAATTACTCTATCACCTGCAAGGATTGCCAGAAAGAATATATTGGCGAAATCTGACTGAATCAACGTTCTCACTATATCGAACATTTTAAAATACCTTAAAACCTCGCCTTTTGGCATTAAATCACCCACAGAGGTTTATGCCATTGAACATAACTCAAAACTCAAGCAAAATAAACAGGTCTAAACTGGAAGGAGAAGTACTCTATGCCTGCAAGGATTGCCAGAAAGAATATTGGCGAAATCTGACTGAATCAACGTTCTCACTATATCCAGACATTTTAAAAAATACCTTAAAACCTCGCCTTTTTGGCATTAAATCACCCACAGATGTTGTATGCCATTGAACATAACTCAAAACTCAAGCAAAATAAACAGGTCTAAACTGGAAGGAGGAAATTACTCTATCACCTGCAAGGATTGCCAGAAAGAATATATTGGCGAAATCTGACTGAATCAACGTTCTCACTATATCCGAACATTTTAAAAAATACCTTAAAACCTCGCCTTTTTGGCATTAAATCACCCACAGAGGTTGTATGCCATTGAACATAACTCAAAACTCAAGCAAAATAAACAGGTCTAAACTGGAAGGAGGAAATTACTCTATCACCTGCAAGGATTGCCAGAAAGAATATATTTGGCGAAATCTGACTGAATCAACGTTCTCACTATATCCGAACATTTTAAAAAATACCTTAAAACCTCGCCTTTTTGGCATTAAATCACCCACAGATGTTGTATGCCATTGAACATAACTCAAAACTCAAGCAAAATAAACAGGTCTAAACTGGAAGGAGGAAATTACTCTATCTCCTGCAAGGATTGCTAGAAAGAATATATTGGCGAAATTCGACTAAATCAACGTTCTCACTATATCCGAACATTTTAAAAAATACCTTAAAACCTGCCTTTTTGGCATTAAATCACCCACAGATGTTGTATGCCATTGAACATAACTCAAACTCAAGCAAAATAAACAGGTCTAAACTGGAAGGAGGAAATTACTCATCACCTGCAAGGATTGCCAGAAAGAATATATTGGCGAAATTCGATCGAATCAACGCGTTCTCACTATATCCGAACATTTTAAAAAATACCTTAAAACCTCGCCTTTTTGGCATTAAATTACCCACAGAGGTTGTATGCTATTGAACATAACTTGAAACTCAAGCAAAATAAACAGGTCTAAACTGGAAGGAGGAAATTACTCTATCACCTGCAAGGATTGCCAGAAAGAATATATTGGCGAAATCTGACTAAATCAACGTTCTCACTATATCCGAACATTTTAAAAAATACCTTAAAACCTCGCCTTTTTGGCATTAAATCACCCACAGAGGTTGTATGCCATTGAACATAACTCAAAACTCAAGCAAAATAAACAGGTCTAAACTGAAGGAGGAAATTACTCTTATCACCTGCAAGGATTGCCAGAAAGAATATATTGGCGAAATCTGACTGAATCAACGTTCTCACTATATCCGAACATTTTAAAAATACCTTAAAACCTCGCCTTTTGGCATTAAATCACCCACAGATGTTGTATGCCATTGAACATAACTTCCAAAAACTCAAGCAAAATAAACAGGTCTAAACTGGAAGGAGGAAATTACTCATCACCTGCAAGTGATTACAGAAAGAATATATTGGCGAAATCTGACTAAATCAACGTTCTCACTATATCCGAACATTTTAAAAAATACCTTAAAAACCTCGCCTTTTTGGCATTAAATCACCCACAGATGTTGTATGCCATTGAACATAACTCAAAACTCAAGCAAAATAAACAGGTCTAAACTGGAAGGAGGAAATTACTCTATCACCTGCAAGGATTGCCAGAAAGAATATATTGGCGAAATCTGACTAAATCAACGTTCTCACTATATCCGAACATTTTAAAAAATACCTTAAAACCTCGCCTTTTTGGCATTAAATCACCCACAGATGTTGTATGCCATTGAACATAACTCAAAACTCAAGCAAAATAAACAGGTCTAAACTGGAAGGAGGAATTGATTTCTATCACCTGCAAGGATTGCCAGAAAGAATATATTGCGAAATCTGACTAAATCAACGTTCTCACTATATCCGAACATTTTAAAAAATACCTTAAAACCTCGCCTTTTTGGCATTAAATCACCCACAGAGGTTGTATGCCACGATCATAACTCAAAACTCAAGCAAAATAAACAGGTCTAAACTGGAAGGAGGAAATTATTCTATCACCTGCGAGGATTGCCAGAAAGAATATATTGGCGAAATCTGACTGAATCAACGTTCTCACTATATCCGAACATTTTAAAAAATACCTTAAAACCTCGCCTTTTTGGCATTAAATCACCCACAGATGTTGTATGCCATTGAACATAACTCAAAAACTCAAGCAAAATAAACAGGTCTAAACTGGAAGGAAATTACTCTATCACCTGCAAGGATTGCTAGAAAGAATATATTGGCGAAATCTGACTAAATCAACGTTCTCACTATATCCGAACATTTTAAAAAAATACCTTAAAACCTCGCCTTTTTGGCATTAAATCACCCACAGATGTTGTATGCCATTGAACATAACTCAAAACTCAAGCAAAATAAACAGGTCTAAACTGGAAGGGAGGAAATTACTCTATCACCTGCAAGGATTGCCAGAAGAATATATATTGGCGAAATCTGACTAAATCAACGTTCTCACTATATCCGAACATTTTAAAAAAATACCTTAAACCTCGCCTTTTTGGCATTAAATCACCCACAGATGTTGTATGCCATTGAACATAACTCAAAACTCAAGCAAAAATAAACAGGTCTAAACTGGAAGGAGGAAATTACTCTATCACCTGCAAGGATTGCCAGAAAGAATATATTGGCGAAATTCGACTAAATCAACGTTCTCACTATATCCGAACATTTTAAAAAATACCTTAAACCTCGCCTTTTTGGCATTAAATCACCCACAGAGGTTGTATGCCATTGAACATAACTCAAAACTCAAGCAAAATAAACAGGTCTAAACTGGAAGGAGTGAAATTATTCTATCACCTGCGAGGATTGCCAGAAAGAAGCCAGTCAAGGAATTCGACTGAATCAACGTTCTCACTATATCCGAACATTTTAAAAAATACCTTAAAAACCTCGCCTTTTTGGCATTAAATCACCCACAGATGTTGTATGCCATTGAACATAACTCAAAACTCAAGCAAAATAAACAGGTCTAAACTGGAAGGAGGAAATTACTCTATCACCTGCAAGGATTGCCAGAAAGAATATATTGGCGAAATCTGACTAAATCAACGTTCTCACTATATCCGAACATTTTAAAAAATACCTTAAAACTCGCCTTTTTGGCATTAAATCACCCACAGATGTTGTATGCCATTGAACATAACTCAAAACTCAAGCAAAATAAACAGGTCTAAACTGGAAGGAGGAAATTATCCTATCACCTGCAAGGATTGCCAGAAAGAATATATTGGCGAAATCTGACTAAATCAACGTTCAATTATATCCGAACATTTCAAAAAATACCTTAAAAATTGCCTTTTTGGCATTAAATCACCCACAGATGTTGTATGCCATTGAACATAACTCAAAACTCAAGCAACAACAGGTTCAAACTGGAAGGAGGAAATTACTTCCATCACCTGCAAGGATTGCCAGAAAGAATATATTGGCGAAATCTGACTGAATCAACGTTCTCACTATATCCGAACATTTTAAAATACCTTAAAACCTCGCCTTTTTGGCATTAAATCACCCACAGATGTTGTATGCCATTGAACATAACTCAAAACTCAAGCAAAATAAACAGGTCTAAACTGAAGGAGGAACACATTCTATCACCTGCAAGGATTGCCAGAAAGAATATATTGGCGAAATCTGACTAAATCAACGTTCTCACTATATCCGAACATTTAAAAAATACCTTAAAATCCGCCTTTTTGGCATTAAATCACCCACAGAGGTTGTATGCCATTGAACATAACTCCAAAACTCAAGCAAAATAAACAGGTCTAAACTGGAAGGAGGAAATTACTCTAATACCCGCAAGGATTGCCAGAAAGAATATATTGGCGAAATCTGACTGAACAACGTTCTCACTATATCCGAACATTTTAAAAATACCTTTAAACCTTCGCCTTTTTGGCATTAAATCACCCAGAGGTTGTATGCCATTGAACATAACTCAAAACTCAAGCAAAAAATAAACAGGTCTAAACTGGAAGGAGGAAATTACTCTATCACCTGCAAGGATTGCCAGAAAGAATATATTGGTGAAATCTGACTAAATCAACGTTCTCACTATATCCGAACATTTTAAAAATAATTTTAAAACCTCGCCTTTTTGGCATTAAATCACCCACAGATGTTGTATGCCATTGAACATAACTCAAAACTCAAGCAAAATAAACAGGTCTAAACTGGAAGGAGGAAATTACTCTATCACCTGCAAGGATTGCCAGAAAGAATATATTGGCGAAATCTGACTGAATCAACGTTCTCACTATATCCGAACATTTTAAAATACCTTAAAACCCTGCCTTTTTGGCATTAAATCACCCACAGAGGTTGTATGCCATTGAACATAACTCAAAACTCAAGCAAAATAAACAGGTCTAAACTTTGGAAGGAGGAAATTACTCTATCACCTGCAAGGATTGCCAGAAAGAATATATTGGCGAAATCTGACTAAATCAACGTTCTCACTATATCCGAACATTTTAAAAAATACCTTAAAACCTCGCCTTTTTGGCATTAAATCACCCACAGATGTTGTATGCCATTGAACATAACTCAAAACTCGCTAAAATAAATATGTCTGAAATCTGGAAGGAGGAAATTACTCTATCACCTGCAAGGATTGCCAGAAAGAATATATTGGCGAAATCTGACTGAATCAACGTTCTCACTATATCCGAACATTTTAAAAAATACCTTAAAACCTCGCCTTTTTGGCATTAAATCACCCACAGATGTTGTATGCCATTGAACATAACTCACAAAAAACTCAAGCAAAATAAACAGGTCTAAACTGAAGGAGGAAATTATTCTATCACCTGCGAGGATTGCCAGAAAGAATAATATATTATGAAATTCGACTGAATCAACGTTCACCATATCCGAACATTTTAAAAAATACCTTAAACTCCTGCCTTTTTGGCATTAAATCACCCACAGATGTTGTATGCCATTGAACATAACTCAAAACTCAAGCAAAAATAAACAGGTCTAAACTGGAAGGAGGAAATTACTCTATCACCTGCAAGGATTGCCAGAAAGAATATATTGGCGAAATCTGACTAAATCAACGTTCTCACTATATCCGAACATTTTAAAAAATACCTTAAAAACCTCGCCTTTTTGGCATTAAATCACCCACAGATGTTGTATGCCATTGAACATAACTCAAAACTCAAGCAAAAATAAACAGGTCTAAACTGGAAGGAGGGAAATTACTCTATCACCTGCAAGGATTGCCAGAAAGAATATATTGGCGAAATCTGACTAAATCAACGTTCTCACTATATCCGAACATTTTAAAAAAAATACCTTAAAACTCGCCTTTTTGGCATTAAATCACTCACAGATGTTGTATGCCATTGAACATAACTCAAAACTCAAGCAAAAATAAACAGGTCTAAACTGGAAGGAGGAAATTACTCTATCACCTGCAAGGATTGCCAGAAAGAATATATTGGCGAAATTCGACTAAATCAACGTTCTCACTATATCCGAACATTTTAAAAAATACCTTAAACCTCGCCTTTTTGGCATTAAATCACCCACAGATGTTGTATGCCATTGAACATAACTCAAAACTCAAGCAAAATAAACAGGTCTAAACTGGAAGGAGGAAATTACTCTATCACCTGCAAGGATTGCCAGAAAGAATATATTGGCGAAATCTGACTGAATCAACGTTCTCACTATATCCGAACATTTTTAAAAAATACCTTAAAACCTCGCCTTTTTGGCATTAAATCACCCACAGATGTTGTATGCCATTGAACATAACTCAAAACTCAAGCAAAATAAACAGGTCTAAACTGGAAGGGAGGGAAATTATTCTATCACCTGCGAGGATTGCCAGAAAGAATATATTGGCGAAATCTGACTGAATCAACGTTCTCACTATATCCGAACATTTTAAAAATACCTTAAAACCTTCGCCTTTGGCATTAAATCACCCACAGATGTTGTAATATGCTATGGCTGAACATAACTCAAAACTCAAGCAAAATAAACAGGTCTAAACTGGAAGGAGGAAATTACTCTATCACCTGCAAGGATTGCCAGAAAAAGAATATATTGGCGAAATCTGACTAAATCAACGTTCTCACTATATCCGAACATTTTAAAAAATACCCAAAATCCCTGCCTTTTTGGTATTAAATCACCCACAGATGTTGTATGCCATTGAACATAACTCAAAACTCAAGCAAAATAAACAGGTCTAAACTGAAGGAGGAAATTATTCTATCACCTGCGAGGATTGCCAGAAAGAATATATTGGCGAAATTCGACTAAATCAACGTTCTCACTATATCCGAACATTTTGGTGCAAATACTCCAAAACTCGCCTTTTGGTATTAAATCACCCACAGATGCTGTATGCCATTGAACATAACTCCAAAACTCAAGCAAAATAAACAGGTCTAAACTGGAAGGAGGAAATTACTTCATCACCTGCAAGGATTGCCAGAAAGAATATATTGGCGAAATCTGACTAAATCAACGTTCTCACTATATCCGAACATTTTAAAAAATACCTTAAAACCTCGCCTTTTTGGCATTAAATCACCCACAGATGTTGTATGCTATTGAACATAACTCAAAACTCAAGCAAAAATAAACAGGTCTAAACTGGAAGGAGGAAATTACTCTATCACCTGCAAGGATTGCCAGAAAGAATATATTGGCGAAATCTGACTAAATCAACGTTCTCACTATATCCGAACATTTTAAAAAATACCTTAAAACCTCGCCTTTTTGGCATTAAATCACCCACAGATGTTGTATGCCATTGAACATAACTCAAAACTCAAGCAAAATAAACAGGTCTAAACTGGAAGGAGGAAATTACTCTATCACCTGCAAGGATTGCCAGAAAGAATATATTGGCGAAATCTGACTAAATCAACGTTCTCACTATATCCGAACATTTTAAAAATACCTTAAAACTCAGTTTTTGGCATTAAATCACCCACAGATGTTGTATGCCATTGAACATAACTCAAAACTCAAGCAAAATAAACAGGTCTAAACTGGAAGGAGGAAATTACTCTATCACCTGCAAGGATTGCCAGAAAGAATATATTGGCGAAATCTGATCAGTTCAACGTTCTCACTATATCCGAACATTTTAAAAAATACCTTAAAAAACCTCGCCTTTTTGGCATTAAATCACCCACAGATGTTGTATGCCATTGAACATAACTCAAAACTCAAGCAAAATAAACAGGTCTAAACTGGAAGGAGGAAATTACTTCTATCACCTGCAAGGATTGCCAGAAAGAATATATTGGCGAAATCTGACTAAATCAACGTTCTCACTATATCCGAACATTTTAAAAAAATTACTCCTAAAACCTCGCCTTTTTGCATTAAATCACCCACAGATGTTGTATGCCATTGAACATAACTCAAAACTCAAGCAAAATAAACAGGTCTAAACTGGAAGGAGGAAATTACTCTATCACCTGCAAGGATTGCCAGAAAGAATATATTAAGTGAAATCTGACTAAATCAACGTTCTCACTATATCCGAACATTTTAAAAAAATACCTTAAAACCTTCGCCTTTTTGGCATTAAATCACCCACAGATGTTGTATGCCATTGAACATAACTCAAAACTCAAGGCAAAATAAACAGGTCTAAACTGAAGGGAGGAAATTACTTCTATCACCTGCAAGGATTGCCAGAAAGAATATATTGGCGAAATTCGACTGAATCAACGTTCTCACTATATCCGAACATTTTAAAATACCTTAAAACCTCGCCTTTTTGCATTAAATCACCCACAGATGTTGTATGCCATTGAACATAACTCAAAACTCAAGCAAAATAAACAGGTCTAAACTGGAAGGAAGAAATTACTCTATCACCCGTAAGGATTGCCAGAAAGAATATATTGGCGGAATTCGACTGAATCAACGTTCTCACTATATCCGAACATTTTAAAAATACCTTAAAACCTCGCCTTTTTGGCATTAAATCACCCACAGATGTTGTATGCCATTGAACATAACTCAAAACTCAAGCAAAATAAACAGGTCTAAACTGAAGTTGAGGAAATTACTTCCATCACCTGCAAGGATTGCCAGAAAGAATATATTGGCGAAATTCGACTAAATCAACGTTCTCACTATATCCGAACATTTTAAAAAAATACCTTAAAATCCCTGCCTTTTTGGCATTAAATCACCCACAGATGTTGTATGCCATTGAACATAACTCAAAACTCAAGCAAAATAAACAGGTCTAAACTGGAAGGAGGAAATTACTCTATCACCTGCAAGGATTGCCAGAAAGAATATATTGGCGAAATTCCGACTAAATCAACGTTCTCACTATATCCGAACATTTTAAAAAATACCTTAAACCTCGCCTTTTTGTCATTAAATCACCCACAGATGTTGTATGCCATTGAACATAACTCAAAACTCAAGCAAAATAAACAGGTCTAAACTGGAAGGAGGAAATTACTCTATCACCTGCAAGGATTGCCAGAAAGAATATATTGGCGAAATCTGACTAAATCAACGTTCTCACTATATCCGAACATTTTAAAAAATACCTTAAAACCTCGCCTTTTTGGCATTAAATCACCCACAGATGTTGTATGCCATTGAACATAACTCAAAACTCAAGCAAAATAAACAGGTCTAAACTGGAAGGAGGAAATTACTCTATCACCTGCAAGGATTGCCAGAAAGAATATATTGGCGAAATCTGACTGAATCAACGTTCTCACTATATCCGAACATTTTAAAAAATACCTTAAAACCTCGCCTTTTTGGCATTAAATCACCCACAGAGGTTGTATGCCATTGAACATAACTCAAAACTCAAGCAAAATAAACAGGTCTAAACTGGAAGGAGGAAATTATTCTATCACCTGCGAGGATTGCCAGAAAGAATATATTGGCGAAATCTGACTGAATCAACGTTCTCACTATATCCGAACATTTTAAAAAATACCTTAAAACCTCGCCTTTTTGGCATTAAATCACCCACAGATGTTGTATGCCATTGAACATAACTCAAAACTCAAGCAAAATAAACAGGTCTAAACTGGAAGGAGGAAATTACTCTATCACCTGCAAGGATTGCCAGAAAGAATATATTGGCGAAATCTGACTGAATCAACGTTCTCACTATATCCGAACATTTTAAAAAATACCTTAAAACCTCGCCTTTTTGGCATTAAATCACCCACAGATGTTGTATGCCATTGAACATAACTCAAAACTCAAGCAAAATAAACAGGTCTAAACTGGAAGGAGGAAATTACTCTATCACCTGCAAGGATTGCCAGAAAGAATATATTGGCGAAATCTGACTGAATCAACGTTCTCACTATATCCGAACATTTTAAAAAATACCTTAAAACCTCGCCTTTTTGGCATTAAATCACCCACAGAGGTTGTATGCCATTGAACATAACTCAAAACTCAAGCAAAATAAACAGGTCTAAACTGGAAGGAGGAAATTACTCTATCACCTGCAAGGATTGCCAGAAAGAATATATTGGCGAAATCTGACTAAATCAACGTTCTCACTATATCCGAACATTTTAAAAAATACCTTAAAACCTCGCCTTTTTGGCATTAAATCACCCACAGATGTTGTATGCCATTGAACATAACTCAAAACTCAAGCAAAATAAACAGGTCTAAACTGGAAGGAGGAAATTATTCTATCACCTGCAAGGATTGCCAGAAAGAATATATTGGCGAAATCTGACTGAATCAACGTTCTCACTATATCCGAACATTTTAAAAAATACCTTAAAACCTCGCCTTTTTGGCATTAAATCACCCACAGATGTTGTATGCCATTGAACATAACTCAAAACTCAAGCAAAATAAACAGGTCTAAACTGGAAGGAGGAAATTACTCTATCACCTGCAAGGATTGCCAGAAAGAATATATTGGCGAAATCTGACTGAATCAACGTTCTCACTATATCCGAACATTTTAAAAAATACCTTAAAACCTCGCCTTTTTGGCATTAAATCACCCACAGAGGTTGTATGCCATTGAACATAACTCAAAACTCAAGCAAAATAAACAGGTCTAAACTGGAAGGAGGAAATTACTCTATCACCTGCGAGGATTGCCAGAAAGAATATATTGGCGAAATCTGACTGAATCAACGTTCTCACTATATCCGAACATTTTAAAAAATACCTTAAAACCTCGCCTTTTTGGCATTAAATCACCCACAGATGTTGTATGCCATTGAACATAACTCAAAACTCAAGCAAAATAAACAGGTCTAAACTGGAAGGAGGAAATTACTCTATCACCTGCAAGGATTGCCAGAAAGAATATATTGGCGAAATCTGACTGAATCAACCTTCTCACTATATCCGAACATTTTAAAAAATACCTTAAAACCTCGCCTTTTTGGCATTAAATCACCCACGGAGGTGTTGATATGCCGTTAAATAAAACTGAAACTCAATTTAGCCATCTGATGCAGATTGTGATAAACCTTCATTATTTAGACAACCTGAATTGAATGAACTGTTCAGAGATTTGTATTTGTTCAAAGGAGTCTGCTAAATTGTTATATTCTAGGTTACAAGAGAAAAGACTGCTGAAACCTGGTACAATTGTCTCCTTTTATCATAAAAAAGATTCAGAACTGCGGAAATACTTTCATTCAGATGGTCAACTTGTTTATTGTAATGATATTAAAGAACTTCTCACTTTGGGACTGTCTGCGTATGAGTGGAGACCTTTTATTCAAAGTTCTAAAAGAAGCTTGAAATGTGTTTTACTTCATAATGCAAATGTTAACGTTTATGTTTATGTTAACTTCTTTGAAGATGGCTCATGTGAGCCGAAAGCTTAGAACCAGAATAATAAATATCCAAATGTTAGACAATTTTTGTCTTTATTTTCACCTGAAACTAAAGCCAAAATACGATGTTTACTACGGCTCATGATTAAACATAATAAACATTCATTGTCTGTTATATATTAACGTCCTTGTAACCTCCCTGAAAATAATTCATGTACGTCGAAAGCTTAGAACCAACTTAATAAAAAATTAATCTGTCTCCATCGGTCAGTGTCTGTATCTATCGGTTTGTTCACATCTATCTATCTATCTATCTATCTATCTATCTATCTATCTATCTATCTATCTATCTATCTATCTCTGCACATATATATCTATCAATCTCAGTCTGTACATATCTATCTATCTATCTATCTATCTATCTATCTATCTATCTTGGTCTGTTCATATTTATCTATCTATCTCAGCCTGTTCATATCTATCTATCTATCTATCTATCTATCTATCTATCTATCTATCTATCTATCTATCTTATCTTGGTTCTGTTCATATTTATCTATCTATCTATCTCAGCCTGTTCATATCTATCTATCTATCTATCTCAGCCTGTTCATATCTATCTATCTATCTATCTATCTATCTATCTATCTATCTAACTATCTCGGTCTGTTCATATCTATCTATTAATCTATCTATTTACCTATCTAAATAATTCTTTAAATATCTATCTATCTATCTATCTATCTATCTATCTATCTATCTATCTATCTATCTATCTATCTAACTCTCTAAGTTTGTACATATCTATCTATCTATCTATCTATCTATCTATCTATCTATCTATCGCCTCTTTGTCTACCTGTCCTTCTGCTTTAACATGTCTCGCTCACTGTCTCTTTTTTCTTTCGTCTTTTCATCATTTTTCTCTCTTTCTTTTTTGTCTTTCTTTCTGTATATCCTTCCTTTTCCTCCTTTTTTATACTTCTTTTTCTTCCCTCCTCTATTTTTTACTTCACCTTTTCTGTTTCTCTCTCTCTCTCTCTTTCTCTCTCTCTCTCTTTCTTTCTCTCTCTCTCTTTTGTCTCTCTATTGCCTCTCACTGTTTTTCTTTCTTTGCTTGTGCGCATGCGCACACGTTCCTTTCTGTCTTTTCGCTCCGTTTTATATCTTAACAGGTTTATTCTTTTTCCTGATATGCTAATGCAATTTACCAAGTGCCATCATCAATAAGACACAGCGACATCTATCGGTGAACCAATCGAGTAAGTTCTGTCTAACTGTGGATTACGCGGATACAAACCACGTGACCGGCGATCGCTGCACACAATATGGCCGAGAAACTTGCAGCAGATCAAAAGAGAACTTTTAAGAACAAAAAAGGACAGAACTAGAATAAAAAACTAATAAATTAATGAACAAAATTTGCCATAAAAAATGCTAACATTTAAATCTCTATAAATTGGCTTTCAGTTAAATGTTTAAAAGTGTTCCTACATTACAAGAGACGTTTATGCGTTTATGTAGAAGTTAAGAAGACATTCTGTCGATCTATGCTCCGAAGAAGAAAAAAAAAAAAATATATATATATATATATATATAGAGAGAGAGAGAGAGAGATAAATAGATATAGACATATATATATATATATATATATATATATATATATATATATATATATATCTACTTATATATATCTACTTATATATAAAGTAGAATATTTGATATTTTTGTCAGATAAATATCAGTAGAGACAAACTTAAAAGATCTCAATGTTAATTTTTTTAATTAAATTTAACTGAGTAATATAATCTTGAAAATTTTTTGGATATTCTACAAATCCATGGGTAATAGATATTTCACAGCTAAGTAGCCGCTCCTCAGACCCAAAACCATACAACAGTTAATAGATAGATAGATTAATTGTTGTATGGTTTTTGGTCTGAGGATCGGCTGCTTATCTGCGAAATATCTATTACCCATGGATTTGTACAATATCCAAAAATCTTTTCAAGATTATATATATATATATAGGGAGAAAATAGTTGTCTTGCCTGAAAATGAACAACAGTTGTCTTCCCTTTTGAGAAACTCTTTTTTATCTGGGTTCAGTTCCATTCCTGGCCTGAGTGGGATAGCCACGAGGACCAATTGCTGGCTTAACGGTATGTAATTCCTAGCCATACTTGCTAAAAACATTCTCGTCCATTTGAACAACATGAACATTCTTCTTGTTTTGGGACTTACTTAAACATTCTTAATATATTGTACTTGTTTGTGTTTTATTAAATGCCTATTTCATATTGCCATGTATCTTGTCCTTTTTTTACTAGACGTGCTACGGCAGCATGTTATTATTTATCGTTTAAAAGTTTATTTTAGTATCGCGTAACTGGAAATATCACCGGTTCAACGCAATCCCTATAAGTGGTGACTCCAACGCGTCAGTTTATTTTTGCAATTTGCAAAATAACTGTTAACTTCGTTTGTCAGAAAAAGATTTTTTCTATCTCTACACAAATCATTTACGATGATGACCTTATTACATGGTAACATGGCGTCCTTCTTCATCATTTGCTTCTTCAGTCAGTCAGTTAAGTGCCATACGCGAAACACGCTTAGGCGATCACATCTCGAAAGAGACCTGACTGACTGGGCAGAAGATTATCCCGCAGTAGGTTGCCATTGCTTTCTGCGGTAGACTGGTTGCCAGCCAAGGCTATAGAACAATATCTGTCCTGTTATTTGACCCATAACTGGAAGGAAGAGACGGATTAATACCTTTCCCAAGGGTCTTTGTGCGTAAATGAATGCAATGAATTCATCTGGAATTCGAACTCGGCTCCTTGATTTCTCGTTCCGAGTCGATATCCACTGCACCACAACACACATCCGCTTCTTCGCCCATCCCAAATTTGAATTTGGTACTGGCCGGCAACATTAGACTGCTCCTTTTAGGGTGTGTGGGCTGGTCTTTGGCTTACTAATGTGTTGACAACACCCATTAGGGGAGTAGGAGGTTGGTAGCAGTGATAGCTACTTTTGACTTTCGGTTTTAAATATTTGTGTCCGTTTCTTTTTTTGTTTTTTATGTTTTATCATTTGTGCTTCGCACTGTGTGGCAACATTTCACATTGATTGGAGTAGATAGACTAAACTATTGCCCGATTCACACTCCACCCACATCTATTGAACAGGTGAAATGGCTCATCACTTGTTTCCTGTTTAGGATGTAATTTCCGGCTTTCTCTTTTCCAAACTTTTCACTCTTTTCTTTTTTTTTTTTCAATTGTAGTAGATAGACTAAACTATCGCCCGGTTCACACTCCACCCACGTCTATTGAACAGGTGAAGTGGCTCATCCCTTGTTTCCTGTTTAGGACGTAATTTCCGGCTTTCTCTTTTCCAATCTTTTCACTCTTTTCTTTTTTTTTTTCAATTGTAGTAGATAGACTAAACTATCGCCCGGTTCACACTCCACCCACGTCTATTGAACAGGTGAAGTGGCTCATCCCTTGTTTACTGTTTAAGACGTAATTTCCGGCTTTCTCTTTTCCAATCTTTTCACTCTTTTCTTTTTTTTTTCAATTGGAGTAGATAGACTAAACTATCGCCCGGTTCACACTCCACCCACGTCTACTGAACAGGTGAAGTGGCTCATCCCTTGTTTCCTGTTTAGGATGTGGTCTCCGGCTTTCTCTTTTCCAATCTTTTCACTCTTACGTAGCCCCCTGCACCTCTCGTGGTGATATGATTAAAAAAAATACACGATATGGAGGAGAATAAAACGGCCGCTGTTTCGACGGTGAACACTATCAGCCTAGCATATATTAAAGCAGACCCTGCTTTATTTTTCGCACAATTAGAATCGGGGTGGGAACTGAGAGGAATTACCTCTCAGAAAACAAAATTTAATTTAGCGGTCTCAAAGTTGCCTCTCGAAGCCGTCCAGGGGGTGAGAAAAATGTTTATCTCTCTGCCGAAAGACAAGCCATATCAATAGTTCAAAGAGGAACTTGTTCGATGTCACGGCAAAAGAAATTGTCCACGAAGAACAATTGGGAGATAGCAAGCCGTCTCAATTTTTACGTCGTTTGCAACATTTGGCTGGAGAAGGTAACGAGGATGACATTATACGTCATATTTTTCTCCAGCGTTTGCCGTCTGCGTACCACGCTGTTTTAGCTGAAGATGCACCCGTTGATAAACTGGCTAAAATAGCTGATAACGTTGCAGACCTAACTTCGGGATGCACTGCTCCTGTTTCCGCCGTACAGACGAAAGAACCAGATCCGCTGGGTAGACTCTTAGAAGGACAACGAAGGTTAGAGGCCAGGATGGAAGACCTCGAGAGACGTTTACAAAAGGTCAGCATGCCCCGCTCCCAAAGTGGAGGTCGTGCAAGAGCTGCTAGCAAGGAACCAATGTGTTACTTGCACAGAGAATTCGGAGATAGGGCTAATTATTGTAAGCCCCCCCCCCCGTTCATTCAATTCACAACAGGGAAAAGTCTAAGTTGGCGACCGGAGGCGACAGGGTGCGTCTGCGTGGGTGATATTTGTTGCTTACTATTTGTTGCAGATCGCACTACTGGTATACGTTTTCTTGTAGACAGTGGTGCGCAGATATCTTTAATTCCTGCCACTAGGGCAGATAAGTTAAAAGGCCCTCATAAACTTACTCTACGGGCTGAAAATAAGTAGCTCATCCCGATTTATGGTCAGAGGTGCCTTCCGTTGAATTTGAGTTTGAGACGGGTTTTCACCCATTTTTAGTCCTTGCGGATGTAGAGAAGACCATATTGGGTGCAGATTTCTTACACAAATTTGGTCTTCTCATTGATGTTAACAGACATTGTCTGACAGACCTTAAGACAAATATTCAATCGCTTGGAGCCATTTATAATGTAATTCCGTTATGTCCAACTGTGGGTAGCACAAAAGATAACCCGGTATTTTGTGAGCTCTTAAAAAAATTTGAAATCGTTACAAAACCATATTTTTACAAGGATAGTCTGCCCCACAATATCACACATCACATTGCTACTAGCGATCCTCCTGTTCACAGCCGTCCTCGTCGCTTGGCACCCGAAAAATTGAATGTGGCGAAAGCGGAATTTAACCAAATGATGGGACTAGGTATTATCCAGCCATCAAAAAGTAACTGGGCATCTCCCTTGCATTTGGTACCCAAAAATGGTGGTACCTTGTGGCGATTATAGGGCACTCAACTCTGCGACTAAACCTGACTGTTCTCCCATTCCGCAAAATCACGATGTAACGGCCAGCATTCAGGGCAAATCTATATTTACTAAATTGGATCTTATCAGGGCCTACCATCAGATTCCGGTAGAACCCGAACACATTCCAAAGACTGTCATAACAACACCATTTAGACTAAGAAACGCAGCACAATCTTTTCAAATATTTATCGACCGTGTATTGCACGGTTTGCATTTTGTCTGTGCCTACGTGGATGATGTCCTTATAGCCAGTTCTTCCATGGAAGAACATATCAAACATTTACAGCTCGTCTTTGAACGTTTTGAGAAATATGGGGTTGTTATCAACCCAGTAAAGTGTGAGTTTGGAAAGTTTAAAGTAATTTTCCTAGGTCACCGCATTAATTCAGCTGGAATTTCACCTTCCCATCTAAAGTGGCGGCCATTTCTGACTTTCCCGTGCCAGATACCATGAGAAAGTTGCGGCAGTTTTTAGGGATGGTGAATTTTTTTCGAAGTTTCTTGCCAAATTGTGCGCAGGTTATAAAACCTTTGGCTGATTTTTTAACTGATGTCAAAAATTGTGACATAGTTGTGTCTGAACCAACCTTGGCAGCCTTCCATCAAGTGATGGTTTTATTGTCCCGAGCAGTTGAATTGTCTCATGTTGTTCTAGGTAGCGAGTTGTGTTTGGCAGTTGACGCCTCTTCAATTGGTATAGTTGCAGTACTGCAGATCGATGGCCACTGGAAGATCGATGGCCACTGGAAACCAATTTCCTTCTTTTCAAAGAAGCAGCTTCTACAGAATCCAGATACAGCACATTTGGACGTGAACTCTTCGCAGGGTATTCAGCCATCCGTTACTCTCGACATGTGTTGGAATGGCGGACCTTCTACTTACAAGCCCTTGTTAGGGGCCTTTCAGTCAAACTCGGACAAATATTCCCCACGTGAAACCAGACATTTGGATTATTTGCTACAATTCACCTCAGATATCCGTTTTATCAGGGGAGTCAATAACATACCTGCAGACACTATGTCTCGGGGCATCAATGCTTTTGTGCTGGACCCGTGCTTGGAATATCAACCGTTCGGGGAAGCCCAGGAAAAGTATCAGCAACTACAGCACCTTTCTACGAGAGAACCACACATCCTTGACATTCTCGAATATACATGTTCCAAACACAGAATTGGAAGTGGTATGTGACACCAGCACCGGGCGATTGTGTCCCTTTGTGTCTGAGTCAATGCGGAAGACATTACTCTCCTCCATACACAATGTGTCCCTCCCAGGAGCCAACGCCTCAATACGGCTAATTACAGACAGATTTGTTTGGCTACGCATGAAAACTAACATTCGGCAATGGTCGAAGACATGTGTGCCGTGTCAGAGGGCCAAAGTGGGGAGGCGTACCCACTCACCCACTGGACCCTTTCCATCACCCGACGAGAGGTTTGCACATGTGCACGTGGACATCACAGAACCACTCTCCTTATGTGCGGGTCAGACATATCTGTTGACGTGTATTTGATCGCTTCTCCCGTTGGTGTAAGGCTCTTCCCATATCGGACATTACACCACATACCACAGCAAAGACTTTTGTGTCAGGGTGGGTGTCTCGTTTTGGAGTCCCTGCTGAAATTACTACAGACAGAGGACGGCAATTTGAGTCAGATCTATTCAACCAGCCGATGAGGATCTTAGAGCGTAAGAGAATTAAAACCACCGCTTACCATCCTGAGGCAAATGGCTTAATGGAACGATTTCATCGTACACTCAAGTCAGTCTTAAGGGCCACAACAAATCAGGCAAATTGGCTGGTGCATTTACCATTGGTTCTTCTTGGACTTCGCATCGCAGTTAAAGACTCCCAGGACAGTTTTTCTTGCAACCCCCACAAAAGGTTTTAATCATGACCTCATACATCAATCGGCTTTACTGCAAGAATGGCGAACTTAGCATATAAGTCTTCTGCACATGTACAAAGACCAATATATGTGCCTAAACTTCTGCAGACATGCACACATACACTGCAGCCATCCTATAGAGGACCTTTTAAAGTCCTCGAAAGACACCTGAAATATTTTATGGTGAGCATTAACAAAATATTTCTATAAACAGATTAAAGCCTGAATTTTTGTACACTACCTGACTTGGTATGGACTCATCAGTGACTTCTCGGTCACCATCAGTACCTGAGGTAGTAAAAGAAAACTTGACCAGATCTGGTCGTGTTAGACGGCCCAAACTTCTATCAAAATAGTACATTTTTTCCTGGTTCTGGGCAGCATTACTATTTTTAGAGGATATTCTCCACTTCTTGTTATAGCAAAAATATTTTTTCTTATTTTTTTTTACTTTGATATTTATGTATAGTGTATGTTTTATTCCATTTCAGTAATACTTCCAGTGCAGGTTAATGAACCTGCCTAAGGAAGGGGTACTTGTAGGGAGACAATAGTTGTCTTCCCTTAAAAAGAACAACAGTTGTCTTCCCTTTTGAGGAACTCTTTTTTATCTGGGTTCAGTTCCCTTCCCGGCTTGAGTGGGATAGCCACGAGGACCATTTGCTGGCATAGCGGTATGCAATTCCTTGCCATACTTGCTAAAAACATTCCCGTCTATTTAGCCAACATGAACATTCTTCTTGCTTTGAGACGTACTTAAACATTCTTAATGTATTGTACTTGCTTTCGTTTTATTAAATGCCTATTTGATATTGCCATGTAACTTGTCCTTTGTTTACTACACGTGCTACAGCAGCGTGTTAATATTTATTGTTTAAAAGTTTATATCGCCGGTTCGTAACA
Source organism: Ascarosepion bandense (assembly GCA_037127315.1). NCBI lineage: Eukaryota > Metazoa > Mollusca > Cephalopoda > Sepiida > Sepiidae > Ascarosepion > Ascarosepion bandense. Next base: position 2,331,681 of record JBBBDQ010001034.1, on the reverse strand, counting down.
TAATACTAATATATATATATAAACATATACATGTAATATTTCTTTAAATAACTATATATATATATATATATATATATATATATATATATATATATATATATATATATGAGCTTGTTCATATCTATCTATCTATCTATCTATCTATCTATCTAAGTCTGTACATATCTAAGTCTGTCCATATATATCTGTCTATCTATCGTTGTCACTGTATATCGATCTATCTCAGTCTGTTCATATCTATCTATCTATCTATCTATCTATCTATCTATCTATCTATCTAAGTCTGTCCATATCTATCTGTCTATCTATCGTTGTCACTGTATATCTAGCTATCTCAGTCTGTTCATATCTATCTATCTATCTATCTATCTATCTATGTATCTATCTATCTAAGTCTGTACATACCTAGTTATCTATCTATCTATCTATCTATCTATCTATCTATCTAAGTCTGTACATATCTAAGTCTATACATATCTATCTGTCTATCTATCTATCGTTGTCACTGTATTTCTATCTATCTATCTATCTATCTATCTATCTATCTATCTATCTATCTCAGTCTGTTCATATCTATCTATCTATCTATCTATCTATCTATCTATCTCAGTCTGTTCATAACTATCTATCTATTTATCTATCTCAGTCTGTTCATATCTACCTATCTATCTATCTCAGTCTCTTCATTATCTATCTATCTATCTATCTATCTATCTATCTATCTATCTATCTCAGTCTGTTCATATCTATCTATCTATCTATCTATCTATCTATCTATCTATCTATCTCAGTCTGTTCATAACTATCTATCTATTTATCTATCTCAGTCTGTTCATATCTATCTATCTATCTATCTATCTATTTCATTTCTGTTAATATCTATCTATCTATCTATATATATATATATATATATATATATATTTGTCTATATATATACATATATATATGTACATATATGTATATATATATGTGTGTGTGTGTGTGTGTGTGTGTGTGTGTGTGTGTGTGTGTGTGTGTGTTATGTTGATGCAAAACTTTTTGGCATTCTGAGGAGAAAGATTTTATCGTCTAAATTCGTAGCATTGTTCTCAAATACTTCTAAGACAAGTAATGCATGTAATGTTTATGTATGTACATTATATATCTTCCAAAGGTTTTCATAGCTGGGTGTGATAGTGAGAAGAAGACCCCAATCTCTATAAAATCCTTCCGTGGCAAGCGTCTCAAATAACCTCTGACAAATGAGTCCAGCTACAAGCCGGAGAATTGGCCAAGGCGGTCAACTGGCGCCTCATAACCAGCTATGTTGGATAGATTGTGCTGGATGGTAATTCGTCTGACAAAAGGAAAACACCAATTTTAATTTTCGTCGTCTTGCGGTCATATCGAAACACATAAAAGACTATGGAAGTAAATCCAAACAGAATACCTGAAGCAGATACACGATGGAAGCGAGTTCGAATTCCCGTTGATTTCCTTGCATTCACTTACGCACAAATACCCTTGGGAAAGGTATCTGTCTCTTCTCTCCAGGGTTAAATAATAGGACAGATTGGGTTTTTATAGTCTCGACTAGCAAACAGTCTACCGTAGAAAGTAATGGCAACCTACTGCAGGATAATCTTCTGCCCGGTGATATTCTTTTTTATTCAGGATTAAACAAAAATAGTTTAAAAGTTTGTTGATTATGTTGGTTTCCTGCTAATTAGACATCTATCAGCAATTTTCAAGGACAATCTTTCGAGACATGATCGCCCAAAGCGTATATCACGTATGGCCCTTAACTGATGCTGACAACATTCCGGCAACTCGTGAAGCCAAACCGGTCCCAGATGTAATGCTTTATATTCCTTTGGATTTTCTCAGCACATCTGGGAAAAACCAGGATTTGGCGCGTTATGATGAAGAAGTGAAAAAGAAGGTTGATTTTAATTCTTAATTTTTTATCCCTACAATAACAAATGGAGAGGATGCTCTAGTTTCACCACCAAAGAACTAAATTTTAACCAATCGGGGCGCTTCCTTGTTATCGTGAGATAAACGGATGCCTAACATTTTCAAGTCAGCTAGTTTGTTTTTTCCTGTCTTTCCAGTAAGTTATGCCACATTCACACAAAATTGTAACTCCGTCGTATAATTATTGAAAATGATTGATTTCTGACAGTTTCAATTTTATCTTCCTTCAAAATTGCTAATAGATGTCTAATTAGCTGAAGAGGCAGATAATAAACGAACGTTTGGACTATTTTTGCATAATCCTGAATAATTTCAATAATTGATGGTCCTTGAAAATTGCTAATAGATGTCTAATTAGCAGGAAACCCACATAATCAACAACTTTCGGGCTATTTTTGCATAATCCTGAATAATTTCAATAATTGATGGTCCTTGAAAATTGTTAATAAATGACTAATTAGCAGGAAACCCACATAAACAATAAACTTTTGGGCTATTTTTGCATAATCCTGAATAATTTCAATAATTGATGGTCCTTGAAAATTGCTAATAAATGACTAATTAGCAGGAAACCCACATAAACAATAAACTTTTGGGCTATTTTTGCATAATCCTGAATAATTTCAATAATTGATGGTCCTTGAAAATTGCTAATAGATGTCTAATTAGCAGGAAACCCACATAATCAACAAATGTTTGGACTATTTTTGTTTAATCCTGAATAGAAAATTGAAAATACTAAATTCCTCTCTTTTTGTCTGTTTTCACTGAATCTCTAACAAAAGTTTAAAAAAAGGGAAACTTATTGCTACTAGTCGGTTAAGTGCTATTCGCGATACACACGTTGGTAATCATGTCTCAAAAGAGTAATGGCTGACAGAGCAAACTATTTTCCCGTTGTAGGCTGTCATTACTTTCTGCCGTAGATTGGTTGCCAATCAAGGCTAAAAAAAGAACAATCTTTCCTGCTATTTAATCCATAGCTGGAGGAAGAAGAGACGGATTATCATACTGACAAGTCGTCATTAATGGCGAATGTGCGTTGTGGTGCCGTGAATATCGCCTCGGAACGGCAAATCGGGGAGCCGAGTTCGAATTCCAGGTGAATTCCTTGCATTCACTTAAGCGCAAATACCCTTGGGAAAGGTATTAATTCGTCTCTTCCCTCCAGTTATGAGTTAAATAATAGGACAGATCGGGTCCTATAGCCTTGGCTGGCAACCAGTCTACCGCAGAAAGCAATGGCAATCTACTGAAAGATAATCTTCTGCCCAATCAGTCATGTCTCTTTCGAGACATGATCGCCTAAAGCGTATATCACGTATGGCACTTAACTGACTGGCTGAATATAATAGTTGGAATGATGATTAAGGCTTCTACTGGTCATAAAGTGGGGGATCGTTTTTCTATTGTTATGAAGTAATAAACTGATCCCCCACTAATTACTACGTAATAATATAATACATCGCTTCTCCCTCTAGCTATGAGTCAAATAACAGGAAAGATATGGGTTCTATAGCCTTGACTGGCAACCAGTCTACTGCAGAAAGCAATGACAACCTACTGCAGGATAATCTTCTACCCAATCAGTCATGTCTCTTTCGAGACATGATCGCCTAAAGTGTGTATTACGTATGGCACTTAACTGACTGATTGAATTTATAGCAGATCAGTTTATTTTTTTTATGACAATAGAAAAGTGATCCCCCACTTTATGCCCAGTAAAAGCTTTATTTATGTTTCCAACTATTATATTGTCAGTTAAGGGCCATACGTGATACACAACGAAACATGGTGATTTTCTAAGTGCAGCTTAGATGTGGTACAAGGCCGAAAGTATTAGACACTCGGTGAGGATCGAACTCACTATTCAGTTGTAACAGGTGCTAGCAAGACAAACTTGCTAACCATTACACCACGTCGGGGTGCTCATGACTTTCTAAGCACAAGGCCGTAAGTATAGGACACCGAGTGAGGATCGAACTCACTGCTCAATTGTCATAGTTCTAATGAGACAAGCTTGCTAATCATTACACCACCTCGAAGTGAATGCAAGGAATTGGGAACTCGGCTCTTCAATTTCAGAGCCGATATCCACTGCAACCCGAAACGATGTGGCGTTAAGACAAAAGCAAAGAGGAAACATATGACAAGAACAGTGCAGGTTGGCCAAAGGCACTGGAACAAGAAACGCTATATTTATTATAAGGATGCTCTCTAAAAGGGCAATACAAATGAAGAAGAACTTGTACCTATGTTTTATCGATTATTCAAAGGCCTTCGGCAAAATACGCCACAAAGAATTGATGGAGATGTTCAGCAACCTCGACATTTTTGGGAAAGACATCAGAGTAATCAAGAATCTCTACTGGCAGCAAACCGCTTGAATATGGACAGGTAACGATTTCAGCAGATTCACAAAGATAGAAAGGGGCGTAAGACAAGGATGTGTCTTTTCACCGGATCTGTTCAACTTGTACAGCGAGAATATTTTGAGGACCCTAGATGCTACGCCAGGATTTGTTATCGGAGGCCACAATTTGAACAACATAAGGTATGCAGATGATACAGTGCTGATTGCAGACACGAAAAGAAAACTACAAGACCTCCTACAGAAGGTAGCAGAGGAGAGTGACAAAAGAGGACTACAAATAAACAGGAAGAAAACTGAATGCATTGTCATCAGTAAAAAGAGCAACCCAAAATGCCAAATACAGGTGGGGGATACTAGAATCAAGCAAGTACAAAAATTTAAGTACCTAGGAAGTGTTCTAACAAGAGATGGAAAGTGCGACACAGAGATCCGAAAGCAAATTGGCATGGCGAAGGACGCGTTCCAGAAGCTGAGACACAGGAAAATTTCACTAGAAACAATACTAGATTGCTATGTGATGGCAGTTCTTCAATACGGCAGTGAATGCTGGACAATATCATCAAAGATGAGGAAAAAAACTTGAAGCAGCAGAAACGTGGTTTTACAGAAGGATACTGCGGATATCATGGACCAAACATGTGAGCAATTATGAGGTTTTGGAAAGAATGGCATTGAAAAGAAAACTAATAGTGAGCATCAAGAAGAGACAACTGAAGTTCCTGGGACATGCAATGAGGAAGGAGGGCTTGGAGAACCTGATACCGACAGGCCAGAGAGGAAAAATAGACAGAGGAAGGCAGCGGATAACATATATGAAAAGCCTGATCAGGTGGATGACGGAACGAGGGTTGCGTGGAGTAACAGGAAAAAACATATTGAGCCACCAGTGATAGCGAGACGTGGAAAGCCATGATCGCCTACGTCCTGAAAAGACAGGGCACATAGAAGACGAAGATATCAATCTATGTCAGAATGGGTGTTCTGTAAATGACAGGAGAATAAAACTTGATTTATGAGGACGAGCTAGAAAGTAGGAAGAGCTACTTGATATAAGACAAAAAATCACTTATTTTAAAAAAAAAACATTTATGAATAAAATATCAGTATTATTCTCCTGTCAATTATTTACGCCAATGTTACCCGCCGATTAAGTGTTGGCCGAAAAGATCTTCAGGGATTTTTTCTTTCTTTTTTTAACAGAAAATTAAAGAAAAACATTTTCCCTATTCAACATATATATATATACGATCCTGGGCATGACGGTAAACTGCATCCGGCAGCAAGGCCTCTGATTGAGAGGTTGTGACGAGCACAGAACCACCGCTTAATTGCTGTTGTTCTCAGGTTCACTCTAACCCGGAGTGGTAGCACCTATTAGGGTCCCAGCTATGGGCAAATAGTTACCAAAAAAAAAACTGGGGTTAAAACACTATAAAAGTATAAAAACACACTTTTATAGAAATATATATATATAAATAGACTTTTATAGAAAAATACACATTTTTGAAGGAAAAATTTTTCCAACAAATCATCTTTGAAAAAAAGAAATTACCATAACACATTTTTAAATAAAAATTATTCTCAGCAAACATTTTTGAATACAAAACTAAAAGACATTTTCAGTTTTCCAAAATAAAAAAGAATAAAAACAAAAAATTCATTAACTAAATCAACCTTCTCACGATAACCAAACATTAAAAAAAATACCTTAAGACTCCCATCTTTTTGGCATTAAATAACCCACAGAGGTTGATATGCCGTTAAACATAACTCAAACTCAACATATATATATATATATATATATATATATATATATATATATATCAGCATAAAGTGTGGGTATAGAAGAATCCAAAGGAGTATCCTGTACATATAGTTGTAGGATAACTCTCTAAGAGAGCTCTAAATATATATGTATATAAATACATATAGAGCAAATATAAGAAAAATTTGATGATGGTTCGCCTGAAATAGGCCCATATTTCCGATTTACTATAAAATAACGTGTCTGACTTAATTTTTCTTATATATATATATATATATATATAAAAAACTTTTAGATTACGTTACAGACGTAACCTAAAGAAGAAAAAAATTAAAATTTAACCGTAAAATGATTTTTCGCAATAATGAATTTTGAACGTTAAATAAGTCCTCTGAGTAAATGTTATCATGGCTGAAACTAAGTAATCAAATTTGGTTGGGTGGATCAAAAGAAGATAACAGTAAGCCATTTGTTGAGTTCGGAAGCCTCGTCTCTCATGTTAAAAATAGTCATTGGTAATCAGGCTCGCGGGCCGGTCAAAAGTGCCATCACGGGCACGTTTTCTTCCGACATTGAAGTAAAAATGTCTCATCAGGTAGTTAATAATGATTATTAACTGATGAGACATTGTTCTTTTAATGGCGAAACAAAATGGGCGATTTTGTAGTAGACTGTAGTTTGTACATATTCTAAAGTGTAATTTATTATATATATATAATCTAAACTTCTTTATAAATGGAACTTTGCCTGTGAGTGTCTGTGTGTTTGATACACTCATAGACAAAAACATAAGAAACGATATTCAGAAATTTCAAGGTTGCAGTTCTTACAATAGTGCAGAAAATCGATAATATATATATATATATATATATATATATATATATATATATATATATAAGGCAAGATGTTTGTGTGTGTGTCTGTTTAACTGCCTGTATGTCTGTATTTTTTCAGCCCTTTTAGTTTTTGCTTCAGGTTTGGCTCTAAGTAAGTATAATTGTAGTTCTTAGTCTCGGCCATGATACCATTTACTCAGAGGACTCATTTAACCTTCAAAATTCAGTTTACGACGAAAAAAACTTATTTGATATCGATACCAGGAAATCAAAATTTGACTTACATCCATTCATTTTTCTTTCAGTCTACGGTTTCGCTTTAACTGGAAACAACTATTGCTTTTTAGTCTTTTGTGCCAACGTCCAAAGAGTCTGAGCTCCAGGACCATGGATTAGTTTTAAAGCTTACATTACACCCGAGCAACGCCGGGCTATACTGCTAGTTTTATTATACCTGCTTTTATTTTTAGCAAAACCTAGTTAAGAAGCATCTTATCTAGAAATCAGAGAACTTTTTTGCCAAAGAAGATTTTTGACATTTTCATACCAAGATGTGAATTGGACAAAATTCCCTAGAATTCACTTAGATAGCAATGTTTCCAACATATGCGCTCTGCGGCAAGCACTATGGCAGGAGGTCTGTGATTAGAACGACTGCTTCAAGCAATTGTCATTTCTTGTCTGTGCAAGCGACGATTTCGCATCTTCAAAGGTATTCTTGATGAAAGATACAGTTCCTCAAAGAATCCAAATAGACAGTAAAATACATAAACCTGTATATCTAGAAGCATTTTTTTTCATTTAATATACAATGATTGGTTACTCGTTTCCGTGTTTACTTTTGATTCGGTTGATTTTTTTAACGGCATCTCAACACCTCTATGGGTTATTTAATGTCAAAATATAAATATTTTTAACACAATTTTATGGCTTCAACTACATATAAAATGTACTGCTGAACATATTCCTTTAGAATTGTATTTTTGGTCATTTTAATGTTAAATAGGTATTGTTGGCTGGTTGGTTTTGTTTATCAGTATCTCAAAAGCTCTATGGGTTATTTAATGTCAAAATATAAATATTTTTAACACATTTTTATGGCTTCAACTACATATAAAATGTACTGCTGAACATATTGCTTTAGAATTGTATTGTTGGTCATTTTACTATAAATAGGTATTGTTGGCTGGTTGGTTCTGTTTATCAGTATCTCAAAAGCTCTATGGGTTATTTAATGTCAAAATATAAATATTTTTGACACAATTTTATGGCTTCAACTACATATAAAATGTACTGCTGAACATATTGCTTTAGAATTGTATTGTTGGTCATTTTACTATAAATAGGTATTGTTGGCTGGTTGGTTCTGTTTATCAGTATCTCAAAAGCTCTATGGGTTATTTAATGTCAAAATATAAATATTTTTAACACAATTTTATGGCTTCAACTACATATAAAATGTACTGCTGAACATATTGCTTTAGAATTGTATTGTTGGTCATTTTACTATAAATAGGTATTGTTGGCTGGTTGGTTCTGTTTATCAGTATCTCAAAAGCTCTATGGGTTATTTAATGTCAAAATATAAATATTTTTAACACAATTTTAGGGCTTCAACTACATATAAAATGTACTGCTGAACATATTGCTTTAGAATTGTATTGTTGGTCATTTTACTATAAATAGGTATTGTTGGCTGGTTGGTTTTGTTTACCAGTATCTCAAAAGCTCTATGGGTTATTTAATGTCAAAATATAAATATTTTTAACACAATTTTATGGCTTCAACTACATATAAAATGTACTGCTGAACATATTGCTTTAGAATTGTATTGTTGGTCATTTTACTATAAATAGGTATTGTTGGCTGGTTGGTTTTGTTTATCAGTATCTCAAAAGCTCTATGGGTTATTTAATGTCAAAATATAAATATTTTTAACACAATTTTATGGCTTCAACTACATATAAAATGTACTGCTGAACATATTGCTTTAGAATTGTATTGTTGGTCATTTTACTATAAATAGGTATTGTTGGCTGGTTGGTTTTGTTTATCAGTACCTCAAAAGCTCTATGGGTTATTTAATGTCAAAATATAAATATTTTTAACACATTTTTATGGCTTCAACTACATATATAATGTACTGCTGAACATATTGCTTTAGAATTGTATTGTTGGTCATTTTAATATAAATAGGTATTGTTGGCTGGTTGGTTTTGTTTATCAGTATCTCAAAAGCTCTATGGGTTATTTAATGTCAAAATATAAATATTTTTAACACAATTTTATGGCTTCAACTACATATAAAATGTACTGCTGAACATATTGCTTTAGAATTGTATTGTTGGTCATTTTACTATAAATAGGTATTGTTGGCTGGTTGGTTTGGTTTATCAGTATCTCAAAAGCTCTATGGGTTATTTAATGTCAAAATATAAATATTTTTAACACAATTTTATGGCTTCAACTACATATAAAATGTACTGCTGAACATATTGCTTTAGAATTGTATTGTTGGTCATTTTACTATAAATAGGTATTGTTGGCTGGTTGGTTTTGTTTATCAGTATCTCAAAAGCTCTATGGGTTATTTAATGTCAAAATATAAATATTTTTAACACATTTTTATGGCTTCAACTACATATATAATGTACTGTTGAACATATTGCTTTAGAATTGTATTGTTGGTCATTTTACTATAAATAGGTATTGTTGGCTGGTTGGTTTTGTTTATCAGTATCTCAAAAGCTCTAGGTTATTTAATGTCAAAATATAAATATTTTTAACACAATTTTATGGCTTCAACTACATATAAAATGTACTGCTGAACATATTGCTTTAGAATTGTATTGTTGGTCATTTTACTATAAATAGGTATTGTTGGCTGGTTATTTTGTTTTATCAGTATCTCAAAAGCTCTATGGGTTATTTAATGTATTAAAAATATAAATATTTTTAACACATTTATGGCTTCAACTACATATATAATGTACTGCTGAACATATTGCTTTAGAATTGTATTGTTGGTCATTTTACTATAAATAGGTATTGTTGGCTGGTTGGTTTTGTTTATCAGTATCTCAAAAAGCTCTATGGGTTATTTAATGTCAAAATATAAATATTTTTAACACAATTTTATGGCTTCAACTACATATAAAATGTACTGCTGAACATATTGCTTTAGAATTGTATTGTTGGTCATTTTACTATAAATAGGTATTGTTGGCTGGTTGGTTTTGTTTATCAGTATCTCAAAAGCTCTATGGGTTATTTAATGTCAAAATATAAATATTTTTAACACAATTTTATGGCTTCAACTACATATATAATGTACTGCTGAACATATTGCTTTAGAATTGTATTGTTGGTCATTTTACTATAAATAGGTATTGTTGGCTGGGTTGGTTTTGTTTATCAGTATCTCAAAAGCTCTATGGGTTATTTAATGTCAAAATATAAATATTTTTAACACAATTTTATATTTCCAACTACATATAAAAATGTACTGCTGAACATATTAGCTTTAGAATTGTATTGTTGGTCATTTTACTATAAATAGGTATTGTTGGCTGGTTGGTTTGTCTATCAGTATCTCAAAAGCTCTATGGGTTATTTAATGTCAAAATATAAATATTTTTAACACATTTTTATGGCTTCAACTACATATATAATGTACTGCTGAACATATTGCTTTAGAATTGTATTGTTGGTCATTTTACTATAAATAGGTATTGTTGGCTGGTTGGTTTTGTTTATCAGTATCTCAAAAGCTCTATGGGTTATTTAATGTCAAAATATAAATATTTTTAACACAATTTTATGGCTTCAACTACATATAAAATGTACTGCTGAACATATTGCTTTAGAATTGTATTGTTGGTCATTTTACTATAAATAGGTATTGTTGGCTGGTTGGTTTTGTTTATCAGTATCTCAAAAGCTCTATGGGTTATTTAATGTCAAAATATAAATATTTTTAACACAATTTTATGGCTTCAATCTCATATAAAATGTACTGCTGAACATATTGCTTTAGAATTGTATTGTTGGTCATTTTACTATAAATAGGTATTGTTATTGGTTGGTTTGTTTATCAGTATCTCAAAAGCTCTATGGGTTATTTAATGTCAAAATATAAATATTTTTAACACAATTTTATGGCTTCAACTACATATAAAATGTACTGCTGAACATATTGCTTTAGAATTGTATTGTTGGTCATTTTACTATAAATAGGTATTGTTGGCTGGTTGGTTTGTTTATCAGTACCTCAAAAGCTCTATGGGTTATTTAATGTCAAAATATAAATATTTTTAACACAATTTTATGGCTTCAACTACATATAAAATGTACTGCTGAACATATTGCTTTAGAATTGTATTGTTGGTCATTTTACTATAAATAGGTATTGTTGGCTGGTTGGTTTTGTTTATCAGTATCTCAAAAGTTCTATGCGTTATTTAATGTCAAAATATAAATATTTTTAACACAATTTTATGGCTTCAGCTACATATAAAATGTACTGCTGAACATATTGCTTTAGAATTGTATTGTTGGTCTTTTTACTATAAATAGGTATTGTTGGCTGGTTGGTTTTGTTTATCAGTATCTCAAAAACTCTATGGGTTATTTAATGTCAAAATATAAATATTTTTAACTTAATTTTATGGCTTCAACTACATATATAATGTACTGCTGAACATATTGCTTTAGAATTGTATTGTTGGTCATTTTACTATAAATAGGTATTGTTGGCTGGTTGGTTTTGTTTATCAGTATCTCAAAAGCTCTATGGGTTATTTAATGTCAAAATACTAAATATTTTTAACACAATTTTATGGCTTCAACTACATATAAAATGTACTGCTGAACATATTGCTTTAGGGCTGTATTGGTGGTCATTTTTACTGTAAATAAGAGTATTGTTGGCTGGTTGGTTTTGTTTATCAGTATCTCAAAAGTTCTATGGGTTATTTAATGTCAAAATATAAATATTTTTAACACAATTTTATGGCTTCAACTACACTTTATAAAATGTACTGCTGAACATATTGCTTTAGAATTGTATTGTTGGTCATTTTACTATATAAATAGGTATTGTTGGCTGGTTGGTTTTGTTTATCAGTATCTCAAAAGCTCTATGGGTTATTTAATGTCAAAATATAAATATTTTTAACACAATTTTATGGCTTCAACTACATATAAAATGTACTGCTGAACACTTATTGCTTTAGAATTGTATTGTTGGTCATTTTACTATAAATAGGTATTGTTGGCTGGTTGGTTTTGTTTATCAGTATCTCAAAAGCTCTATGGGTTATTTAATGTCAAAATATAAATATTTTAACACAATTTTATGGCTTCTTCTATATAATGTACTGCTGAACATATTGCTTTAGAATTGTATTGTTGGTCATTTTACTATAAATAGGTATTGTTGGCTGGTTGGTTTTGTTTATCAGTATCTCAGCTCTATGGGTTATTTAATGTCAAAATATAAATATTTTTAACACAATTTTATGGCTTCAACTACATATAAAATGTACTGGTTATATTGCTTTAGAATTGTATTTATTTAATTCATTTTTACTATAAATAGGTATTGGCTGGTTGGTTTTGTTTATCAGTATCTCAAAAGTTCTATGGGTTATTTAATGTCAAAATATAAATATTTTTAACACAATTTTATGGCTTCAACTACATATAAAATGTACTGCTGAACATATTGCTTTAGGAATTGTATTTATTCAGTCATTTTACTATAAATAGGTATTGTTGGCTGGTTGGTTTTGTTTATCAGTATCTCAAAAAGCTCTATAGGTTGTTAATGTCAAAAATATAAATATTTTTAACACAATTTTATGGCTTCAACTACATATAAAATGTACTGCTGAACATATTGCTTTAGAATTGTATTGTTGGTCATTTTACTATAAATGAAGTATTGTTGGCTGGTTGGTTTTGTTTATCAGTATCTCAAAAGCTCTATGGTTTATTTAATGTCAAAATATAAATATTTTTAACACAATTTTATGGCTTCAACTACATATAAAAATGTACTGCTGAGCATATTGCTTTAGAATTGTATTATTTTGGTCATTTTACTATAAATGATGTGTTGGCTAGTTGTGTTTTGTTTATCAGTATCTCAAAAGCTCTATGGGTTATTTAATGTCAAAATATAAATATTTTTGCCACAATTTATGGCTTCAACTACATATAAAATGTACTGCTGAACATATTGCTTTAGAATTGTATTGTTGGTCATTTTACTATAAATGAGTATTGTTGGCTGGTTTGGTTTTGTTTATGAGATACCTCAAAAGCTCTATGGGTTATTTAATGTCAAAATATAAATATTTTTAACACAATTTTATGGCTTCAACTACATATGAAATGTACTGCCAGACATATTGCTTTAGAATTGTATTGTTGGTCATTTTACTATAAATAGGTATTGTTGGCTGGTTGGTTTTGTTTATCAGTATCTCAAAAGTTCTATGGGTTATTTAATGTCAAAATATAAATATTTTTAACACAATTTTATGGCTTCAACTACATATAAAATGTACTGCTGAACATATTGCTTTAGAATTGTATTGTTGGTCATTTTACTATAAATGGAGTATTGTTGGCTGGTTGGTTTTGTTTATCAATTACCTCAAAAGCTCTATGGGTTATTTAATGTCAAAATATAAATATTTTTAACACAATTTTATGGCTTCTTCCTTATATAATGTACTGCTGAACATATTGCTTTTAGAATTGTATTGTTGGTCATTTTACTATAAATAGGTATTGTTGGCTGGTTGGTTTTGTTTATCAGTATCTCAAAAGCTCTATGGGTTATTTAATGTCAAAATATAAATATTTTTAACACAATTTTATGGCTTCAACTACATATAAAATGTACTGCTGAACATATTGCTTTAGAATTGTATTGTTGGTCATTTTATAAATAGGTATTGTTGGCTGGTTGGTTTGTTTATCAGTATCTCAAAAGTTCTATGGGTTATTTAATGTCAAAATATAAATATTTTTAACACAATTTTATGGCTTCAACTACATATAAAATGTACTGCTGGTTATATTGCTTTAGAATTGTATTGTTGGTCATTTTTATAAATGATGTTGTTGGCTGGTTGGTTTTCTTTATCAGTATCTCAAAAGCTCTATGGGTTATTTAATGTCAAAATATAAATATTTTTAACACAATTTTATGGCTTCAACTACATATAAAATGTACTGCTGAACATATTGCTTTAGAATTGTATTGTTGGTCATTTTACTATAAATAGGTATTGTTGGCTGGTTGGTTTTGTTTATCAGTATCTCAAAAGCTCTATGGGTTATTTAATGTCAAAATATAAATATTTTTAACACAATTTTATGGCTTCAACTACATATAAAATGTACTACTGAACATGTATTGCTTTAAATTTGTATTGTTGGTCATTTTTACTATAAATATAGGTATTGTTGGCTGGTTGGTTTTGTTTGTATTTTCCTCAAAAGCTCTGTAGGTTATTTAATGTCAAAATATAAATATTTTTAACACAATTTTATGACTAACTACATATAAAATGTACTGCTGAACATATTGCTTTAGAATTGTATTGTTGAATTAATTTTACTATAAATAGGTATTGTTGGCTGGTTGGTTTTGTTTATCAAGGTATCTCAAAAGTTCTATGGGTTATTTAATGTCAAAATATAAATATTTTTAACACAATTTTATGACTTCAACTACATATAAATGTACTGCTGAACATATTGCTTTAGAATTGTGTTGTTGGTCATTTTACTATCGTAGTGTTGTTGGCTGGTTGGTTTTGTTTATCAGTATCTCAAAAGCTCTATGGGTTTATTTAATGTCAAAATATAAATATTTTTAACACAATTTTATGGCTTCAACTACATATATAATGTACTGTGAACATATTGCTTTAGAATTGTATTGTTGGTCATTTTACTATAAATAGGTATTGTTGGCTGGTTGGTTTTGTTTATCAGTATCTCAAAAGCTCTATAGATTTATTTTAATGTCAAAATATAAATATTTTTAACACAATTTTATGGCTTCAACTACATATAAAATGTACTGCTGAACATATTGCTTTAGAATTGTATTGTTGGTCATTTTACTATAAATAGGTATTGTTGGCTGGTTGGTTTTGTTTATCAGTATCTCAAAAGTTCTATGGGTTATTTAATGTCAAAATATAAATATTTTTAACACAATTTTATGGCTTCAACTACATATAAAATGTACTGCTGAACATATTGCTTTGGAATTGTATTGTTGAATTGTTTTTACTGATAGGTATTGTTGGCTGGTTGGTTTTGTTCTGTCAGTATCTCAAAAGCTCTATGAGGTTTATTTAGTAATACGAAATATAAATATTTTTAACACAATTTTATGGCTTCAACTTCATATAAAATGTACTGTACAATATATTGCTTTAGAATTGTATTTTTGGTCATTTTAATGTTAAATTCTAAATATTTTAAATACATTTTTATGCCTTCAACTATAAATAAAATGTTGTGTTGGTCATTTTGCGTTAAATTCGTATTGCTGGCCATTTTACGAAAAACTGACGACGAATTTCTAGTAATTTCTTTTTAATACAAAAATGTATTGCTTGTATTTTTTATATAAAATGTTTTTATAATTTCATAGTTTTGGGGGAGATTTCATTGCTTAAAATAGCTGGTATCCTAAGAGGTGTTACCACCTCGGGTCTGGGTGAACATCCTAGAGTTTGAGCGAACTACCTCGGGTCAGGGTGAACATACTCGAGTTTGGGTGAACTACCTCGGTTCAGGGTGAACATACTCGACTTTGAGTGAACCACCTCGGGTCAGGGTGAACATACTCGAGTTTGAGTGAACCACCTCGGGTCAGGGTGAACATACTCGAGTTTGAGTGAACCACCTCGGGTCAGGGTGAACATACTCGAGTTTGAGTGAACCACCTTGGGTCAGGGTGAACATACTCGAGTTTGAGTGAACCACCTCGGGTCAGGGTGAACATCCTCGAGTTTGAGTGAACCACCTCGGGTCAGGGTGAACATACTCGAGTTTGAGTGAACCACCTCAGGTCAGGGTGAACATACTCGAGTTTGAGTGAACCGCCTCGGGACAGGGTGAACATCCTCGAGTTTGAGTAGACCACCTCGGGACAGGGTGAACATACTCGAGTTTGAGTGAACCACCTAGGGTCTAGGTGAACATCCTCGAGTTTGAGTGAACCGCCTCGGGTTTGGGTCAACATAACCGAGTTCGGGTGAGCCACCTGGTGTCTGGGTGAACATCCTCAATTTGAATTAACCACCTATGGTCTGGGTGAACATCCTCGAGTTTGGGTAGACCACCTCGGGTCTGGGTGAACAACCTCAAGTTTGAGTGAACCACTTCGGATCTGGGTGAACATCCTCGAGTTTTAATGAACAACTCGGGTCTGGATGGACATCCTCGTGTTTGAGTTAACTACATCGGTCTGGGTGAACATTCTCGAGTTTGGGTGAACTACCTCTGGTCTGGATGAATATCTTCAAGTTTGAGAGTACCTGCTCAGGTCTGGGTGAACATTCTCGGGTTTGAGTGAACCACCTCGGGTCTGAGTGAACATCTTCGAGTTTGAGTGAACCACCTCGAGTCTGGGTGAACCCGGGAACAACAGCAATTAAGGTGTGGTACCATGCTCCTCAAAACCCACAATCTCTTGATAAGATGTCGTTTATCGTC